>OX638132.1:2025000-2523328 GCA_951804985.1 Dryomyza anilis | reverse complement strand
GAAGTGCGCTACAAGTACAGCCTCTTTGACCTCAACGCGAATCCTTGACATGCTTTGCAATTTCACACACTCCACAGCCTCACTATTTTCCAGCACATTTCAGCAAATACTACGTTGTATTTGTTTAACCCCGCAGCAGCTGCCGCGTGATTAATTAAAGCAACAATGGCGACGACAACGGAGACGGGAAGGCGGAGGCGGCGACAGCAATAACGGCTTGGCGAGAGGTGCGAGTAGTCAGTGAATAATTAATGTAATAATATGCACTAATACGTAAACATTTGTTTTACGATAATAACCAATAAGGTGGTAAATATTACAAACACACGCACAGACTCAAAGCAACACTCATAATGGAAAATAGTCCATTGACTCGCTTTGATCAGGCTTGTTATATATGCTGCACACTTCCTAAAAGTAGTCAATATAATGAGCAGGCTTATTTATTTCGTATCATTAAAAGTTTTCTCAACGTTTTGAGTTTTATCAAAACTAAATAATTTTACAACTTTATCATTCTATAAATTATTTAAAATAAAGATAGAAAAAAAAATCATTATCTTATTGATGAATATCAATCTTCAAGCAATGATTCATTGCATTTAAAAACAATTCATAATATTTCTAACTACAAAACATAATTGTTATGAATTTAACATCAATATTCTTCAAGGTGTATGAATCAAATTAATGAACAAATGCATAAAATACCACATGACTGTACAACACATTGAAGAATACTGTTCATCAAACCAAATTTCAATCAAAATATTTAGTTCTCGATCATTTTTGCCATACTTCTCAGTTCTCAATTAGATCTTGGTATATTTCTTATATAATGCTTGATCGACATCTTTTAATTTTTTTTTTTTAATTATTGAAAAAAAATTTCGGAATAACAAATTTAAAAAAAAATGTTTTTCAAAAAAATATTGTCCCAAAGAATTTTTTTTTCGAGATTTTTTTTTGTTCGACATTTTTTTTTTTTGTAAATTTGTAAAATAAATATTTTTTCCATCAATAAATTTACTGTGAAAACAAATTTAGAAATCAAGCAAGCAGTATTTACCAAATATTGATGAATATCAATCTTCACACTATGATTCATTTTATGGAAGAATAGTTCATAATATTCATAACTACAAAACATCAATATTATGAATTCAATATCTATTTGATGAATGATCGAAACAATGTTCTTCATATGTACATCATAATGAAGAATACTGTTCATCAAACCAAATTTCAATTAAAATATTTATTTTTCTATCATTTTTTGAAATACTTCTCACTTCTCAATTAGATCTTGTATTTTACATATATCTTATTAAATGCTTGATCGACATGCATAAATTAGTTAAAAAAAATTTTTTCTTGCACAAAAAATTCTCGAAAAAATTAAAAAAAAAAATGTTTTTGTTAAAATCAAAGAAAATCAAAATAATGGGAAATGGAAAATAGGCTACATCTCAATATCTAGAGGAAATTTGAATAAAAAAATGCATCAGCGTCACAAATGTATCCAGTATGAGTGTAGGACAGTGTCATTTGTTGAGTATATACGCAGTAGACTGACAATGACTTTGTATGAAAAAAAAATCATAAAGTTTGATTTTGAAGGTCACCCCCTAGAAATGCTCTATTGAATAAGAAAATCGATGTGTAGAGTTTTCAGCAAAATCCGATTATGGGAAATGGAACTGCCGGGACCTCAAAGTAGGCATTCTCGTACCTAAATCAATAATTTCAAAAATTGAATTAAAATGACGTTGCTCAAACGCAATAAACTAAAAATGTGGGTATTTCATTTGTTGGTAAATTTTATTAGCTTTTCAACAAACTATTACTGAAAACAATCGGATACAAAATACAGAAGCGGTGATTATTAAAACAGACATCCTTCATTTTATATTTACATCAGTCACGCCTAGCCTGAAACACTTTAAACTCAAAAGTTCGATTTCCCTCAAAAATGTATTTTGAATATGTTTTTAACAACCCTTGCAATTATTTTAAAATGAAATTAAATTATTAAAATTAATTACTAATTACTAAAAAAAAATTTAAAATAACTGCATCAAAAAATGTATTTTAAGACTTCACATTTTTTTACTTCATCCTAAACAAATGGCAAGGAATGCCAAAAACATACTCAAAATAAATTTGAGATGGGAATCGAACTTTTGAGTTTAAAGTGTTTCAAGCTAGGTGTGACTGATGAAAATAAAAAACCAAGGATGCCTGCTAAAATAATCAATACTTCTGTATTTTTTATTCGATTTTTTTTTTATTTATAGTTTGTTGAAAAGCTAATAAAATTTTCCAACTGATGACTTACACACTTTTTTAGTTTAACGTGTTTGAGAGACATAATTTCAATACAATCTTAAAATTGTCGATTTCGGTACGAAAACGCTTACTTTGAGGTCCCGGCGGGTTTATTTCCCATATTCGGATTTCGCTGAAAATTCTTCATATCGATTTTCTCATCCACAGAGCATTTCTAGAGGGTGGCTTCCTCTCGATTCGATATAATGATTTTCCATTGTCAGTCTAATACGCAGTTTGAATTTCAAATATACTCAGGTAAATTAAAGGTTATTTATACAATAAAGGTTATTCATATTTTTTTTTTACTTAAACATTATTTTTATAAAACTTAATACAAAAATATAAATCTATTGCGTACTTACGATTAAGTAGATTAAATATTACTTATCATTTCAGTAATTATAGTGCTCAACTACTTGGAAAATATCGGTTTCGTGCTGCAATTAATTATACAGATTGTCGCTGATAAGGTGCAATTAATTCGAGCTCTCTTAATTATTACATACAAAGTTTTCATATATAAATTGAAAAAATATAAGGAAAATACGTTTTAAAAATTCAACATAACTAATTTTTTTAATACATGCTCTATGCACATCATTTTGAATAAATCACTTTAGTGGCAATCAGTTTAAATCAAGTTTAACTCTTCAATTTTACAATATACATACAAGCAAAAAAAAAGTAAAAGCAATTACAAAACATAATTGTTTTGCATACATTATAATTGAATTGTAAATGTAATTAAAAATTGTTCACTAATATTGCCATAAAAATATATAAAGCGCTTAGTAGAGTTTGTTTGTAACTTAAACCCTACCCTTTTCAAATGTTTTGTAATTATTTAAATTTGTTTTGTTTAAAAAGTCAATAAAAAACACTTTCATGCTGCCTTGATTTTTGTGCATATTTCGACACATAAACTCAGTACTTATCAGCTTAGAGGGCAGCACATAAATTAACGCAGAAAAACCTATTTTCATGTTTAGCCAAAGTTAAATGTTTCGATTTAATGCAACGGCAAAGGCAACGGCTTTGACCCCGACACAAAAGTCAACACGACAACTGAGTGGCGCAGCGTAGCGCACAAAACCACACAATTTTGGGCATAACCTCAATTAAGTAAATATACAGGACCGATATAACAAAAACAACAACAATTTCTACAACAATACAAAACTATTTATACAAAAACCAACTGGAAAAACAAGAGCAATCAAATTACTGTGTAATTTTAACAAATTCCAATTTCAGTTTTTTTTACGGTCACCGACAGAGTTTATTTGCCATTAGATTGGAGCGAAGTTGGTTGCGGTCCGAAAGTACTCACTGCGTGCGTGTGTGTGTATGGTTTCAGTGTGCGTGTGTGGATGTGTATATGTGTAGGTGTGCATATGTGCGACTATTAGTTTAAATGTCGAGTGTTGTTTGTGTGGTTTCTCTCTATGCAAATTGAAATTTATAAAAAAATATGTTTATTTAATACTGTTTTTCTATTTATATATATTTTTTTTTACTAAGCTTTTTGTAATTTTATATGAATTTATTTAAAACACATTTTTAAATGTCTACTAATTTAAAAATCGTGTACATAATATTTATTAATTACTTATAAATTATAAAAATACTAATTATTTCTTAATAGTTACTAAAAAAAATATTTTATAAAATTTGTTACTTTTTTTATTAATAATAATTTTGTAATAAAATTGTTGATAAAAAAATACATGTAAACGTGTCATATGAACAATATTTTATTTATTGTTTGCAAATGGAAAGTAAATTTCTTAGTTTTATATTTTCTATATGTATCTATTAAAAAAATATATGGAATTTCCCATTCCCATCAATTTAAAATTAAACTAAATTTGTTCAACATGTCGTATAAGTAATTTTCATATATATATTATTATATTTTAAATTAATTTAAATTAGTTTATTTAATATATAAGAATAAATATTTTTATTAATTTTGATAAAAATAAACAATTTTAGATTGTGCGACGTACCGTGTGAGTTCAATATTATAATTGGCAACACTTTATACAAATTTAAGTTAATAAAAAATGTATGTCTTACAGATTTGTAATTTTCTATTTTATATTGTGTATTTTCATGATTATTATATTTCAATTTAATAAAAATAAGCGAACATTTTGAAACTGTCATATAAATAAAAATGATTTAAATATGCTGCGCATGTCGTATACGTAACATTTTTAAATATTTATTAACTCGAATCCTCCTAATATTTTTTTTTTTTCGAATTTCCAGATAAAACTTCTTCTAATTAGGACGCATATATAATTAATTTTTGTATTGGCTATATGGATATAGTGGAGAAGATATACAAATGCGGTAAAAACATAGAACACATATAAAATAATATAAAAATGTATATACACTCAAAGAAGGAATCAGTTGGGGCAACCGTCTTTTTTTGCCAACCGATTTATTTAGTTCTGCCAATATTCGACTGATTCAATGTTGCAACACCGCGTATCAGTTCACACAACTAATGAATACAATTGACACAACCAATTTGTTCAGTTGTGGTAGCCAATTTAATTGTAAGAAATCGGCCATTTTACCTAGCCCTAGCGCTCCAACGTGTTGCAAAAACGAAGTCAGCGTCACAACAGCGTTCCCGAGATCGAACATTGCTGACGATTCGTTGTGCTGCTGACTTCGTGTTTGCAACACGTTGAACGCTAGGACTGCATATAGAAATACAACATAAAGAATTAAAATAGCAAAAACTCTGTAGAAAAGTATGTCTCTTGTTGAAGAAAGTATATTTGAGCATGAAAAAACCGAACAGTAAAAACGAACAAGAAGCCTTAAAACAATTCCAAATTTTGTTTAAGACGTAGCACGCGCTGTCTGCAGCACAAAACAAAAAACGAGTGAAAAAATCTGAAATCGCCTTAAAACTATTCCAAATATTGTTTAAGACTATGACGTAGCACGCGCTGTCCGCAGCACAAAACAAAAAACGAATGAAAAAATCTGAAATCGCCTTAAAACTATTCCAAATATTGTCTAAAACGCGTGAAAATGTAAAGCTTGCGCGAACTGGTGTTGTCCTGCTTTGGCATCGCTTTTATACAAGACAACTGATTTCGCAGTTGAATCAAATAAATATTGGTTGCTACAACTTAATGTTATATATTTATCTGTTAAGTCAACTAAATATTGGTTAGGTCTCATTTTGAATTTAGATGCCGTGGCAATATTGAAAATGGATAAAAAGTTTGTTTCCCCAATCAATGTTGTAGTTGCTTCAACTAATAGTTGGTTACGCTTCATACTATTGTTTACCACAAATGAATTTCAGTTGAAACTGACTAAATTTGGTAGATGCCAATGAATATTCGTTAAAACAACTGCATGCCAAGCAATTATTTTTTTGTGTGTAATAAATAACATTTTTAAAATGAAGTAAAACTGCAAATTTAAGTATTGAAAGTTCAAAGCTATACTAGCTTTACAATTTATGAAATGGTCCAAAATTGAAAAAAGTTAGTCCAAAATGGCAATGGTCCAAAATGAAAAAAAGTTGGTCGAAACTTGAAAAGAGTTGGCCAATATTTTAAAAATATTTTTTAGTGAGTCAAATATGTATGTACATTAGACTAGCAATGGATTTTCACGATTTCAAATCGAGAAATGTTCATGCTCTACTGAATAGTAAACTTGAGAGAATTTTCCGTGAAATCCCAATGGAGGAAATGGACCCACCGTGACCTCGATACAAAAGTGGTTTAAAATAACAAAGAATAACGCTGATAAAAAAGAAGAATAATATAAAAAAGACATCGATTACTAAATCAAAGTATTTAAATATTTTTAAATTTCCTCTCTCATACTTTAGTTATTCAAATTAAAAATCTTATATTTAAAATATTTTTGCAAAGTTTGGAGAACAATGCGGAATACTTTAACTTTCTAAAAATTACCATTTATTTTTTTGATGTTTTTTAATTTTTTTTTTTTTCTACATCATTCATTGGCAATATCAAAGGATATTGACGGATACAAGTTTTAATGACATTACTAACATTACTTCGTCCTGACAGAATAAAGTCTCTCTTCCATTTGATACCAATAACGGCATAGTAGGACATGTGTAAGTATTTAAATTTTTCGAAAATGTTAAAGTTTGAAGTCCTTTTAAAAGAAAACAGGATAACGCAATAAACTTTTAACGCAGTTGAACTTCATTTAGTCCCTAGTTTCAGACTTATATCATTTGGTTCATATGTAATTAAATTTTTAACTTTTTGTCGAAAGATGTTATATATCTGAAAATATTAATAATTATTATTACGAAATGTACAATTTAAAATTTCGTATTATTTTTAAAATTTTTAAATTTTAGACTTTTTATTTTTTATACTGTTTTTCTACACTTTTGATAGTCAGTGTTTTGGACGTGACCGATTATAGAAAGATATAAAAAGGTCTAGAATTACTAAAAAATCGAAGTAAACATTATCCAAATGTAAATTCAACTTTTTAAAAATTAGTAATAAATGTAACTTTTCGGTTTCGGACGTGACAAAATGACATCCTTATAAAAACATTCGAATTTAACTGTTATTTTATTCGCATCGTAATTTTTGTGCTAAAGCAATATTAATTAAGGTTGCGAGAAAAAGTATAAAATAATATATTAAATGTGCATTTGAGCGGATCGAAACCAAACTTTTATATTTTCTTCAAAATATAATAGGGCTTAAAAGTTACAATATGCTGCTAGAGTTTACCACAAATAATTCGAGTCCAAAAAAATAATGTCCTAAAAAAGCTAAAAAAAACACTTTAAACCCATATTTTTATTTTTTTAAAAGACTCAAAAAATTAGAGATTTTATCTATTAATGTCCTCCTAAAATTTCATCAATTTTCAATAAAATCTAATACTCGCGCATCGTCCTTAAAATTAAAAAGGACAATAAATCGACTTTTTTTTTGTTTAAACCGTTCTAAAATCGGCATGGGTAGTTATTTTGACATGAAATTTTTTTTATATTTGTTTTTAAGTGTGCTGAATAATAAAGAGTATCGGGATATGCACTGATCCTTTTTGTTTTCATTTTTTCCGACCACTACTTCCATTGATGCAGTTGTTCAAAGATACAAAAAATGTGCCAAAAATCACATTTGTGTGTTTGTTCATATTCAAATACCTTCTGAACGAGAAAATCTAGAAGAAAAGTAAAGTATATTTTAAAGTAAATAAAACAAGCTTTTCGAAACTTTAAGTCGTAACTTTAATTCAAATTTGATGTCCTTAAAAAGTATACTTTTTTAAAATTTGGAAAAAAATCATTATTATTTGATTTAATATAAATGTTAAAGGAAAATTTCAAGATGGTATTTTGATGTCATCATATTAAACAAAATAATTTTCAAAATTTTTATTAATTTTTTGTATTGAAAAAAAAAAATTGTACAGTAAAAGTTGCAATAATTCTGAAATATATTTGTAACTCTGATTTCTAAAATGAAGTCAGTTTTATCATATTGAATGCTGTTTTTCAGATATTGATATGGAAATACAGTTTTTTTTTGGATTTTAATTTATTTTTGTTTTCAAATTCAGTTAAATCATTTCGAGTTTTCCATGAAATTCAAAAATAAAGAATTAATGAAGTTACAAATGTCCCATATGAAATTTCTATAAATTACCATTTAATTAGGTAATTTTCATTATTTTGTAAATTTTTATTTATGTTTATGTAAAATTAATTATTTATGCAAATTTATAATGACTGTCTCATTAAATTAAAAAAAATAAAAATTTGCGCAACACTTTGCTGCGCATCATAAAAACCACTTACTTAAACGGCCTTTACAACCGTGGGTCGGTTTTGGCCGCTGAGATAAAGCCGCGACAGTCGCTTCTGCTTTGCGCGCGCTGACGCCAGTTAGAAATACCAAGCGTTCTCAGGTTGTCCTCAACTTGGTCTTTCCAACGCAGATTTGGACGACCTCTTCTACGCTGTCCACCTTCGAGCCTCGATTCAAGCACCTTCTTAGCTGGAGTGTTTTCATCCATTCGTTCGACATGGCCTAGCCAGCGAAGCCGCTGGATCTTGATGCGCTTGACTATGTCAATGTCGTCGAATAACTCGTACAGCTCATGGTTCATCCTGATTCGATACTCGTTAGCAAAGCAGATAGGGCTAAAAATTTTACGGAGAATCTTTTTCTCGAACGCTTCCAGTACTCTTTCATCGGTGGAGGCCAACGTCCATGTTTCTGCACTATAAAGTAGGACGGGCATGATGAGTGACTTGTAGAGCGTTATTTTTGTCCAGCGAGAGAGGGCTCTACTTTTCAATTGCCTACTGAGCCCAAAATAGCACCTGTTGGCAAGAGTTATTCTCCGTTTAATCTCCAGGCTGACGTCGTTGTTGCTGTTGATGCTGGATCCCAAATAGACGAAGTCATTCTCAATGTCGAACTTGTGGGTGTCAAAAAAAACTTTTTGTCCAAGACGCACGGACTCCTTTCTGCTTGTTGACACAAGGAACTTCGTCTTGTCCTCGTTCACCGCTAGACCCATTCGACGCGACTCTTTCTCCAATCTGGAGAATACTGCGCTGACTGCTCGTGTGCTCCTGCCAATGATATCAATATCGTCGGCATATGCGAGCAGCATGACACTTTTGTTGAGGATAGTGCCGCTTTGACGGAGTTCGGCAGCTCGAACTATTTTCTCCATCAATAAGTTAAAAAAGTCGCACGATAGGGAGTATCCCTGTCTGAAACCTCGTTCGGTATGAAATGGCTCGGAGAGGTCTTTTCCTATTCTCACTGAGCAACGTGTGTTGCTCAAAGTCATCCTGCAAAGCCTTATAAGTTTCGCAGGTATACCGAACTCAGACATTGCGGCGTATAATCGTTCCCTTATCGGAGTGTCGAAGGCGGCTTTATAGTCGACTAATAGGTGGTAGGTGTCGATCTGTTTTTCTATGGTCTTTTCCTGGATTAGGCGCAATGTGAAAATCTAGTCTATGGTGCACTTTCCAGGTCTGAAGCCGCACTGATAAGGTCCAATCAGTCTGTTGACGATGGGCTTCAGTCTTTCACATAATACGCTCGATAGAACCTTGTATGCGATATTGAGTAGGCTGATCCCACGGTAGTTGGCGCAGATAGTGGGATCCCCTTTCTTAAGGATTGGGCAGACTACACTGAGGTTCCAGTCACTTCGCATGCTTTCATCCGACCATATTCTGCTTACGAGCTCGTGCATGCTCTCTATTAGCTCTTCGCCTCCGGTCTTAAACAATTCAGCAGACAGGCCATAAGCACCTGCGGCTTTGTTGTTTTTCAGCCGAGCAATGGCTGTTCTGACCTCGTCATGGTCGGGTGGCGGAATCTCAACGTCGTCATCAAGTACTGGGGTTGCCGGGTTTACTTCTCTTTCGGTGGAATTGCGGTCATCATCACCGGTCAGCAGTTTAGAGAAGTGATCCCTCCATATCTTCAGTGTGCTCTGGATATCTGTGACTAGATTCCAGTTTTCATCTTTACAAGAAGAGGCTCCGGATTTTGAACCTCCGGCTACGCGTCTTATTTTCTCGAAGAATTTTCGAGCCTCATTCCTGTCCCCATGCATCTCAAAAAAAAACAACTACATAAAGAAAAAACAAGCATTAAAAAAACACTTAGTCTTTCAATGTTTTAAGCACTATACAGAGCAATTACCACATGTCTCACACAACTGCTAAAAATCAGTGCAAAAAAAAATAAAAATTTTAAATTAATTAAAATTTTTCAATTCTGCAAAACTGTTGCCACAAACATCTCTCATATTTGCACAAACTTGAATGCAAAGCAATTTTAGTGTTTTTTTATGTCTTTGTTCTTGTTGCTGAATGCATTTGTTAAATGGGTTGGCTCCATGCCAAACTACGCTGCCAACAGCAACCACACCGTTGAATCGATTAAATGCATTGTCGGGCAAAAGCTGTCTGCGGCTAGCGAAAGAAGACAAACTGCACATTTTTTTTAACCATCTAAATTATTCAAATAATTTAAAGTCAATTAAAATTAATATTCTATTTTATTAAACTAGAGAGATATTTCTTTTATAAATCATTTATTTTATATTCAGTCTCGAAGAATAAACAATACTCTGCAGTCAAATGCTACACTTTACCAATTTATATCACTGATAATCGTATGGGTCACGCTGCTGTTTGTGTCACTGGTTAAATAAACAAAGCGCACAAATCTCCGCTTTGTCGCCGTTTTATTTGGAAGCACTTAAGTGTGGCACAAGAGCCCCCTGAGGTGGTGGCTACAACTACAAAAGGCAAAACAATGACAAAACACAAATAAAAAGCATCCGATAAAGGTGGTAAATATCACCAAAACAAAATTCCATAGAAAATTTGTTAGAGCCGCAAAAAAGAAAAACACCAGACACGATTGTTTAATACAAACCACAAAATGAAATGAGTTTCGCCGCTGGTTACGCATTGAATGCGAGGCAAACAACAACAGCGGCCACACATGCAAACGCACCAACTTCCGGTTGTGCGTCGTCGCCACACATCGCAGCAACAGCGGCAGCAGCAGCGGATGCGGATACGGCAAATGGGCGGCATTCACAGCTACACCTAGTGATGCCAACAGCGAGATAATGCCATGAAATATGTTTTTATTATTTATTTGCTTATTTCGCAATGGAAACGAAAACAAACAAACAGACAGACAGACAGTTGGAGGGACCGAACAATGCCAGCAAATAGAATACAACAAATGCTCTGTAGGTGTAACGAAATGCTTTGCATTGTTGGCCGATTGCCGCGTAACCGTGGGGAATTCTCATGCGAACAACACAAACGCGTCCGCAATTTGTACGAAACATAGAATGCCAAAATGAAATATTTAATGATGTCATAAATTAAATGCGATATGGTGTAAATTGATAGAGGTATTCGGCAAATTGTTCTCGTAATAATGCAAATGATTTTATGCATAACCAATATATTCATTGAAAATTAAATATATTATTACTCTACTCAATTCGATGTGGTCTCTATGCCATTTAATATGGATTCAATACAAAAAATATTTCAATTTATCTATTATCAAATTGTATGAAAATTTCGAATCATTTGAAATTATAAAAAAATATGAAAAAATTATAAAAATTATGAAAATCATGAAAATTATAAAAAAAAACTATGAAAATATTTGAAAATTATAAAAATTAAGAATATAATGAAAATTATGAAAATTATGAAAATTATGAAAATAATGAATATTATGAAAATTATGAAAATTATGAAAATTATGAAAATTATGAAAATTATGAAAATTATGAAAATTATGAAAATTATGAAAATTATTAAAATTATGAAAATTATGAAAATTATGAAAATTATGAAAATTATGAAAATTATGAAAATTATGAAAATTATGAAAATTATGAAAATTATGAAAATTATGAAAATTATGAAAATTATGAAAATTATGAAAATTATGAAAATTATGAAAATTATGAAAATTATGAAAATTATGAAAATTATGAAAATTATGAAAATTATGAAAATTATGAAAATTATGAAAATTATGAAAATTATGAAAATTATGAAAGTTATGAAAATTATAAAAATTATGAAAAATGTAAAAATTATGAAAATTATGAATTTATGAAAATTATGAAAATTATGAATTTATGAAAATTATGAAAATAATAATTATGAAAATTATGAAAATTATGAAAATAATGAAAATTATGAAAATTATGAAAATTATGAAAATTATGAAAATTATGAAAATTATGAAAATTATGAAAATTATGAAAATTATGAAAATTATGAAAATTATGAAAATTATGAAAATTATGAAAATTATGAAAATTATGAAAATTATGAAAATTATGAAAATTATGAAAATTATGAAAATTATGAAAATTATGAAAATTATGAAAATTATGAAAATTATGAAAATTATGAAAATTATGAAAATTATGAAAATTATGAAAATTATGAAAATTATGAAAATTATGAAAATTATGAAAATTATGAAAATTATGAAAATTATGAAAATAATGAAAATTATGAAAATTATGAAAATTATGAAAATTATGAAAATTATGAAAATTATGAAAATTATGAAAATTATGAAAATTTTGAAAATTATGAAAATTATGATAATTATGAAAATTATGATAATTATGAAAATTATGAAAATTATGAAAATTATGAAAATTATGAAAATTATGAAAATTATGATAATTATGAAAATTATGAAAATTATGAAAATTATGATAATTATGAAAATTATGAAAATTATGAAAATTATGAAAATTATGAAAATTATGAAAATTATGAAAATTATGAAAATTATGAAAATTATGAAAATTATGAAAATTATGAAAATTATGAAAATAATGAAAATTATGAAAATTATGAAAATTATGAAAATTATGAAAATTATGAAAATTATGAAAATTTTGAAAATTATGAAAATTATGATAATTATGAAAATTATGAAAATTATGAAAATTATGAAAATTATGAAAATTATGAAAATTATGAAAATTATGAAAATTATGAAAATTATGAAAATTATGAAAATTATGAAAATTATAAATTGTGTAAATTATGTAAATTATGTTAATTACGTAAATTATCAAAATTTAAATAATTTTGTTTATAAATTCTACGTTGTCAACAAGTGCTAATCAAAAACATATTTTTGATGCGTGACGCAGAATTCCAACCTGTTTATTCGATGACAGTTCAAATTCTGTTTTCGCCAATCACTCAAAATTGTTATTGAATTAAAAGCCGATGGCAATGTATTGGACAAATTAAATAACATCAAAAACAACTAAAGTAAATGTGCGAATTTTAATTAAAAATGCAAATTTCAGTAAATTAAATATGTGTCAATGTTGGAACAGAATCCCCCAGTAAATCCTAGTTTCTGGCCAAAACAAGTTTGACGCATGTAGGGTTGAACGGTGCTATAAATCAATACCACGTGAATACATTGCATAGCATGAGGCATTAAATATTTAACAAATAATAGATGTTAGTTTGTGTATTGGCCACAAAACTATTTTCGTTCGGATTCGTTAGTGAAATTGATTTTTTAGTTCATTAAATTTTAATTCAATTCATATGGTTGGCATGAATGATAGAATGCTGTTGGCTACCAATTTAAAATGTGTCAATTTTAGACATGGAGTGAGAGGTCAAATGTTGTACGCATTATTTTGAACTAGTGGTAATGATAGCACTAGTACTTATTTCATTATTAAAAATAAAGCAACTAGTTTTTGGATAGTTAAATGCAGGAAATTGATAGCAGGTGTAAAAACATCCATAATTAATTTTTGTAATACCTCTAATTTTAAAATTAAAATAATTATAGAGGTCGACGTGCATTTTAAATATTTAAATGAGGAACTGATGTGTTTGCGACAACTGTCCCGAGACAAAATTTCTGGTATTTTTAGAAATACTTGGGGCATATATTCAGCAAACGCATAACAGGATCTACAATTTTGTGGAATTGAAGTGGCAGATTCACTGCATATTTTGTTCACGGGCAGGAAACACAAAGTTTGTGATACAAACTCCGTTTTTGTCTGTTTGAAATATGTCGAAAAATATTTCAAAATTGTCCAAAATTTTTTCTTGGAGAATTTTGTGGAATTTGAATGACAGATTCTCGGCATAATTTGGGCTTCAGACTTAACCCTGCCACAAATTTTATATATAAAAATAAAATTTGCAAAAATTATATTTAAAAGATTTTCATATTTACTAAAGGAATTCATTAACATTCAATAACTAAAATAAATTCGCCAATATTTTTAAATTATTATATTCAAAAATATGGCGAAAAATCCACAAAAAAACGAAACAAATGAAACACAAAATCACAATGAAGAACAACAAGAAGATTATGACAGTGAAAGTGGAACAATTGCTGGTTGTGCTGTCAACAACGACGCGCTATAAATTAGGGTCACGTAATGGCGGAGCGGAGAGAACAAAAGATTTGCGAGTTGCGGCCTCAATGGTTTGCAAGTGAACAGAAGAAGAAGAGAGACACACATCAACACCGACACCACAGCAAGACAAAAACGCAGCGAGCGGCAGACAACGAGCAAAAAGCAGCGAGTGGTGACACACACAGCAACGAGTAACGCGTTGACTGCGCAAATATGCACATAACCGTTATGTTTTATGAGCGACGACGGCAGAGGCAGCAACAACAGTGAAGAGTAACAAGAGATAAAGAACAAAAAGAACAACAATGCAGCAGCTGACAGCGCGCGCACTATGCGACTGATGAAGCAAATGAAGCAGCAATTGAAGCTGCCAAAAAAAGTGCAGATGGCCACCCTACAATTTGCGCAGACAAACACTTAAAGTACTTGAGTATGGAGAGGAGCGAGGAGACGAGAAGAGAAGAATGTGGTGCAGAAAATAACAAAAACGATGATGTGAAGAAGAGGAAGCAGTGGTTAACAGTACCAAGCAACGCTCATACACAGAAAGACAGACAAACATAACCTTTGACACCACTCAGTCATGAAGGCAACCCTAATGCTCTTGTATGTGTGGTCTGTATGTGGCAGTGTGTGTGTGAGTGTTTGTCATAAAAAATGATCATCATCATTCATGCAGCCTTTGAAGCGACAGACAGCGACGACAGCAACAACATATAGAACAAAAAATAAAAATTTTAAACTCTGCTTATTTTCGGTGGATTTTAAAACCTACAAATTATATTTATTTTTATAGTAGAACCAAGAACAATTTCATTATTATATTTTAAAAATTTTTAAGGCACTTGGAAATAGTCTCCAATAAAATAACTTCTAATAAAATAACCTCAATGAAAAATCCATCAGGTCGGTAGCTCAATGCGAGCCAAAGGGTCCCAGGTTAAAGCCTAGACTGGGTCTAACAACAACTTTTCATAGAAACATTTTTCTATACCGCGCTACCTCTCGGCAGTAAATGGCAAATGTCAAACCTATGAGAGTAAAACATTGCCTATTAAAAGATTTCACCAGCCGTTCGGATTCGGCAATAAGCTGTATGTCTCGCGACTTGGAGTACAAATATAACACGCACAGCTGTAGCGCCAAATTATATTATAAAAGCAAAAAATGCTATCGATTAAAAGTGTACAGTCGGATATATTTGAAATACTTTTTTTTAAGAGTTTGACCATTTTATTAGACCTAAACTGAATAAAATATCACGTTTGTTATAAATTAAAGGACCCTTAAATTAACTAAAAAATTAAATAACCCCTAAAAATGAATGAAATACCCAAAATAAAATTGAAATTAATACAATATATTCGTTTTAGATTATTATGTTGGAGCTTTACAAGTAACAATTTACTAGGCAGCTCAAATACTGCTAAGTTTCTCGTAGGAATTTAAAGAGTATATACTCACCAGTGGAAGCACGTCGAAACGGGAACCAAAGACTATATCCCCACTGTTAAAACTAGTCCAAAACTGGTAGGTTACTAGTAGGGATTCGAATTGTATATCCCTTTCCATTCAAATTAGACAAAAACTAGTCTGTCCGCAGTAAAACTAGTCAAAAACTGGTAGGTTACTGGTAGGGATTTGAATCGTAGATCACTTCCAGTAAAACTAAGTGGTATAAAACCGGGTCAGTCTCCAGTAAACTAGTCAAAAACTGCTCGGTTCCTAGTTGAGATTTAAAGATTAGAGCCCTGCCTGTAAAACTAGTGAAAAATTCTTTGGTTTCTGGTAGAGATTTGAAGAGTAGATCACTGCCAGTAAAACTAGTCAAAAACCAGTCGAAAACTGGTCTGCCCACAGTAAAACTAGTCAAAAACTGGTCCGTTCCTGGTAGAGATTTGAAGAGTTAATCCCTGCTAGTAAAACAAGTCAAGTATTTCTCGGTTATTGGCAGGGAAATGCCCAGAACCCGAAGAGTTTTAATGGCTAATTTCTGATCGGAAACTGACTTTGCTCGCGAGTTACTCGGCAAGTAGAACTGGCTGAATACTGGTATGATATAGATACGATTTTTTTTTTGGAATTTTATTATGAAATAACACCCAAAGGAAAAAAATAAAAAAGCATCCAACCCCTTTTCGTAAAAGTTTTATTTAAAATCCAAGTGCAAAACTATTGAAAAACACCAAACTTGTTTTCGGATGCGACTAATTTCATTTCGTTTAGCAGTTAAATTAGTTATTCACATTATTGCTATTTATACCCCATATTAAAATTGAAGGTCATCCGTTTGAAACAAAGACAACCGGTAAGGAAAAGAGTCCGGTAAGAGTCCGGTAAGGAAAAGTGTATGAAAGCAATCAGTGCGACCTCCTGAGTCGAGATAACGATCAACGTCTTTTCTTCTGTCTTTTGGTCTGTATGTCCTCTATTTATCTCTCGTTTATCCGTCTGCTTGTGTTCTGTATGTCCGTTGAAATCATGATTACGCTGAAACTAAAAGAGTTAGGTAATTGAATCTTTGAAGTTAAATTACATATATATCAATGCTTTTTGGTATTGAAAATGGTCATGATCGATTTATTACCCAGTCTGCCATGTCTCGGAGAACTTCGAAGCTTTCTAGAATTACTACGATAAAAAGGTTATCGATTCGAATATTTTAATTTTCTCGTACATCCAATCCTAAAGCCTGTGTTCCATATAACACGGGTAAATTTCACTTTAAACCAGACGAAGTGAATTTTCAGTTATTTTTAGGATTCGTAAAACTTAAAGACCACCGGATCACTCTAAACAAATACCGAAAAGATTAGATCGTATGTTTAGGGTATTTATTATAATTAACTCAGAAAAAACATACCATTAAATTAATAGTTTTTACTATTAAAATTAGACAATAGGATATTTGTCCGATAAACTTTTAACTCAATCAGTGAATCCTATTAAATACTACAAGATACTATTAAATTTATTTGATTTATTTGATTAAATCAATAACTGTCCTATTGACAAATTTTAATGGGATTTTATGAGTTTTTTTTTCTGAGTGTACTATATAAATGTTCCTACTTTAAAATTGACCTTGTGCCCTAAATTTTCTTACTGGTAATTATTGCTACTTATTCCATTTAAATACTATCGAATTGTTCTATATTTTGTTGCAAGTAATTGAAAGAAATATGATGGACCAAAGTGAAAACAAAGTTCCGTCCTATATTATGTTAGACACTTGATTATTATGATAAAAAAATTAATTCCGAAAAATACCAACAATTAAATAAAAGATCCAGTATGCCATTCATTTCTATATCGTTGCGAGATCAATGCAAGTAGAAGGAGAAATCATAAGATTCGGCAGCAGGATTAGATGGATGAATTTTTGTATTAGATATTTGAGGACGCTGAAATATTGGATTGTTACTCGAAAAATCGATAGTTTAATATTAATTGCTGCCAAAAAGACATCCTTTTTTTAAAACATGATTCATTCCGACGAAGAATAACTCGTAGCATTAATGGCTACAAAAAAATAAAATATTATGAATGCCAACAACGAATGAAAAAGAACAACACGGAAAATGTTTAAATTCTCCTTAATTGCATAAAAGCAAGAATCTGTTATATAATTTAAAATTAAATTATGCAAAAAGCTTTAATAACATTTTGAAACACATTCGCATTTCCTATGGAGTTTTGTGCATTTGGCTGCCGCTCCTTTGAAAAACGCCAAAACTTGCTGGAAAAACATTGCAGTGGCGCGTAAATTGTTAATGCAGACTGCAGCCGACCGACCAACCGACCGTCTGAGGCTGCCAAGTATTTCGAAAATGATTTTAATTTTCGCAAAGTCCACAAAAAAAACACATAGTCATAGCTGAGAGTCTGAAGTCGCCCGGACCTTCGTGTAGCTGAAGGCCATGAGATGGTCGCTGATCCTTGAGAGGGGTACATTAGAGCGGACGGACCGTTGAACAGACGGCCGTTTGCTGTTCACGAATTATGAATGAGTTCAAGTGCCAATAGCGCTGGGAAGTGCGCAAAAACTTTTGAAGAGTTTCGTTGCGATTTTCATCCGGCAACCACTTGCAACTAAATTTTTGCTCAAGTGGTAGGCGGTACTTTTTCTATATTATTTTTTTTTTCCTCTTTCGGTTGCCGTTTTATTTATTTCTTGCTTTTCGTGCAGCTAGAATTCTAATAAATTTGTTAAATTGTTGCCAAATTATGAAGTGGCGGCGTTTGTAATCAAGGTAATGGAAAATCACTTCAGAATACGTTGATGGCATTTGTGAAACTAAGAAAATTGCTTTGGAAATTGCAAATTAAAGCGCAACCTAAATTCAGTTAGCTTGCGAAGCCGTTTCTAATTAACCACTTTCGTAGAGATTTTTAATTTATTTATTAATGCAGATCAATTTGAGGCGAAAAATATAAAAATTCAAAATACTTAAATTGTTGCATACTTTAGGAGATATAATTAGGTACTTTATTTGATATAACTACACTCAGAAAAAAATACTATAAAATCAATAGTTTTCTGCTAAAATTAATCAATATGATAAATTATTATTTTAATAGGTAAATCTCATTAAATACTATAACATATTATTAAATATGAATTGTGTTTATATGAAAATATTTATATATTGTATACTATTAAATCAATAACTGTCCTGTTGATCAATTTTAATAAGATTTTTCTGAGTGTAGATTTTTAAGCACGTATATTTTATTGCTATAAATTCCATACAAATTCAAATTAGAGAGGCTAAAATCCTTTTATGTGGTAATAAATATACAAATCGTCAACACTATGACTGAAATACTTATAGAATAGAACTTATACTTATAGAATAGAATAGAATATGATATATTTCTTGCCACAAGAGACAAAACTAAAAGGGCGAATTTGAAATATTGAAAATATTGTCATGCGAAACTTTTCGTTTTTTTGCCATAACTTTTTACTGGTACATGATAAAATAGGTGCAAGAAATTTGTTTTAAAGCACCTATCGATTGGCATCATTACTTAAAAACTATTTTTCGAATTTTTGTTATTAGCAAGAAAAATGTTTGTCAAATTATTTTTAAATCCCAAGTAGGAATTAACGACCGGCACAAGCCTGACACAGGCTCGTGCCAATGCTACTCAGGCCTGTGCCAACGCTGTTATCCAAGCTTGTTCCAAGACTGTGTCAAGACTGGAATGATAACTATGTTACAAGCCTGTAATTCGGTATTGTACCAAGGCTTGTGGCTCAGGCTGGGACCAAGGCTTGATCCCCTGTCTTGTACCAAGGCCGGAACTACCGACCGGCACAAGACTGACACAGGCTCGTGCCAATGCTACTCAGGCCTGTGTCAACGCTGTTATCCAAGCTTGTTCCAAGACTGTGTCAAGACTGGAATGATAACTAGTTACAAGCCTGTAATTCAGGATTGTACCAAGGCTTGTGTCTCAGGCTGGGACCAAGGCTTGATCCCCTGTCTTGTACCAAGACCGGAACTAACGACCGGCACAAGACTGACACAAGACTATGCCCCAGACGTGCGACTATCCTTGTAATACGTCTGAAGATTCAGGCTATTGGGCATAATTTGTCATGGGCACTGCATTCATTATTCATGTCATTACACTTGAGAGTTGAGTCTGTAGACAAATAAATATGTAAGAGGTTAACAACCAATGTAACAGTTATACTTACGTTAATTTGCAGACTTATTGTTCAGACGACTCCAAAGAGTTGAGTTTATCGAATATATTTTTTGACGTTTTAAAAATCGTCAAAAAAAAATATTTTTTCATCAGATAAGTGTTATTTAGCATGGATACTACACCAAAATGTCACCATAGTAAACTTTAATTTACTAAAGTGAAAGTCGCTACACTCGAATTACTAGGCATGGGACGAAAAGTTGTGGAGACGGAATTTTGAATTTCCGTCGGTAAATGGCGGTTTGGATAATTTGACAACTTTCATATGTGGCTCAACATTGTGTCAGCCTTGTGTCAATATTGGATTACCGAGGCCTATGTGGAGTCCGAGAATGAAAATTGTACCAGGTTTGTGTCCAACATAAACTAACAAGGCCTGCTTGAAATCTGTGAATGACAAATGTGCCAGTCCTGTGCCTAGCTTGGTATATCAAGGCCTGTGTGGAGTCTGTGAGTGACAATTGTACCAGGCTTGTGTCGAACCTAAACTAACAAGGCCTGTGTAAAGCCTGGGAGAGACGATTATCCCAGGATTGTGTCTTATCTAAACTAACGAGGGTTGTTTGAAATCTGAGAATAACAAATGTGCCAGGCTTGTGTCTAGCTTAATATATCAAGGCCTGTGTCGAGTCTGTGAGTGACGATTGTGCCAGGCTTGTGTCGAACCTAAACTAACAAGGCCTGTGTAAAGCCTGGGAGAGACGATTGTCCCAGGCTTGTGCCTTATCTAAACTAACGAGGGTTGTTTGAAATCTGGGAATAACAAATGTGCCAGGCTTGTAGCTAGCTTAATATATCAAGGCCTGTGTCGAGTCTGTGAGTGACGATTGTGCCAGGCTTGTGTCGAACCTAAACTAACAAGGCCTGTGTAAAGCCTGGGAGAGACGATTGTCCCAGGCTTGTGTCTAGCTTAGTATATCAAGGCCTGTGTCGAGTCTGTGAGTGACGATTGTGCCAGACTTTTATCTGGCATGATATACCAAGCCTTGGTAGTCAAGTCCGTAACAAGTCTGGCACTTTTGTTGCAGCCTGGAAATTCCCACCTGGGATAAAAATGAAAGTCGATAGCTGCTTTAAAAATTAACAATTAATTGCTTTATACTACTATTTTATCTAGTACAAATAAAAAGTTATGGCTAAAAAACAAAAAAATTCACCCTTTTGATTTGACCAGATTTTTTAAATGTTCGAATTTTGTTATTTGCAAGCGATAATTTTTTATTGGTACAAGATAAAAAAAGTTATGTAAAGGCATTAATTATATTGACATCATTATTTTATAATATTTTTTTTTAATTTTTGTTATTTGCAAAAAAAAGTTGTTGGCAAATTATTTTTAAATAATGGTGACAATCGATAGGTGCTTTAAAAAAAAACAATTAATGCCTTTATGTCTCCATTTTATCTTGTACCCATAAAAAGTTATGGCAAGAAAACTAAAATATTTGCGTTTTGGTTTAAATATAGCCACACAAAATCACTCCTATAATTTGGTAGGTGGTCCAAATCAAAATATATTTTAAATAAACTGAAAAATACATTAAAAAATATGAAGAATATTTATTTTTATTCATTTTTAAAGCATTTAAAACTTTTTAATTTGATTCCGAATATTTTTAAAAATGCACATTCGCCCCTTTGGCATGTCAGTGACGAATTTCATATATGAATTTCATAAATGCGTGCCCGTTTATAAATCATAGCTATTTGCAATACCAATTAGCCGTCCACTGTGAGTACTAAGTATTCTCATTTCAGCTCCGTCCACTGAGAATACTAAGATCTCTCATTTCAGCTCATTTAGATCTACTGATATCTTCATTTTCAGATACTACATTTTAGTCTGATTCACCCCATTTTTCCGTTACGAGCTCAATCCGAAATGGAGGAGATTTAGACCACTTTGTCGCGGCGATATCGAGCGATAAAATAAACCTAATAGTGTCTTTGATGCCTGGAATGTTTTTCGGACTAACTTCGATAAAAGAGTTCGATCTCTTAATTTAAGTTTTTTTTAAATTTATTGTTTATTTGATAAATTTCTTTTCAATATCTATCAAAATTTTGTACCGCGAAAACTCTGATAGAATCAATCAATAGTAAACTACCCTATATGCCATTCGAGACCATAAAACACGCTATATTGTTCAATAATTTCCGCATATTTGGTGAAAAAGTTTCATTTACGAGATATAAAATCGATGATGGTTCAATTGTTTTTTTTTCCAAATTAAGCGGGTGACCATTTTGTCTATTCCGTCCCTAAAGTAAATGTCTTCCGATATTTCATCATTTTCAGAAATAATGGTAAAATGGATAATTTATAAATTTCCAACACTCCACAACGAAGAACAGTCAGAAGTCAATTAAAATGATCGGTGTCCATTTATATAAAAAATGGTACTTGATATATTTAAGTGAAATATGAGTGGAGAGAAAATTATCGCACAATTAAAGACAATACAAATTTAATAAAAAGCCAATAAGACATTTCAAAAATAAACTTGATACTTTGAAAAGTTAAAAAATTCAAATGATATTGCATAAAATCAGGTAAATTCATTAAATATTCTTAAAAACATTTTAAATATCGCTATAATATTAGAATTTAAATTAAAAACTTTGCAAAACAACAAAATTATAAATATATATTTAGATAAAGCTCTGTACTAAACTGTAATAAAGAGTAGAATATTTTTATTTTTTATAATCATGTAGAGAAGAGTTAAATAGACTTAAAAAGATTAACTTTGCATGGCTAATTCGCAGATGTAGCTATCAGTATTTTGCGTTAAATGCAAAGTTGAAACTTATGTTCCATGGGAAAAAAAAAGAAACATATAACAAAATAAAGCGAAACTTGTGTAAAATTGTGTAGAGTTATAAGTGGAGATAATTAGAAGCATAAAACATTTATTTTAATTAGAAGCTGGGAAAAACATAAAGCAAACAGTTACGTGTCCATTACAGTAATTTGAGTTCCAACCCTGGTGCAGGCAGCTGGTGTAAACTAGCAGAAACTCTTAAATGAGTGGAAAGAGATTGAACTGGGTTGCCTTACGGTTGCCATTAAATTATAAAATTGACAGGAAGTTGCTTGTAATCACTTTAGTCCTCAATCTCTGCCGTACCTGCATCTCCGGGATGGAGATGAAGTAGCTGCGCAAATAAGCAGTAAATGAAATATGCAGTAGATGCAAAAGAAAGGATGCAAAAAAATCAGCTACTCTACGTGTGGAACAAACAGCAGCAAATACGTTAAAATGGACACTAATGATGCAGGCAATAGGTGTGAAAAGGTACGCATTAAAAAGGCATTAAAAAAACTGTTTAAATAATTAAGAGTACCTAAGTGATGCAGAAAGAATGGCCAGATTACGCAGGACATCAAGCGCACTATGCGCAGGACATTTTTTGTTATACCTTGTCATATTCAAAGGATTAAAAACAGTCATTATTTGCAATTAAAATAGAAAATTGTTTTGAGGAAAATGTTCTGAAAAAATTACTAAACACTAATTAGAAAAATAAATCTTTTGAATTTCTAGAGATTATATTAAACTAAATATTAAAGCATTTCTGAAACCCTCCACAAAAGTCCAACGTTGTGTAAATTATGTTGATTTGATAGTTGGTGTGGTAATTACCAACTATCAAATAATCAATATTTTGAAAGCGATTTTGCTTTTGATTTTGGTGTTTTTGAGTTTGCATCTTTCTCTTCTGTTTTATGTTTCTACTTTTGTTTCTGTTTTATATTAAGCTATGTATATTATTTTGTCTTTGATTTATGTTTTTGCTTCGGTTTTAGCTTTTTTGGTTTTGTGTTTTTTACTTTTATTTTAGTTTTAGTTTTTTGTGTGTTTCGCATATGTGTTTTTGCATTTGTATTTTGTTTTTATGGTTTTGGTTTCTGTTAGATTCAGTTTTTGTGTTTATGAATTTTTGCTTTTGTATTTATTTTGTTTTAATGTTTTTGCTTTTCTGTATTTGCATTTAATTTTATGTGGTTGTTTTTATGTTTCGCTTTTTGTGTTTGCTTTTGATTTCCTGGTTTTACTTTTGTCTTTTTTTTTGGCTTTTGTCTTTTTGTGTATTTTCTTGTTTTAATGTTTTTACTTCTGTTTTTTGTGTTTTTGATTTTGCATTTTTCTTTTTTTTATGTTTTTGCTTTATCTTTAGCTTTTATGTTTTTATTTTGTTTTTGAATTTGGGTTTTGCCATTTGGTTTTTTTGTTTTTGTGTTTTGGTTTTCTGTTAGTTTCAGTTTTTTGTGTTTTCGCATTTATGAGTTTGATTGTGCTTTTGTATTTTGTTTTTGTGTTTTTACCTTTCTAGTAGAAAGTGTATTTGCTTTTTATTTTATATTTTTGTTATTATGTTCTCTGGTTCTGTTTTTGTTTAAAAGTTCTTGATTTTGTTTTTTTTTCGGATTAGCTTTTTTTTGTGTTCTTGTTTTAGTGTTCGTTTTTCCTTTTACTTTTGTTTTTCTGTTTTTCTGTTTCTGTTTTTGCTTTTGTAATATTTTTATTATTCTTTCCTTTTTTTCATATTCGTAAGTGTCGAGTTATATAATTTTGAGTTATATCATTATAATTTCTAAACTAAAAATAAAAGATAAAGAAATAATTTAAAAATTGACAAATAGACTATCCTTTAAAACTGTAATCCAAATTTAAAATTTGTTTGGAAGTGTAATTATTTATTTATTAGTTTAACATAATATATTTCACATTAAATACATTTCAAAACCTCAATTACAATTCAAAATATTTTCAGCAAGCACTTTAAAGTGCCTGAACATTAAGCCGCTTGCAGTGCTCAGTGAAAATGTTCAAAGTGCCACTTTGCCGGTAATTTAAATGCGCTATAGTTGGCGCACAAAACACAATGACAACAAAAACACATAAAATAAAATGAAATAAAATAAAATGAAATAAAAATACCTACTACATACAAGGATAACAAAAGCCGCAGCAACAAAAAGCACAACAAATGGCGCTGAATGGCGCGCACTTCAGCCATTTGCAATGGCAACACTGACAGCAAATTTGAAGCAGCAACAGCAGCAACGGCTCCTTCTTTTGATTTTGCACCATTTCCAAGTGGTAAGAATACCCAACAATGTGAAACGCCCTTATTTAGTTTTAACACTTAATGTATTCCATCCACTAGGTTTTATTTATTGTTTTTTGCCACGTAAGAGGGTTGCCACACTTTTGTTATTTTATGATTTCTTTCTTTTGCTGTTGGTGTTGCATTTCAAGGACTTGGTGCCTTTTGCAGACGCAGCTGCTGCTCTTGTGCTAAACAATGCTGCTTCAGCGCATTCAAATACCTAGCTACCTACCTACCTACCTTCCTAAGTGTTTCGATGTATTAGTGACTGTTGGTGTCTGTGTGTTTGTGTGAATCAGTTGCACAGCTGACTGAACTGAACAACAGTTGCTTGTCGAGTGCATTCAACAAAAGTGACTGGAGCTCAAAAGGTAAATTCGAAATTTATTTTATAATGAATTAAACATTTAATTTGCTCAAAGTTGCCGACAACATACAAAGCAAATTCTACCAAATTTCATGCGCCACTTCATTACCAAACTGACAGACAGCCTTTTAAATTTATGCCAAACTGACTGAGACACTATTGTATTGCCTCAGGTCAAAATTTTTATACATTTGAATAATATCTGCAATTATGAAAACTTTTAAGTTATAGAATTTTAATTAAATATCAATCTAAAGAAATTGTGAAACTTTTATTACAGAACCTAAGCATTTACAAATATGTCACATGTCAGTTTAGTCTAAAAGTTAACGCAAACGTTATAATCAATATCAAAAATTTACGGTTTGTATCCGTATACGAATTTGGCTCTTAAGTCTAGTATGTCATCATTGACATGTCAAAGGAATGAATGTGCATTTTTAAAAATGTTGGAAAATGAAATTATAAAGTTAAATTGCTTAAAAATTAGTTCAAATTATTTAAATTTGTTTATTTTGTTATTTTAGTTTATTTATTAATTAGCATAACGTATATAAAATATCTTTTGATTTGCACAAATTACTGAATTCTAAATACGGATTTTGTGTGGCTATATTCTGACCAAAGCGTAAATATTTGGTTTTTTTGCTATAACTTTTCATGGGTACCAGATCAAATAGTGATGTAACGGCATTAAATGTTTATTTTAAAAGCACTTATCGATTGGCATTTTTATTTTAAAACTATTTACCAAACATTTTTCTTGCAAATAATAAAATATCTAAAAAATATTTTTAAATAGTGATACTAATCGATAGGTACTTTATAAACAAACTAGCTGGACCCGTGCACGACTCGTGCCGAGATTTTGTGAATTAAAAAATATGGAGCGATTTTATTAATATAAAAAACATTTTTATTATTTATATCAGGGGCCCTTGCTTGGCTGTGAAAGTTTTTGTATTGGTTTTATAAATGTAGTAGCCAAATAATAATTATCCGCCAAAACAACTTTTCTCAAAGACAATTTTTTCTCAGACTACCCCGTAAAATTCTTCCCCATAGAAAGCTTTCCCGCAGAATTCTTTCCGGTAGAAATCTTCCCGTAGAACTCATCCCGGTAGAATTCTTCCCGGAAGAAATCTTCCCGTAGAACTCATCCCGGTAGAATTGTTCCCGGTAGATTTCTTTCCCGTAGAATTCTTCCCCGTAGAGTTTTTCACAGTAGAAATTTTAGTGTGGTGAGTTTTAATGTGGTGATTTTCAGTGTGGTGATTTTCAGTGTGGTGAGTTTAGGTGAGATGAATTTTGGTGTGGTGAGTTTTATTGTGGTAAGTTTTAGTGTGGTGAGTTTTAGTGTGGTGAGTTTTAGTGTGGTGAATTTTAGTGTGGTGAATTTTAGTGTGGTGAATTTTAGTGTGGTGAGTTTCATTGTGGTCAATTGTAATGTGGTGTGGTCGATTTTGTATTTTTTTTTGTATTTGAGTTTTTTGTTTCATCTTCTTAGCTTGTGTATGTGCCGAGTTATGTCGTTTTGAAAGTTTAGGTTGTATGGGAGGTGCCACGCCCCTTTGTCGAATCTCGCCCATATATAGCCTATGACACCCTCCGGACTCCATAGTATCCTGGTGCAAAATTTCAGTTAAATCGGTTCAGCGGTTTAGAGGTGATGCTGGAACAAACAGACAGACAGACAGACCGACAGACTGACATACGGATCAAGAGTTTTATATATATAGATAATTTATCTCATTACAACACTATTTTATTTTGTACAAGTAAAAAGTTACCGAAAAAATGAAAAGATTCGACCTTTTTCCATTTTTCAAATACGCCCCTTTGGTTTTGTCTTTTGTGGCTAGAAATATCCAACAAAACCACATACGATTTTGGTATGTAATACTTGACGGAAAACTACATTCAAATATTACTCATTTGACTCTTTGGCAATATTAAATATCTTAAACATTTGTTTCACCTTTTAGTTTTTTGAAGAAATTTAAATTTTTCTTGGGTAGGTTTTCCATATCAAGGTAAGTTAATGTTATACACAAAAATAAGTTTTTCATTATTTCATTTAAAGTTTAATTAAATTTTATAATTTGTAAATTGAAAAATATAAAGCACAAAAACTAATATAATATATGGCCTCGATATGATTTATATTTTATTTAACTTGTGCTAACCTATACAAATATCTTCAAGATGATAAAAATAAAATTTCTTCATAGCAATGGCAATGCATAAAAAGTACCAGATAACAAAAAGAATATATATCGTTCAAGTAGCGCACAGTCAATTTATTTTGCAACTGTTTGAATTATATGCTGGAAATCATATATGCGAGTGTATCAACTACTGCTCTATCAGAAGTCCTGTCAATGACAGTTCAAATATGACCCTCTGCGGAGACGGTATTAACTCCATGAAACCCCACCAAAATCAATTCCGCAAAATTGCTGCAAAGTGCTTCGCAGAAGATGGGAAACGCTGCGATGGGATGTGATATCGAGCGTTCAAATGAGCTGCGCTCCATGCGATGTGATGCGATGTGATGAGATGCGATGCGATTAAGTGAAATTGAGCTGAATTAATGGCCTTGAATGACATTCAAACCACATCAAGTAATTTTGGTTGTAATTAATTTTCTACTGAATTAACTTTCTTGCGAGGGAAGGGGTTGATAAGTCAATAGGATGGGTCGAAAGAGGAATTTCGAAATTTCTGTGGTGGTGAATTCGTATATGTGGTAATTGAGATTATGTCAAAATTAAAAAGTTCGATAATTAAGCTTGCGCTTTTTGACTCTATGAAATGCTTAAGAATATTATAAGAAATGTATTTTTTAAGTACCAAAAATAGAATATTCTGAAATTAAATAAATGCAGCCAACAACAATATTAAAATTCCACAGACGTTTTTGCTCAAGCATTGGCAAAAACAATCTCAAACATAATTTGAATTTACAGCGTTTACTTAGTCAATCTAATTCTGTCAGTTTCTGTAATTTATCTTTTACGACTTCTTGCCAGACATACGCTAAAAGTCGCCAACTCCTTTTGAATCCTTTTGCTCATAAATAACCGTCGCGCTGTAATGACTGTTTGTCCTGCTTCATAACAGTGTCCGTCTGTACTACTTTTTCTGCCACTTCGAACGAAAAGCAATTTGTTGCAACTGTCATAATGTGCTCAAAGGATCGACAAAACTCACAACAGATTCTCTGCGTTCTTTTACAAATTGTCACAAAATGGAATCTTTGTCATTTCACTTTTTTGCCATCTTTTGTTTGCTTTGTTGTCTTTGCATGTACTACTTTTTCTAATACTTTTTATTTTTTTTTTCTTCAGTTTTTTTATTCTTCACTTTTTCTTGTCTCTCACTCATAAGCATATTCCGCCTTTAGCGCTGCCTTCCTTCGCCCGCTCATTATCCTGGTTCGCATATTCTCACCCGCTCATTTTCATTATCCGCTCACTTTATCAATTTCTTTCATTCAAGTCATGTTCAGCGTCAATCGGATGTAATTATTTTTTGGTCTTTTGTTTATAACGTTTTGTTGTTATGGCCATAATATTTGTTTTTGTCTGTAGCGCTGTTAATGTCGTAGCTGTTATTGTTAGCATTTCCTCTGTTTTGTCTGAAATAGTTTTGTGTCATTGTCCTGTATTTTGTTGCGTCCACTTCGTTCAATTGTTTTGGTCCATGCTATTCAATTTTATTTGAACACTAATTGGATTTTTACTCTGTAAGTATTCATAACGGTTACGCATTCTTATTTTATGAATTGTTTTCCCTAGCAGTGATTTGCCACAATTCGTTGCATATGAAGGTAAACAACATAGAAATCAGTATGATTCTGTTACAATTCTGAAACCAATACTCAAATAATTTCAGACCACAATTCTGACCAAACTTCGCTGAAATATTTCATACCGGAGATAGTTTTTCTCCGACACTTTTAAACCTTATATAGTTCTTCGTTAAACAATTCATCCCACGACAATTCATACCAAAGACAATTAATTATTTCCAGCGGCATTTCTCGCCAATAACCAAAGTATATTCTTTCGCAGGACAATTTATCCCAGAGCCAAGTCTGAACTGAGACAATTCTTATTGGAAACAATACTTTCCCAGACAGTTTATACCCGAGACAATACTTTCCGAAATGTTTGTTTCAGATTCAATTTCTATCTCCTTTCTATTTTCTCCCAGCAATCATTTTTTACAAGACATTTTTCCCTACACAGAACATTCGAGACAATTCTAGACTTTAGACTTTATTCATAATTATTATGAATTTTTCACCAACTAACTATGAATGATTTTAATCAATGAATTGCAATTTAATGTTAAATATGATGTTCTTGAACATAATATTTACACACAAAAAAAATGTTTTCAAAGAAATTGTCAGAAAAAAAAGTTTTTTCATAAAAAATATTGTGCAAAAAAAAAATGTTTTTCTTTTTCGAAAAAAAAATTAGTCTGAAAAAAAGTCAAATTTACTCAATACTATTCTGAACCGAGACACTTCCTATTGGAAAAAAAATATTTTTTAGACAATTTAATACCAATACAATTATTTTCCAAACCAATTCTTTCATAGTATTTTTACTCGCGATTATTTTAAACCGATTCCATTTTTCCAAGACAATTCTCTCGCGAAAATTTATTCCAAAGACTATTAATTGCAGAGATAATTCTTGGACAATTCTTCCCAGAAGCAAATAGATCTGTTCCATAAACATTATTTTTGTTTTTCACCGTGAAAATTTAATTACAAAACAATTCTTCCCAGATATAGTTTTAACCAGAGAAAATTCTCTCACAATTCTGAAACGAGACACTTTCTATTAAAAAAAAGTTCTTTCCCAGACAATTAATAATAATAAAATGTATTGCAAGCCAATTATTTCATATCCAATTCTTAATCGCTATGATTTTACACCGCTTTTTTTCTAAGGCAATTCTTACCTAATAAATTATTCTACGGAAAATTCTATGTATAGACAATTCTTTCCATAGACAATGGCTTCTCCGAAGCACGCAATTCATTTCCAAAAGTATTCTCTTCACAGAGACAATTCTGAGCCTAGACAATTCTTATCGAGATCATTTTGACGCTCGAAAATTTATTGACAAGACAATTCTTCCCAGAAATAGTTTTAATCGAAGACAATTCTCTCCCAAAAAAATGTCCCAAATAATTTTGCTTTGAACAATTCATTTTCGAGACATTTGTTTCCTGAGACAATTCTTCTGCATATTTTTTGTAGACAATTTTTTCACAGAAAATGTTTCCCGAAACCCCAGACTATTTTTCATAAGAACTGCGTCGAATAAAATTGTCCGCTACAAAAATGAAAAAAATCTAGAAATCTAGTAATCCAATTTTATATTGCAAATTATTTTTAGATTTAAATAAAAATATAAAAAACCAGAAATTCATTTTTAAAAAAAAAAAGTTTTAATTTTTCCGGAACCCCTTTCATTAATATTATAATGGTGAGCTGTGAGCTGTGAGGGTGTCGGACACTACACCCTCACAGCTGCTGAAGACCACTTTCTTTTCAAGTCTTGACCACTTTTTTTGTTGTCTTCATCTCTCTTTTTACTAAAGCCCAGTATCTCTCAATCGGCCTGAGTTCTGGACAGTTTGGTGGATTGGCTTCTCTAAGCACCAAATCACTGCATTTTGTTGGATCCACTCTAAGGCCGTTTTGCTGTAGTGACATGAAGCGAGGTCAGGCCAAAAAAATGTGGACACTTCATGTTGGCGTAAAAATGGAAGCAATCTCTTTTGCAAGCATTCCTTCACATATATTTCGCTATTAATTTTACCCGATGTCACGAATGAGCTGCTCCTTTTTCCACAACTGCAAATTGTCTGCCAATCAAGGAATGTCTTTGGGAATTTTGTAATTTTTTTTGATTTGAATTTTTCAGCGACATTTCCTCGAGAATCGGCAGTATAAAATTCCTGCCCAGGTAGCTGAGAAAAGTCTGCTAAAACATAAGTTTCGTCGTCCATTATGCAGCAATCGAATTTTTTAAAAAAATCTTGGTTCAGCTTTTTAGCTCGTTGTTTTGCGGTTTCATTCTTGACGGCATTTCTATCCGGAACTTTTTGGACCTTGTCTTCAGCCCAGCTTCTTTCTTAGTCCTGCGCACGAAAGATTCTGAGCAATCCGCCTTTCTCGCCAATTTCCTTCCGGATATGCTTGGATCTTTTTTTAAAATATTCACAACTTTCTTCGATTTTTCATGATCATGTGGGCCTTTCTTCCGATCAATACTCAGGTCTTCCTTAAAGCGGTTGATAACGCGAGAAATGGTCTAGGGTTAGCCCCTACCTCATTGGCAATTTTTTTAAAAGACCAACTAGGTTGTTTTTAAAAATTTTTAATTATATTTTCGCGTTAAAAAAATTTTGTATTGACTATAACTGACACAAATTATTTTCTGCCATTTAGTTCAGAGCTACTATGATCAAATTTTTATAATTTGAATCTTGCAATAGCACATTATGGGAAGATATGTAACGGACAGTTTTATTCGACACGGTCCTTAGATACAATTATTACACATAGACAATTATTTTTATTATTTTTCTAGATAATTCCTCCACAAATCATTTTTCTGCTAGGCAATTTATTTACAAAACAATTCTTCACAGAAGTAGTTCTTTCCCAGAACATTTCACCGACAATTCGTCTCCGCGACAATTCTTCTACGTGACAAATTCTTTTCCACGTGGAACATGTCTAATATAATGTTTGCAACAGAAAATGTTTCCCGAAACAATTCATTCCCAGACAATTTTTCACAGACAGAAAGACATTTTTTTTTTTAATACTTCACTGAGACAATTATTTTCTAGAGAATAACTAAACATAATTCATCAATATGATGAATTTATTCAGAATTGTTATGAATTTTTCTACCAACTACCAGATTCATCATATTGATATCACCGTGATTAAATGACATAGTGATGAATGCGTTCTTTATATATATGAACATCATGGTGAAGAACGAAATATTCAAAACAAGAAATTGTAATCGTCATATTGATGAATAATCATAATATTTATGAATAATTCATTTTTTTTTATTATGAATTTTTCAAAAAAAATATATATTTTTTTAGAAAATAATTGGAATAAATTGTTCTTAAAAAATGTTTTTGGAAAAAAAATTTCATTAAAAAAAAAACACAAAAAAAAAAATTTACAAAAAAAAAATGTTGTCCGAAAAAATTAATTCAAACAAATTTTTTTTTCAAAAAAAAAAAATATATATATGTAAATTTATAAAAAAAAACAAAATATTTTGACTAAAATTTGGTTTAATGAACAGCATTCTTTAATATGAATATGTCTTGTATTTTATGTTTTTGTTCGTTAATATGATGAAACGTATTATTCACATATTATTCATCATATTGAAGAACACATTTTCGACAGTTACCAAGCGTTCATCATATTTATTATAGCATTCATTACATTGATGTCGTTAGTCATTAATAATATGAACGGTTATTCAATACAATGAATCATGGTTTGAAGAACGGAATTCATCAATATGATGTTCTGTGTAGCCGAAACAAATCTTCCCAAAGACAGTCCTCCTCCGAAACAATAACATTCCGGAAAATTATTTCACAAGACAATAGGTTCCCAGACAAATCTACCCAAGAGAATTACTATCTGAGACACAGCACCCAAAAATGTGTACTCGTAAACTTGCAGCAGCCAAGATATTTTGATGACTTGGATCAGATTATACACAAAATTTTCAAAACTGTCATTTAAGCAGTAATCTCTAATGAGTTTTAGACAATTTCGACTGTACGCAAAAATCATTGCAGCCTAGAACTTATGTTTGATCTGAAAATGAACTCAATTGCCAATTATAGCAAGGACAGATATCTAATATTCATAAAGTACATAGCATTTAAAAATAATGGGTATGTATCACAACACCAAAAAGATATTTGTAATTTTGATGGATATAGAATTTGACTGGAATGAAAAATAAACCCAAGATTTCAGTCAGCTCCCTCTATTCTATATTACAATTTAAATACTGAACTGATTTAATATTTCATATTTGAGACTCGGATTGACTCAAATCTCTTAATTAAATCAGAAGTTTTGCTGAGCTTGATTGAAAATTTAAAATTTTAAATGGACATTTAAAACGTCTGGTCTTTAAAACTATTTTGTAATTATCTGCAACTACAAACAGAAATTCTTCTGTTTACGTTCAAATATAACATGCCCTTAAATGTTTAAATTAATAAAAATAAAACATAATTTTTCCTGTATAACTTTATCTGTTCTACAAACATAAATTAACTTTTCGCAAAAGAAATTCGCATTTCTTTCGGCACAAGTCAAAGTAATTTGCAAGCATTGTTTCAGCACATTTCGTGGCTTTCCTCTATGAGAAAATGTGCCATACACTGTTCCAAAATGTTCACTTGGTTCGCTGTTTTTGATCCTTTGTATACGACTCCTCAACATCCTTTCGGTCGTCGCGGTTACGAGTGGGAAACAAGGAATTAATATGCCATCACGCAAAATAACTTTATTTTAATTTTTGTATTGCATGTCGGAAATTCCAACGCAACGAAAGGAATCGCATGTCCTGTGGGCGGTCGGTGCTGGGCAGATGACGGCAGTTGGCGGGTTTGCTGAATAAATCAAAGTGGTTAAATTCATATTTTATTAGCAAGTGTATGGGAAGCAACGGCAACGTGACTGCGTGATTGCTTCGTGAAAATGCTGGAAAAGTGCGCTTCGAGTGCGTGTGCGTTCTTAAGGAGCTTATGCGACTCATGTTTTTCTCTTCTTTAATACTTTTTCTTCTATTTCTCCTTATTGTGCCGCTTTCAAACACGTGTCGCTATTTGTTCAGTTTTATTTTAATTCCACACTCGCGCCGCACTCAGTTAAGAAGTTATGAACCACCCATGATTGATCGTCATCGATAATGCCAACATTTATGGCATTCTGACGTCTTTGCAAACAGCGCTAAAAGTTTTGCTAAATTTTATGCTTCAAGTGAACGTAGTAAAAATCGCGCGACGCAATGTGTACGCGACATTTATGAAGTTATGGAATTTGTGAAATAGCTTTTAAAACTTTATTGAATTTTTATGTGTGCTGTGATTTTATAACATGAACATTTTGAATTCATTAACAGGTTTTATAAATGCAAAGTTTTTTGTTTTACATAAATGCTAGGCAATTTAAAAATAGCTAAGGAAACTCAAAAGGAATTTGAAAGCTACTCAAAATGAACTATAAAATCTAGATTTAAAAAAAATATATTTATATGTATCTATTTTAAAGATCAATTTTAATGATATCATCACTCGTCCATCAACTCTAAATTTGAAAAAAGAAGGACACATTTTATTCTTAATAGTTAAAAAGTAGGAAACAGTTTCCCTTATTTTTATTTATTTAGATAAATTTATAAATATTGGAAATATTTGAGATCATTGATTGTTATCATTGAACGGTAGCGATTCCCATTCACAGTAACGTGCCAGTCTTGATCATCACGGAAGAAGTACGGCCCAATGACGCCGCCGGCCCATAAACCGCACCAAACCGTAATTTTTTCGGGATGTAATGATGACTCATGGAGTACGTGTGGATTGCTGTCTGAACAATAATGCATATTTTGTTTATTGACGAAGCCATTCGCCAGAAATGAGCCTCATCGCTGAAGATGATTTTTCGATGAAAATCCGAATAATTTTCAAGTTGTTGCTCAGCCCAATTCACGAACATACGACGCTTCTGGTGGTCAAGCGGCTTCAGTTCTTGTGTCAATTTGATTTTGTAAGGATGTAGGCCAAGATCTTTTCGCAAAATTCGCCACAAGGACGTCACAGAGATGCCCAACGCTTGAGAACGAAGTGTAAGAGACACATTTGGGCTTTCTTCAACTGAAGCCTCAGCGGCATCAATATTCTCGGGCACTTCTTTGTCTCACTGGCAAGGAAACATTTTGTACTGTGCCTGTGGATACAAATTTTTTCACTAGACGCTTAATTGTTGATCTGCTAGGACGATTATGACGACCATAAATTGGGCGTAGCGCTCTTGACGTTGAGGCCAATGACTCCGAATTTCGGTAGTAAATTTTAATAATTTCGACTCGTTGTTGGCTCGTATATCTTTCTATCATGAAATGGCAAACCTTACTGAAGAGAAATGTGAAAAGAGCGGCAAGAAATATGGCGTCGTTTGCTGTCGCTCTACTTTTGTAGCGTCCCTGTTGAAAAACCCTTTATTTCATATCTAAGACATCTCTGAGTATGAATATGAAAACGGTTTTTCGATTTCATTTCTTGTAGGGATTTTAATTGCATTTAAGTGTGCAAGTATCAAAAAAAATTAATAAATTTGAAAACAAATTCAAATCTCTCATATTTGCATTTCAAGCGGGAATAAAAGAATCGATATCGGAAATCCGTTGTATACTCATACTCAGAATCATCTGACCTACAAAATATGAGCCACAAAAAATTATATTATTTAATTATGAAAATATGATATGCAAAAAAATGGTTTTACACAAATTCTAAGACTGATCCCTAGTTTCACGTGGGGGTAGATTTTTTGATACAGTCGTGATACAGTCGGACATTGTTATCTGAAAATTAAATTATTGATAAATTTATGATATTTTTAAAGACATCATAAATCTGTTTTAAGTTTCCTACCTTAATTAAAATTATATAAATAAAAACAGTACGCTTACCAACACTGGCTGAGTTCATTCAACTGAATTCGTTTTTTCTTTTCAACTGTATCATTTTGTAACTGTAAATACCAAGAAATTTAAAATAGCACAAGGAACAACACAAAACTTTTAGCTGCCATTCCGTGTTAAAATGCAGTAAAAATTACTTCGTGAACTGGAAATAAAAACGAATGAGGTGCGCAAATTATTCGCACGGATATGAGGCCAAGAAACGCAATGCAAAGCAATTCAAAAACTATTGGGGAGATTGGCAGACGATTGGTTAAATATATGAGGCGTCGAACAAAAATTAGTTAAAACCAGGATTCATATATTTGAGCTGTTATTAAAATTATTGGCGCATAACCATAGACAATTTAAAGTCGAATTTAAAATCAGCTTTTTGGTATTTTATTATATTAAAAATTTGTCAAAAAGTCGATTATAATTTTAATGTTGACATTAAATTGTCTATGTTATGCGCCATTGTATTTTCAAAATATTATACAGGGTGTTTGGTTCATCGATGTCAATAATCTCAAAAAATAAGAAAATCTAAAATAAAAAATGTCTAAATTTGCACCCACATACAGGGTGTTTTGGAGATGCATATTACTCGTGCTTTCGACAAATAAATGACTTATCCAATGCTATATCACATTTTAGAACATCATTATTTTTTCCTTTTTAAAAAAGGTACCTAAATAAAGCTGAAATTTACAAAAATAAAAAAATTTAAGCTGTTAAGTTAAAATAAAAACTCAAAAGCAAAAACATAAAACCAATCTAAAGAAAAAAAAATCTAAAACCTCGGTAAAAAAGTCACAATAATTACAAAAAAAGCACTTAATCAAATACTAGACAAACGAAAAATAAATTCTTAAAAATACAGTTACCTGGAAAAAAACTATCAATTTATAAATATTTTTGACTAAAATAAATTTGTATCTGTCAATTTTTTATATTTTTTTTAAATCAATTTTGAATAAAGGTTTATATATGATTTCTATGTAACCGTCACAGTTTTAATTCCTGAATTATTCCATGGTAAAATACAGGGTTTTTCAAATTGGATGCTACAAAAGTAGAGCGACAGGGACAACAAACGACGCCATATTTCTTGACGCTCGTTTGATATTTCTCTTCAGTAAGATTTGCCAGTTCATGATGAAAAGATATACGAGCCAACAACGAATCAAAATTATTAAAATTTATTACCGAAATTCGGAGTCAGTGGCCTCAACGACAAGAGCGCTACGTCCAATTTATGGTCGTCATTATCGTCCTAGCGTATCAACAATTGAACGTCTAGTGGAAAAATTTGAATCCACAGGCACAGTACAAAAAGTTCCCGTGCCAGTGAGACAAAGAAGCGCCCAAAGAAAGAAAGCCCAAATGTGTCGTTCTCAAGCGTTGGGCATCTCTGTGACGTCCTTGTGGCGAATTTTGCGAAAAGATCTTGGCCTACATCCTTACAAAATCAAATTGACGCAAGAATTGAAGCCGCTTGACCACCAAAAGCGTCGTATGTTCGTGAATTGGGCTGAACAACAACTTGAAAATGATTCAGATTTTCATCGAAAAATCATCTTCAGCGATGAGGCTCATTTCTGGCGAATGGCTTCGTCAATAAACAAAATATGCATTATTGGTCAGACAGCAATCCACACGTACTCCATGAGTCATCATTACATCCCGAAAAAATTACGGTTTGGTGCGGTTTATGGGCCGGCGGCGTCATTGGGCCGTACTTCTTGCGTGATGATCAAGACCGTTACTGTGAATGGGAATCGCTACCGTTCAATGATAACCGAATATTTTTGGTCCCAATTGGATGATATGGACTTGGAGGACATGTGGTTCCAATAGGACGGCGCAACAAGCCACACAGCGAATGCCACAATCAATTTATTGGAAATCAAGCCGTGGTGGCCATGCAAAAGAAATCGTGTTCCATACATAATGTAGCGCTCTTATTGAAAAACCCTTTATCAATAAAAGTGGCCATTAGTATTTGACCGGACATTGCTCTATGAGACAAATTAAACAATTTAATAAATAACGGCGATTTTTGCAAGATTTTAATTTGGGCATTTTAGTTGTTTTTTTATATTGCTTACCAATTTTAATTATTACCTAAAACAAGTATACATATGAAAATTGTTGTTCTGTATATTTTCGATTTTCTACCAATTTTAATTTTCTGTCGGTTTTCAATTTCAATCCATTAGATAAGATAATAGTTTAAAATCAGTAAATATCAGCCAATGGCAAAAAATATAAATTACCAGGTTTCCATTTTACCTATTGAATTGAGGATTCCAAAATTTCAATTAAAAATCTCAAAATGGCGATTACGATATCGAAATATGGTTTTCATAATTCAATAGATGAAAGCAAACTCTATGTCCTGAGTATAAATTCAAATTCACAAATTTAATTTAGAGATTGGAATACAAATGGAAAACGAGAGTAATCCAACAACAAATTGAAATTACTAAATACTCTAAAATATATAGAAAATATTACCTTAATATGTTTTACGTAACGAAATTCACACTAAAAGTTTCGCAGTTAACAAAATGATTTAAATAAGGATTTTTAAATCTTTCGACTATTAAGCAAGTCTTAGAACATGGTACCCAGACGATACTCAACGACAAGAACAAACGATGATTATAAAGACGTCTAAACGACAAAAGTTGGCTAAACGTTTATAATAACTTTTGGTAGGTCATCGTTTACACACTAAATGCACAAAGCCAAATAGAACCTTGTATTGTATGCTTCTTCAGCCATTTTTAACCAACAGAGCAGGCAAAACAAACAGCAGTCAACAGAATAAAACGATCAAAATAAACGTTGGTCTTTTCGCTTTTATTTTGTATGCTTCAAAATAAAATATTTTCATTTGTCAAAATCCCCCGACAAAATTAAATATTAGCACAGGCCTAACACCCACCACGTGCTTGGTCCTGCTGCATATTTATTGACAGGCTACTTAAGGGTTTTAATTGCTGTTCGCGCGTTCATTTTTTTTTTTGAACATCATAGCTCTTTGTTTAACAGACCCCATTAAACGTCATCAAGTGTTGTAGGAGTGCGAAGCGAACTCAAGTGGCATCGTGGCGCTATGTGTGGCTGGCTGGCTGGCTGTGGTTCAAAACCCGCGCCCTGATGCGCACGATTTGCGGTCATTAGCGGCGCGCTTCTAATATTGACAGACTAAATTGACTAAATTGACAATAAATCCGCATAAAATACGTGTCGACGATGTGTTAATTGAAATGATAAATAGAGGTAGCTCAACATGGAGCACTGTGTAGTTTTTGCTGTTGTTGTGCGGCGAATCGTTGGCGGTTGGTAACAAGTTCCAGGCCTAATTGTGTTAGCCAACTGTTTAGTATTGCAGACCGACAACATGCAGGTAATTATGATAAATTTGAACGAATTTACGGAACAAGTTAATCATTACATGGAAGTTATAAGTAACTTTTGTTCAGTTTATGAATTTAGCATATTTTAAAAGTGTTGCTTTTGAATAATAAATTTTATTTTTTAATAGTTTTATAATGCATTTATTTAAAGTGTATTTAAAAATATTTTTATATAATAATTGCATTAATTTCGTGCTATTCAAAGTGATTTCCTTTTTTTTTATATTTGCCACTTACAGCATATAATTTTACAACATAATCGCATTTTATTTAAATTTTATGAAAATATTGTGCATTAAAAATTATGGCTTTCCACACATTTAAGCTTTTGTAGCATTTTGCAGGTTGTACTTTTTCCTCGGTGCTTCACACATAAATTTCGCACTTAATACACCGCAAAATCCACCCTAATTTTAAGCCACCCCTAATACACTGAGTGCTGGTTTTAAATAAGTTACAAGTGCTGCTCTGCATAAAGCAGCACATAAAATATTAAAGATATTTTTTTTTTTGGACAAAAAGTATAACTTTTATGTTGTTTAATAGTTGTATAAATTAATTTAAAGGCTACCTTTTTATAGTGTTCTTTTGGTTTGATATCTAGTTTTGGGTTCATTTTTAATTTCGAATTAAATAACTTGAATATATCAAGGACTGAAACCGAAACCTAAAACATTTCGATTTTAGTTTTCTGTTCGTTTTGGTTTCAATTAAGGTTTAGGTTTTAAGTTTAATAACAAAACGGGTTTGGTTTACTGATTCCATGTATCGATTTTAGTTTTGATTTTATCATTTTTTTTTTACCATGATTTTATCAATAGTTTTGCTCATTTTTTTAACATCTTTGCTCTCAAAAAAAAAAAAATAAAAATCGTTTATCTTACATTTTGAATAAGAATTTTAAATATAAAATTAAAAATTAACAAATAATTGTATATATATTATTCACATTATTTTCTAAAACCGAACTAAAACCTTCCTAAAACCTTTTTAAAACCTTTAAGAAAACGGTTTACATTTTATCAGATTTATTTTATATAAATAAAATAATAATAATAAAATTGTTCATATTATTTTTTAAAACCGTTCTAAAACCTTTCTAAAACCTTTTTAAAACCTTTAAGAAAACGTTTTACTTTTTTATGATTTATTTTATATAAATAAATTAACAATAATAATAAAATGGTTTATATTATTTTTAAAACCGTTCTAAAACCTTTCAAAAACCTTTTTAAAACCTTTAAGAAATCGGTTTACGTTTTTTCTGATGTATACGGTTCATTTAAAGGTCTCGTTTAAGGTTTCACTTTTTAAAATGTCTATCGGTACGGTAACAGTTTCATACCCTGAATACATTTTTGTAAATTTAACTGCTTATCTATGGCACTATATGTAAAAACAAACTTTGAAATATTCTTACATACATTGGTTGCATTTTCTGCTAGGTTAAAAAAATAATAAAAAAAAACAAACATGAAAACTGGATACAGCGCCATACCATGAGTAAAAAAATCGAAAACACACACTATAAAAATATTTACAAAAATAAAAGTGTAATAAACTACATTACAAAAAGATTTCTACACACGAAACCAAATTCGATTGTAGTCTGTTTGTGCACATTTTTTGCATATATGCAGCAGAACACAACAACCCCATGCGGACCATGAGACCAACGTCGCTCCCATGACCCCCGAACTGTGCAGACTACCACCTCGTGCAACCTTTTTGCAATGTTGCAAAAATCCAAATGCTCTCAAGTGTTTTATTTCATTTGAAGTAATTTAATTGTGTTTCGTTTGTGTTGCATTCTTATAACATGCCATGTAGATTTCTGCAAATACCAGCTGCAGTAGGAACCCTTCCGATTATGGGGTATGTTTAGTGCAAGGGTGCGTTTGTCAGCTGATGGAGGGCAGAAAATTAATGGTTAATAAAAATATTTGTTTACAAATATGATTTGAAAACTCTTTTAAAAATTCAAAATCGAAAATAAAAAATTGTTTTTATAAAAAATTAAATCCTTTTAGAGTAGCGCCATCCATAGTCGGTATTTGAATTTTTCGCTATTGTTAAACGTTAATTTTTTTTGTGAATTTATGTTTTTATGGCTTCGTATCGCTGCATGTCTGTTCGTCCTTGTGCCATTAAAAGACACAGCATTTTTTAATTCTTTCCCCAAATAGCTTTTTATTCATAACTGAGTTTTGCAGTTGTGCTTTTTGTTATTTGTCCTGTTCTTCTCACTGTTGTTGCCATTAAGCGTCATCATAATTTCCATAACTCAAATCTGTGAATTGGAAAAATAACAGCGCTGCTGAGTGCAACTTAATGGAATTAGAACTGCGAGCAGAGCTCGTTTGACAGACTTAACAGAAACGTTTCTGCTACTGTTTGTGTGAATTTCAAATTCTCTTTTTGTTAGTTTTAAGTGATTTTAATGTATTTATATTTTGATTATCTTTTTTTGTTTTAGTATGAAATAATTTGGTATAAAAAGAAGTTTGTAAACAGTTTGCTATACGAAAAGTCATATAATATGTTGCACGAAATGTCATATTACATGTTCGACGGAATGTAATATGAACTGATCGACGGAATGTCAGACGAAAAGGCATATGACATGTCAGGCGAAATGACATATATGATATGACATGTCAGGCGAAATGACATATATCATATGACATGTCAGGCGAAATGACATATATCATATGACATGTCAGGCGAAATGACATATATCATATGACATGTCAGGCGAAATGACATATATCATATGACATGTCAGACGAAATGGCATATGACATGTCAGACGAAATGGCATATGACATGTCAGACGAAATGGCATATGACATGTCAGACGAAATGGCATATGACATGTCAGACGAAATGGCATATGACATGTCAGACGAAATGGCATATGACATGTCAGACGAAATGGCATATGACATGTCAGACGAAATGGCATATGACATGTCAGACGAAATGGCATATGACATGTCAGACGAAATGGCATATGTCATATGACAGTCAGAAGAAATGTCATATGTCATATGACATAATGTCATATGTCATATGACAGTCAGAAGAAATGTCATATGTCATATGACATGTCAGAAGAAATGTCATATGACATGTCAGAAGAAATGTCATATGACATGTCAGAAGAAATGTCATATGACATGTCAGAAGAAATGTCATATGACATGTCAGAAGAAATGTCATATGTCATATGACATGTCAGAAGCAATGTCATATGTCATATGACATGTCAGAAGAAATGTCATATGTCATATGACATGTCAGAAGAAATGTCATATGTCATATGACATGTCAGAAGAAATGTCATATGTCATATGACATGTCAGAAGAAATGTCATATGTCATATGACATGTCAGAAGAAATGTCATATGTCATATGACATGTCAGAAGAAATGTCATATGTCATATGACATGTCAGAAGAAATGTCATATGTCATATGACATGTCAGAAGAAATGTCATATGTCATATGACATGTCAGAAGAAATGTCATATGTCATATGACATGTCAGAAGAAATGTCATATGTCATATGACATGTCAGAAGAAATGTCATATGTCATATGACATGTCAGAAGAAATGTCATATGTCATATGACATGTCAGAAGAAATGTCATATGTCATATGACATGTCAGACGAAATGGCATATGACATGTAACTAAATGGCATATGACATGTTCGACGGAATGTAATATGACATGATCGACGGAATGTCAGACGAAATATCACATGTTCGACGAAATTCATATGACATGTTCGACGAAATATCATATGACATGTTCGACGAAATATCATATGACATGTTCGACGAAATATCATATGACATGTTCGACGAAATATCATATGACATGTTCGACGAAATATCATATGACATGTTCGACGAAATATCATATGACATGTTCGACGAAATGTCATATGACATGTTCGATGTCATATGACATGTTCGACGAAATGTCATATGACATGTTCGAGGAACATATATTAGAATATACAGAAACCCTGAAGAGTTTTGATTTATTCTATTAAATAATTCGTATATCCAGTTAATTATATTAATAGTATTAATTATTTCGTATTAATTAATCTTATAAAATCTTGTAAATATCTTTCAATATATTTTCTTTGTAGCACTTAGGGCCAGTTTTTCGGTGCTAGTTGAACTTTGTTTGTGGTTTAAACTTCGTTTAAAATAAAAATCGAATTTTTCAGTGAACTTCAACCGTCATATAAACTTTTATGTATTGAAGAGAATCCCACTTCGAAGTGATGAAAGTAGGGCAGTATTTCAGCGCCTGGACGCGTGAATTCTTGATTTATTAATGCGCTGCGCAGCCACATAATTACGGGAGTATGGTATTTCGTTGTAGAAGAACGAAATTGTCACTTTGTAGAGCGCTTTAATCAAATGTCAATCTTGTCGGCGCTCGAGGCACGTACACACCGTTGTAGTGAGTGTTTGGATGTACCCAACGGGAAAAAATCGCTATAAAAACATTTTGAAGCGATATGCGGCACATAGTGAATTGCCGTGTCTTTCTCACATTACATGTTTTGGTTCCATATAAAACGTAAAGATAAAATAATAAATAATCCATGTAACTTTAACGAATAGTTGTGTATGAAATCAAAAATAAGTAATATCAACGCATTGTGAGAAACGAAAAACCCCCAATATGTAAAACATTTTCATTCAAGAAAATCTAATAAATATTTCCTCTTGGAGACTGACGCTCTGAAGAGTATAGAAATGTTAATGTTTTGGTTATAAGGAAGGTGCCACGCCCCGTTGTCCAATCCCGCCCACATTCTACGTGATGATTGGAGTTTTAAATATGAACATTTGATTAGAGTTTTATTACTATACACATAGTATACCAGGAGTTATAGCAATTTTAATGTTTTGGTTATGTGATAGGTGCCACGCCCGTGGTACAATTCCGCGCACATTTCCGAAAATGATAAACAACCACAATATATACCAGAGGGCTAAATTTCATGACTGTGACTATCTTAATTACAAAGATATTAGCAGTTAAAAGTTCAGGTTTGCCACGCCCATTTTTGTACCTTATGGTTAAAATACACGATAGAACATTGTAGTACGACTTGCAATGCGACATAGATTTTGTTCGCCCATAAACTTATCAAACTATTAGCGCAACATACTAAACATAAAAATACGAATTGTACCTAAATAAAATCAATAAAGTTCAATTTAAAAGACAAATTAATATATATTAATATGGCTTGAAATCAAAAATATTTGATTTTAGGTATTTATTAATTTTTATTTTTATTTTTTTTTAATATAAAACAACATATCAAACAAACTGAGTATTCATTTTAATAGGTAAATATGTCAAATCTTATTTACTGAGCGATTCGTTCATGTCCCGTTGGGTATAACCGTTTTATGTATGTATGAGAGAGATTGAGTTCAACGCTGATAAGTGTTTCAACGTGTTTGTCTCACTGTCATGCTGTTGAAAATGTTATCTGGCGTAATATCTGCACTTTTCACAAACATTTTTCATGCCGCGCCTTGATCGTTGTATCTTTAATTCTTGCTACACGCACTCTGTAGAGTTTCTAATAGGTCGATATTAATACTATTTAGAAATATAAAATTTGTAAAAACTTGATTTTCCATAGTTTTTACGCAATAGAACTGTTGACTTTTTTTTCATTTTTTTTCTGTTAATTTTTACGCGGTACAATTTAACATTCGCCAGTGTGGCCAACGGCATTTTACAGCATGCGGTGATGTACGTTTAATTTATCATTTTTTTTGCTTTATTTTATAGATATTTTACTCGAACTTTATGCTGTTTTCGCGCATGAAATATTTTTTACAGTTTTATTCTACATTTTTCATTTATTATTTTTGACCTTTTATATGTTTGTTTTGTCGTTTCATTTTTCTGTTTTTCGATATTTTTTATTTATTTGCAATTTTTATGTTACCTTGTAGTTATTCAATTACTACTGGGCGTGAAATGCACATTTTTGCAATTTATTTTTCGTTTTTTTGTATAAAAAAAAATTGAATCGCGTAGGTATTTTTGCGTTTTCGGTGAAACACATTTTATTCGGTTTATTTTCTCTTAAGCATAATACCAGTCGAGCGCACTTTATAAGGTAATCAAATGAATTAAAAAATAAATAAAAATAAGAAAAAAGCTGTATATTTGCTTAAGGCTAATGGAATAATAAAACAGCCAAATGTTCAGGCAAAATAAATAAATACATTAGAGCCGATACGCTGTCACTGAAATAACAAAATAATCTTGAAAAAAAGAACTCAAAGCAACGTCAATTTCCGCGGCTTATCTCGGCGCTGACGAGCGCGTTTAAACCGCAAAAATAATAATAAAAAGAAAAATTCGAAAAAAAAAGAAGAAAATAAAACTAAAAAATAAAATTAATAGCAAAGTATAGTCGGTCAGCGGGGCATATAAACACGTTGAAAATTGAAAAAAATTTAGAAGTTTAAGTTTTTCTCTGTTTTAAAACTTAGGTCCAGTTTCTCAGTGCATGTTTAAACTTAGTTTAAGTTTTTCAACATTTTTAAAACGACTTTAATACCTTAAAAACGGCTGAATGTCTTTAAATTTTACAGACAGATAGACAAAAAGTGATCAGTTTACATGGCTTTTTAAATATTTTCGATATGTTGACTATAGACGAAATTACATCTAGTTTAAACTACCTTTAATTTGCAAATGTGACGGAAAAACTGAATCTTAAAAATCCAAAAGAAAAAAAAGTTAGCTGTTTTGAATTTGTGTAGCGTCCATTTTGTTCGATGTAGCGGAATCTCTGTCACCGACCGCACAGCGTCCATTTGAAATAACCCGCGGCAAATCAACGAACAAACAAACGACGAACGAACGAACAAACGACTGTCTTCATGAGGCCCACAAAATGACAGACAAATTTAATGCGTTCGTTTGATGTGCGACGGATGTGGGCGGCAGGCACGATGCAGCAGTACGAGTAACGAGTACGCATTTCCATAAAAACGAATCAAGATTATTATCGGACAGCAGATAGCAACCGACTGCGAGTCCATGGCATTATATAAAAGAGCGCCCTCGACTGGGCGAATAATGAGCTGGTGCAGCATTTAGCAGACTTCGTAAAATAAATGCGTTTTTTATAGAGCTCAGCAATCAGTAGGAAATGAGTAACAAATCACACAAAATAATACTGCATAACAAATTTAATAGATTTAAATATAAATGTTATGAAATTTATTGAAATATTTTATTTATTTTCAATATTACATATGACAGATTTAGGTTTTTACAAATTATCTTGCAATTTAGTAGGTTTCTTTATACGTTTCTTTATACATTATGGTTCAAATACACGATAGAACATTGTAGTACGATTTGTAATGCGACGTAGATTTCGTTCGCCCAAAAACTTATCGAACTGTTAGCCCAACATAATATACAACATCAATAAATAAATGAATAATGATTGAAAAATTACTTTAAAGAAATTTATGTAACATAAAATACGAATTTATAATTAAATAAAATCGATAAAGTTCAATTTAAAAGAAAAATCCAAATATTCAAAAAATGTTAAGCATGTTGATGGTTGTATGGCTTGAAATCAAAAATATTTGAATTTGAAACCAACATGCAGAGATGAGTTTAGTTCATACGACATCGACATAAACGATACAATATTTCATACAACATCCTATGTAGTACGACAATCATGCATGGGAACCTTTATACATTATACTTTAATATTTAACATTAACACTTTACTCGACATTGGCAATACACAAAATAGAAAATAAATATATCATCTATTCAATCAATACATTTTCCAGCACAAAATATATTCCTTTAATTGACGAACGACCGTTTTTTAATAAAAAATCTTGTTAATGAACTCATAAATGGTTTATATTAATCTACACAGGTAGAATATATTGAATATGTTTGAATGTAATCTGAAAGTAATAAAAAATCACATAACATGTATTAGGAAGGAAGTGTAATTAAATTTTATTCGAAATAGATTCTTTTTTGTACAGATTTTAAATAACATATTATGATGTGTATATTGTCGAGCAGAATCTGTCAAATTTACCATATATTATGTTTTACAACAAACATGACATTTTAATTGGATTCAAATAAAGTGATGCTCGTCAAGTGAGCACTTGATCAAAATAATATTTCAAAATAAACAGAAAATTAAACTATGTTTAAATAAACGTATCGAAACAATCGTCTTGCATTCGGTAAGTTCGCGACAGACGAAGTTGACACTCGATGAGTAGCATATACTACCTTTCGCTTTTGACATCGTTTGAAGTATGTATGGCTTCTTTTTTAAACATAACGATGTTTCAAAATAAACAAAATATGAAATTGAACTGAAATAATATAAAATTTCGTATCGGTAATAATTTTGGCATTTGAAAATTGAATAAATATACATATAGTTTACATAAAATGATATAGTGGACAATTATTCCTGAATGTTTTTCTAAAAGTATTGTGAAAACCCGAAAAACGCCACAACAAAAATTAGTGCTTTGGTTTTCAAACACTATTAGACATATTTCTATTTCGATTGATATGCACTATACTGATGCCAACAAACTGTACCAAATACAAAGCGAACCTAGAGCCCCTGCTCTAGCGATGGTGCATTCATTAAAAAAGTCCCTTGTACTTAGAGAACGTGTTTATTACTTTTTATATATATATATATATATATATATATATATATATATATATATATATATATATATATATATATATATATATATATATATATATATGTATTCAATAAAAGAAATTTTTATAACAAGCCATTCCTATTTTTTATGTCAGAAAATATAAATTTTTTGTACTTTTTAAATTTCAAGTACAATCCGCTGGCATAAGATTTGTTTCAAAATTGATTAAATTTTAGTATGACATTAATACATTTAAACTCTAATTTTGAAGCATAGACCAATGCAAAACTACTCGATTTATATCATAAAAAATAAATAAAAGTATGGCTTTAAAGTATTTTTTAACTTCATCTGCAATCCGCGAGCATAGTACATTTTTTTTTGGTTAAAGCTTATAAAAGAGCCGGAATTTTTTAAGCAAAAATTTAATTTTCAAGAAAAGAACACAATGATGCACTTAATGTTTGTATCAGAATTGTCAATAGAAAACCATTAAAAATAGTAGTAAATCGTTAAGATACAAACTTAAAGAGTGCAGTGGAAATCATCCTTAGGAAGTTCGCTATAATCGCTCCTTAGGTATCCAAAACGTACAGTGAATTTTGGATGTCTAAGTAGCGATTATAGCAAAATTCCTAAGGACGATTTCCACTAAACACCAGTGGCTTTGAAGTTACAACTATTATTCGTTATAAGTAGGCTTATATTTCAGAATTAGAACGTGTGGGAGAAATTACTTGTTTAGAGACCCTAGCTCAATTGTAAAGACGAATATTTTTCTCATCAGACTTTATGATAGTTTTCTGACTTCTTCTACTGGTTATAACTCTTTAATAGAAAACCATTAAAAATAGTAGTAAATCGTTAAGATACAAACTTAAAATGTGCAGTGGAAATCATCCTTAGGAAGTTCGCTATAATCGCTCCGTAGACATCCAAAATATACAATGAACCATTTCGCTATAAAATGACGAACTATATTAGTTATCCTTTGCACCCTTTAGTATCCCAAAGCGCTAACATAGACATGTACGGGTATAAGTTTATACTACATTTTTGATCCACTTACCATAGAGAAACTGTAAATGAAAAAAAATTAAGTTCAATTTTATTGCCGCACAGTGTATTCATAAATATATAATAATAATAATAATAGTTTGGCCCTACAGTCCTATAAGAACTTAGGCCGAGCTCTCTCACCATTTTGAGCTGTGCGTGTTAAATTTGTACTCAAAGTGGTGGGACGGACCGACAGTTTATTGCCGAATCCGAACGGCGTGTGAGAGCTTTTCATAGGCAATGTTTTACTCTCGTAGGTTTGCCATTTACTAACGAGAGGTAGCGCGGTATAGAAAAATGTGTCTATGAAAAGATGCCCCAGTCCAGGCTTGAACCGGGGACCTTTCGGCTCGCAGTCCAACGCACTAACCACTGAGCTACCGCAGCTAAATATATATTGTTTGCATATTTATTATTATTTTAAGCTTTAAACCAAATAGGGCGGAATTACACACTAGGGCGGAATTAGAGTGTTTCACCTTATTACAACTTTGCGAAAAAAAAACTCGATTACTAAAATTATATATGTTATATATGTCTAAAACGAAAATATGTTATGAAAAGGTCGATGTTCTTGTTATCATGTTCTTGAAATAAAAAGAAAATGTTTTTAATAAACAATTTTAAAAGTTTCTTTTTTTATTTATAAATAAAATATTTCATTTTATTTTTCAAAATCTATTTAATATTTCTTTAATTACAGTAATTTCTTTTAAAACTCAGTGAATATCTGCAGCAAGGCAACCCAAAATCTCGTACCCGATTTACTCCCATGATAATCGTGTGACAAATGCACTCCGCACACTAACTAATTCATGCCTCACGCAAGCAACCCATTCTCCGTCGTCTCTCCCCGACTGCCTTCGGTAGTTTTGGTACGTTTGGCATTTGGCTTCCACTGGCGGTCAGTGAGCCAGAGAGCCAACGCGACTGCACCATGACATTTGGCCAAAACACAAAACACAAAATTCACCTGGAAGTGGCCACAATGCCTGCCTAGACAATGGAAAAACTCTACACGGACAGCAAGGCGCAGACGCACTGCTGCAGAGACTAAACAAAAGGTGAGGTTACAAACGATGAAAGACGCAAAACAGCTGTTGAAAGCTCTCTGAGCACAGGGCAAATAGAGCGCAACTCTATTATCAAGGAGAGCAGAAAATAAGAGCGCCAAATAACACAAATTGCTATATATAAAATGAAAATTAATAATTAATTATTTCATTTGAAGAGATGCTCAAAAAAATTAGACTTAAAATAGAACAGGAAAAAAAACGGAGAAACTGACATTGAAAAATTAAATTTTAATTACAGCAAACGACAACACGTTTAAACGGTGTTTAAAATAGATTTTTTTTAATATATGGAATTAAATTCAAAAAAAGGTGTTATTATTTTTTTAGTATTTTATTTTTAAAATGCTTTCTAAATAGATTTGATGTGGGGGTTGTTTTAATTTAAAAATATATTTTATAATTTTGCAACGGATTTGTATAAAGTGGTTTTTATAAAAATCTTAATTACTATAACATTCTTCGATCGATTTTCACATATAAAGGGTTTTTCAACAGGAACGCTACAAAAGTAGAGCGATAGGGACAGCAAACGATGCAATATTTCTTGCCGCTCTTTTGACATTTCTCTTCAGTAAGGTTTGCCATTTAATGATGGAAAGATATACGAATTTGAATTTCGATAATAACACCAAAAACATTATAAAAACATCTTTATAAAGGTTTTGGTAGCTACTATTTTTCTCCTAAGCAATCAAACCATTTACGTCCTCGAGTCTATTGAACTAGTAAATTTGGTCGATTTTCGAATACGCATTCATTGAAGAGTTGAAATATTGGTGGAATTTACTTAAGTTAATTTTTGAAAATCCTTCTTAAAATTTTTACCTTAAATTTATAAAACTAACCAACAAAATGTGAGCAACCGAATCCGCAATTTGTATATTTTTTGTTGCTTCGAATAGGAATCGCTACTGCTATTTTATAAAATCTTGAACCAGATCCGAAATTAAAACCGAAATCGACATTTTAGTCCCTGTATAAAGTAATTTTACAATTTCGTACATCAATTATGGTTTCTAATTACACAATTCTTTCGTAATCACCTTTCATTTGAGAAATTGTAAAATTATACCCTTTGAAACCTGATTAACAGCAATAAGCTACTAATTAAGTTTGCAGCAGTATTTAACCTAAAAAATGAAAAACAACGTGTATTATAAGTTGCACTCAATACTACTACGTCTTTTGCTTCTGGTCCTACTTCTTACTCTACTACACTGCTACCTCTATATTTTTTTTATTTTGAACATCTATCGCTTATACCGCCAGTTAAACCCCACAAATGTTGCTGCTCAAAAGCAGCAATTAAAAGTAACAACATTTTGCACAACCTCTTGAACTGATCGCTTCTTCCCACAAACTCCTCTCACTGCTGCTTATATTCTCAGCACGCCTTTTTAGTCCTCATGGCCTACTAAAACCTCTTGCGACCTTCCTACATTATTTTACACCCTCTTTCCCCACTCTACACCCTCCTGAGGTTTGTGTTTAATACTTTCAGATTGCAACAAACGCATTTGCAAATGAATGCTTGCAACTGAAATGCAAACTAATGATTTGTTAAACATTCAAACGCGGTAAATACCAACTCAATATCAAAACACTCAACAGACTCCCTCCTTTGGCCCTCACATCTCTCTCAACGAAACCCATCAAGTCACGCTAAAGTGAAGCGCAAAAACGCCGCATTTAACCCAGTTTTCTAAACTTAAAATTAGTTTTCATTTATGTTGTAGTTGTTCATTAACGTCTCCTTGTACCTTCTACCAGGTGCTTTTGCCTTTTGCCGGCATTAAGCGCATAGCTGAACAAAAATGCAACAGCAACAACAATATCAAAGCGAATGCAATATTACTGCAATATTGCCGCAACATTTGCAATGTATGAATTGCAATAATTATGCGTACAAAGTGGTGGCAGTTTCGAATCAGCTTGAATCACTAATTGACAAAAGCAGCCACAACATCAACTAAATCCACCATAAAAACTAAAAAGAATTCAATTCGGAAACAGATTCTACTTTGATATCTTTCTAATCAACCTGCACGAGGGTTTATTGTATGGTTTTAAAATAGTTTTCAATTGCCTTTGAGCAAAATTCATTAAAAACGTTGCTCACGAAATGCAATAATATAAAAAATTATGAATTAATATAGATCAAGTATTCAAATGTTAAATATTGTTTCAGAAATGAAGTACATAGATTCTGGATTGTATACAAAATAAAAACACTAATTAATATTTGTAGTGCGCTTTATTAGTTCACTAACTATAAATTCGAACAACTACTGCATGTCAAAAATTTAACTTGATAAAGTTTGCTGTGTAGATGTTTTGCTCTACTCTCAAATATCTTCTTAAATGCAACGACACAGATAAGGCACTCTTAAATACAGCACAAACGGATTCTAGAAGTTTCCACAAACGTCTACATTTCATAAGAATCCATATTATTCATTTCTTTGACACAGATATGTACACAAAAAAATGTACATCATATTGATTAATTCCATTCTTCAAACCATGATTCATTGTATTGAAGAACCATTCATAATATTAATGACAAACGCCATCAATGTTATGAATGCTATCATAAATATGATGAACACTTGCTAACTGTCAAAAAAGATTTCTTCAATATGATAAACTGTATGTGAAGAATACGTTTCATCATATTAATGAACAAATACATAAAATACAATTTTTTATTAATAATTTTTTTTTTTTCGAAAACTTTGTTTTTTTGGAAATAAAATGTTGTTCGGACAATTTATTTTTCCTAAAAATTTATTTTTCCTTAATTTTTTTGTTTGCGAACAATTTGTTTTTCCGTAATTTTTTTTTCAGTTATTTTTTAAATAATTTTTTTTTTTTTTTTGAAAAAAAATATTAGTTTTACAATATTCATCATATTTAATTTTATATTCATAAATATTATGAACAAATTCATCAATATGCCAATTCAAATTCATTGTATTGAATATTTCGTTCTTCACTATGATATTCGATGTTATAAATAATTTCATATATATAATGAATGCATTCATCAATACATCATTTAATGAACGGTAGTATCAATATGATGAATCTGGTAGTTGGTGAAAAAATTCAGATTATTTACACAGAAAAAAAAATCTTCAATATGATGAATTTATTCATAAATATTATGAATTTTTTCACCAACTACCAGATTCATCAACTGCTACCATCGTTCATTACATGACATATTAATGAATGTATTCATTATATATATAAACAAAAAATATTCAATACAATGAATTTGAATTGTCATATTGATGAATTTGTTCATAATATTTTTTCAGAATTTTTTTTTTTATAAAATAATTCGAAAAAAAATTGTTGTAAAAATGCTATTTAAAAAATTACAGTAAAAATATTTAAAAAAAAATATTAAATATTGTTCCGAAAACAATTTTTTTTTCTAAAAAAAAATTTTTTTTTTTTCAAATTGTTCAAATTGTTCGAAAAATATTTTTTTCGGAAAAAAAACTTTTTTTTCAAAAAAAAAAAATATTTTTCAAAAATATTTTTTTATAAATATAACTTTTTATTAATAAAAAGTTGTAATTATAATATATATATTTTAAAATATTTTACTAATTTATGCATGTTGAGCAAGCATTATATAAGAAATAACATACAAGAAATATTTGAGAACTGAGAAGTACGGCAAACAATGAACGAAAAAAAACATTTTGATAGAAATTTGGTTTAATGAACAGAGTTCTTTTTTATTTTGTATTTTATATTTTGGTTCATTAATATGATAAAACGTATTTTCACATATAGTTCATCATATCGAAGAACACTTTTTCGACAATTACCAAGCGTTCTTCATATTTATGATAGCATTCATAACATTGATGGCGTTAGTCGTTAATATTATAAATGGTTCTTCAATACAATGAATCATGGTTTGAAGAACAGAATTCATCAATATGATGTACATTTTTTTGTGTGTATGAATAAATTCATCATATTGATGACTTTTTTCTGTGTAGCGCATAGCACAACTCTAGAAGATTCCACAATCCCAAAACTCAACAAGAAATGGAGATGCTATTTGTATTTATTTCACACTCATAGCATTTATTGCACAGATCTTTATCACTTTGATTGCGTTAAATGATCTTTATTACTTTCTTACTCATTCCCTCAGTACTAAATGTTTCGCATTTACATTTTTTAAATAGTAATTCTTTATTTTTGTATGTTGGCCGTAATATGTAATTCAAAATTTTGATTTCCCAAACTTTTGTTGGGTCACAAAATATTTGAATTATCAATAAAAATGCAAAAAATTCTCAAAAATTCTCTCAAATTTTACTAAAATTTAAACAATTTCTTATTTCTGCTTCCTGAAAGTCAAGTCGAAATTCAATTAAAAATTTGAATTTTCAATAAAAAATTATTTTTTAACTAAAAACTCGACGTATGCTGCATATATTAATAAACTCGTGAAGTTACTTTGTTAAAACCTGTTTAATATCGTTAAAGTTGTATGGCGATCAAATCGCCTAATAGACCACTTAGTCCTAATTTGTTTTTCTCACAAAACCAACGTCTCACTTCTTCGAGTGTGCAAATATTGCTTTAAATTATATCTGTCCCTTTCACATATGCATTCACCGCCTAACACCAGGGAATTGGTACTGTCAGAGTGAAATTAATAAATCATCATTCTGTCTCTCTCTCTCTATCTCCTGCATTGTGCAGCCGGTCATTACGTTAATTTACACCCATCACATGAGTGACTGGTTGTGTTTGGTAGACAGACAGGACATACAAGTGTCCGTCTGAGCGACGGACAGGTCGAGAAACACGCTGATGTGTGACAGCTATCGACGAATGTGTCTAAATATAAATCAAACACGAATAGGTTGTACAACACTCGCTGTAGTGCAAATAATCACTGCAGAAAATCACTTAACTCCTCAATGTGGAGCAGCACTCAAAGGACGTTTACTTCGATTCGATATTCGCTGATTAGCCGCATTGACAGCTGTCAACTAGGGTCAGCCCAAGGCGTCAGACCGACAGCTAAATTCTATAAAAAATGAATTTTATGCAACATAAAAAAAACGGCGTTATTATAGTTTACTGCTACTGTCCTTTGGGTTTACATAACAAGCACATTAAAATACGCTGTATTCAATGAAAGTGTTTTCTAATATAATTATACAGCAACTCACCGAAAGCCTTTTCTAATTTCAATAATTGTTTTACAAAAAACTTTTATATCAGACAATGAGGCCAGTATTAGAACGACATGATGACAAACCTTTTGAAAATCCATTTGACACAAAATTCTACTTTATACAAAATTTTAAAAATTAACCTGCAGAATGTCAAATTCGGTATTTTTAATTTTCCCCTATCAAAAAAGTGAAGTTCTCCATAGTAAATCCAACTTTACGATTTTAAAATTTAGAGTGTTTAATTTAAGTACTTAATATAGTGTCTATGAATTATATATGAACTTTAAAAATCACTTTTTCTAAGAACTATTGTTGGTTTTAATAATTGAAATAAATAAGAGGCAGAATGAATTTTTGGAAGGTGTGTGTTTGAAGGTGGGATTATATTTTGTTCATGGGAATTATGTACTGGTGGATTTTGTTTGGTGAGTTCTTTACTAAACATCTGTTTCATACTCACCCTTCAAATGCACCCGTAAAATTAAACAAAAAAATTCAGCTTCACCTGACCTTTACCAAATTCAACCAGATAAAATCCAATTAGATTTATTCACAAATCTTCGTTGAAAACCCACCTTAAACAATCATAAAGCATTCGAGGTTTTGACATTTACCACCTAGTTTTAATAATATTTATCAATAAATCTGATTTAAATTAGAACTTGATGGTATCCCTAGACAACATTTTTAACAGGGTCGTGGGAGTTAATAATATTTTATCCCAAGATTTTACTCAAGCCAAAGAGGAGTTTTTATCAAATACTTTTTATTTTTTCTGCCTCAAAATTCCTGAAATTTTGCCAACCCACCACCATCTCCAAATTCATTTTTTTATCTGCATGTTTGCCAGAAATATTCCCAAAACTGTCAGACATTTTATCTCGGATTATTTACAAAAGTATTCAGGTAGGTTCAAATACTTATTTGGAAGGTTCTCAACAGGCAAATGCGGAGTTTGGAAAATATACCTAGAATCTGCCTTTAGAATCACACAAAATTTGATGACCTTCCATCACATCCCAAAATCTTTCATTTATTTACTTTTTTCCCGAAAATATGCCATAAATATTCCTTAAAAAAGTCCGACATTTAGTTTTGATTCCCGGAAAATTGAGTAGGATCACGAATTAGAACACTTTTTTGAATTGTGTTGAACAGACGAACACGGAGTTTATATTCAAAACTTTCTTTTTTATGTCCGTAGCCGGGAATCTGCTTTAAAAATTTCAAGACATTTTATAATCTACCAAACTTCCTGTCAGTTTACGAGAAATATTCTAGAAAATATCAAAATTGCAGCTAAGAAACATTTTGTTGACATATTTCAAACAAACAAAAGCGGAGTTTGTCTCATAAGTTATATGTTTTCTGTCAGTTCCCAAAATATGCCGTGAATCTGCCATTAATATTTCACAAAATTTTACTTTACACTTCGCAAAATATTCTATTTATCTGTGAGTTCGAAGGAATTATGGACGAAATAATCCAGAAAAATGCTATACATTTTATCTCGGGTCAGAAAACCGTTTTTGGTAGGGTTAAAGCAATTTGGAAACATTTGCTTGATATATTTGAAACAGTCAAAGGCAGAGTTTGAATCAAAAAATGTTTTTGTTTTCTTCCCATTTCCCAAATATGCCGAGAATATGCCCTTAAAGTTCCATTACATATGATTCTATTTTTGAAACAGTCAAAAGCAGAGTTTGTATCAAAAAATGTATTGGTTTTCTGTCAGTTTCCCAAATATGCCGAGAATATGCCCTTAAAATTCCATTATATATGTTCCATTTATTTGTGATTTACCGGAATTATGCAGAAAATATATCAGAAAAATGATAGAAATTTCTTCCCGGAAAATATTTGCGAAACTTAAAAGGCAGATTCCCGTCATATTTAGAGAACATGCAAAAAAATAGACAGCATTTGATAGAAACTCCGTTTCTAGTGGTTAAACTTTTTCTAAAAAAAAACGCCAAGAGCCTTCAAAAAGTTTAATTTAGCTCCCCTCACAGCGTGTTTTTGGCAATATTCCTGAAAATTGGTGGAATTATTGTCTTGGGAGAGTATAAGTATTTAAATTTCAATATTTTTTAATATATTGAACTTTTCTATTTTCATTCGTATTTTACCTTTGCTTCCTTGCACTTTGTCACTTCCTGTTCGTTACGCTTTGTATATATTTTGGCAGCACATTTGCTACTCCCAAAATCAACTTGGCCTCTGTTCGTTAGTCGTATTACCAACCGTATTCTGGCAGTTGTCTGTGCAGTCACCTATACTGCCAACTACCAACTGCACTACTGCCTGTCAGTTGCTTCGAAGACAAACAAAGATGCCTTCTGACACCTCATATATTGCGATGCTATCTACTCAGTTATTCTTTTTCATATTTCCGCATCCGCTCTTTCAGAACTCAGCGTCAGATGTTTTTTCCGTTCTCGAGTTGTTTGTTTTGCAGTTGCTGCTTTGCTGTGCATTGTAGCACATTACAACGGCAAACATGACCCACATACAAATCAACACATATCCATCCAGCCATCCACATATGGATGCGAAGTATCAAACACTGTTCAGCAGTATAGTCTGCCGCAGACATGCTGCACGCGATGCAGCATATGCTGCCCCAATTGCGGTCGTCCTGAATCCTGCGGCCACTTGTGTTGCTGCCACTACTGCAGTTGCATGCTGTGTACGGCATTCAATGTGGCATCAGATGTAAGCAATTGTGATGCATATGTCTGAGAAATGGACGAATAAATTTAGAAGTTAAATAAAATAATTTCTTCAAAATGAGCATAATACATATTACATGTGTTAACCCTTTATGGTTTACTTCCCTGATTCTCTTTGTTAGCGTGTTATTCACGATATTAGCATTGATGTGTTTCATTTTCTGTCATTGCTGATTTTTATTTATGATCCTTACTAATCAATTGATACCAATTTTATTCATAAGTAAGACAATAATGTTTGTGATAGGTATTTCATTTATGAATTATGAATTTTGAATTATAAATTATGAATTATGAATTCAGACTTACAAATTTTGAATTATGATTTATTAATTATGAATTTTGAATTATGAATTATGAATTATGAATTATGAATTATGAATTATGAATTATGAATTATGAATTATGAATTATGAATTATGAATTATGAATTATGAATTATGAATTATGAATTATGAATTATGAATTATGAATTATGAATTATGAATTATGAATTATGAATTATGAATTATGAATTATGAATTATGAATTATGAATTATGAATTATGAATTATGAATTATGAATTATGAATTATGAATTATGAATTATGAATTATGAATTATGAATTATGAATTATGAATTATGAATTATGAATTATGAATTATGAATTATGAATTATGAATTATGAATTATGAATTATGAATTATGAATTATGAATTATGAATTATGAATTATGAATTATGAATTATGAATTATGAATTATGAACTATGAATTATGAATTATGAATTATGAATTATGAATTATGAATTATAAATTATAAATTATGAATTATGAATTATGAATTATAAATTATGAATTATGAATTATGAATTATGTATTATTTGTTATTAATTATAAATGTTAAATGATAAATTATGAATGATGAAAAATGTATGATGAATTGTGATACAATTGGCAATCATCTCAACATAATCATTTTTAAACCCTACACTAAGAGTGAAAGGGTATATTCAGTATGGTACACCGTTTGTAACACCCAGAAGGAAGCATCTCCGGTACGGAAAAGTATATATATTCTTGATCAGCTGTCTGTCCGTCCGTCTGTCTGTCTGTTGAAATCCCTACTACTTAAACAATTGAAGAGTTAGACAAATGAAACTTTTTATTTATTTTCATCTACAGATCAATTTTACGGTATTCGTGCTTAGGTAAATTTTTTTGGTCAAATATATATTGAAATCATGCTCATATACATGAAAATAATGATTTCCGCCTACACGACTAGTGGTTCCAAAAAAAAAAATCGAAATTCGGTACACCTACCCTTTTATAAATATAGGTATCAAATGAATGGAAATTCTTTAGCGATTGAAAGTTTGTAGTTATTTTCAGGATTCGTATACCCTGGTGACCAATATACCACTTTGAATGGTAACCACACATATGTGTAGGGTATTTATAGTCGGCTTAGACCGACTACAATTTTGATAATCCTAACTATCATAATAACACCAAATTTAAAATTTCCCATGTGATCTAACCTTCCCAACTGGTTTTAATTAGTGCTGTTCTTCTGATTTTATTTGTTAAAACAAAAAAAGGCTCCCTAGAATTTATATTTTATACTGCATAAATATTTTGTCACATATGCGACTGCAATTTAATTTAATTGCAACCCAATTTCATGAAATTCAATTATGAATCGTTGTAGCTATTCAAGAGTGACAAAGTTTTGCGTTAACGCAAAAAATCAATTTATTTTATAAATATTTTTACAGCAAATTTAAAGCGGTTTTTATAGACATAGCAACTGGTAAAAATTGGTTAAAATTTCTGTTTTTTTTTTAAACATGCCAGTGCATAAAATATGCGCTACATGTATCGTATTAAATTTCTGCGAAACTGTAGCATATTAAAATTGCTCCATGAATTCAGTGGGAAAACGTATAAATTTCAGTGTGCACCAAATGGTACAATGAAGGCATGTTATTTAAACATATACTATATATATGTAGTATATATAATGAACATAATACACAAAAACAAAAATCTGCCAGGACATCATGTTACATGCATCAGTTAACCCACGAACATTCATTTCGTTTCGTTACGTTTCGCGCACTGAGTACCTCGAGTTGATACTTGTTAACCTTGAACCGGCGTACAAGGATACCTCACGACTGGCAGCTAAAACCATCAGCAGTTGCTGTGGGCCAAATAACAAAACAGCGCATAAATTATTTGTTTTCTGCTTAACTCAATTTAATTCAACTACTCAAGTACATTTTGACGTACGTACTGAATAATTTTAAATGTTGAGTAAAATATTTTCAAATGTCTTTTCATTTAAATGTGCATTAAATCTTTCAATACAAATTTAATAATTTTTATACACAATAAACTCATACACAATATATGCATAATTTACTCATAATTTATAGATAATTAAATCATAATTTATACATAATTAACTCATAATTTATACATAATTAACTCATAATTTATACATAATTAACTCATAATTTATACATAATTAACTCATAATTTATACATAATTAACTCATAATTTATACATAATTAAATCATTATTTATACCGTACAGCCTTGCATGTATGTCATACAAATACACTAAACCATTATAAAAACCGATATCGGTGTAAAACGATTTCATTTCTAAAACTGAATTTGTAATACAGAAATCACCAAAATCTTATGAAAAACAAATATCGAAACCGACACCGTATCTTGGAACCAGTTCACCAAAACTATAATAATAACACTACTCAACGAAACGAGAAAAATGTTGCCATTAATATCGCATATAACAATTCTATATAATTTGCTGTTGCTGATTTCGACTACATCTCAGTTTTTTTCTATTAAGTAACATTATTAAGAAAATTGGACTTTTAGGGCCTTTTCAGAAACATTTTAGAATTAAAAAAAATATGGACCCTTAACCAACTAGTTTTTTAAAAATCAATAATCGAAATTTTCCTTAATTTCACTAATTTCAAAATACCAACAAAATTAATATTCCTATATGTATTTAAGACACTTGAATATAAACTTTAAAGTTTTTTGTTTAAATCTATTTTTGATGATTTTTTAGTATCTCGAATTTATTGATAAATAACTAAATGCTTTATAACTGTGCAGAGCATAGTTCATACTAACGACAAGAATAACGAACATTTCTTTCATCGGTTCCCGTTTTTAAAATATACCCTTTCAATATTTTTTACATTAATCTTACACTTTTATAATTGTTTTATAGTAGTAAATATGAAAAAAAAAAATATTATGTTAAATTTCTAATGTGATCAAACCTATAAAATCAAAAAACGAGACTTGCGCAACCTCTTAACACAGAAAAAATGTCATCAATGTAATGATTTTATTCATAAATATTATAAATATTTCTATATATTCATCATATTGATACCACCGTTCATTAAATGATATATTGATCAATGCATTAATTATATATATGAATTTATTCACACTACCGAACTTCATAGTAAAAAACGAAATATTTAATACAATGAATTTGAATTGCTATATTGATGAATATAATCATAAAATCTATGAATTTGTTCAATATAATGAATTTTGTTGAACTAATATTTTTTTACCAGATTAAAAAAAAAAAAACATTTTTTTAGGAAATAATTCCAAAAACAAATATTGTTGGAAAAATGTTATTTAAAAAAAACATAAAAATGTTTTTTTATAAATAAATATATTATAAAATATTTTACTAAAAAAAATGAACGGCCCGGAATGAACGGAAAATAAAATATTTTATTTGAAATTTGGTTTGATAAACAGCATTCTTCAATATGATGTATATAAATGTTGTATTTTATGTATTTGTTCATTAATATGATGAAACGTTTTTTGCACATACAATTCATCATATTGAAGAAGACTTTTTAGAAAGTAGCCAAGCGTTCTTCATATTTATGATCGCATTCATAACATAGATGTCGTTAGTCATTAATATTATGAATGGTTCTTTAAAACAATTAATCATGTTTTGAAGAACTGAATACATCAATATGATGTACATTTTTATCTGTGAATTGTGTTATAAAAATCAGAAAAAAAAAATACAGAAAAAGTTACTTCATACGAAAATGCTAAAACCGTGTTACATTTTTAAAAAATGAAGAATTTTGAAAGTTATAGTCGGTCTAAGTATTAATACCCTACATATATATGATAATGTGCGTGGGTACTATTAAAAGTGGTCCATAGGTCACGAGGGTATAGAAAACCTTAAAATAACTCAAAACTTGCAATAGCTGAAGAATTACCTTTCATTTGATACCCATATGTACAAATGGGTAGGTATACCGAATTTCGATTTTTTTTAGGTAACCACAAGTCGGTTCGCGTGAAAACAATATTTTTAAATATTTGAGCGTAAATTTAATATATATTTGACCAAGAGAGTTCACTTAAAACCGTACACAGTAAAATTCCTTTGTAGATGTAAATTTTATATGAGGTATTTGAACATAAGTGATCGGTTCGCAGGTCACAAAGGTCCGATCAAGCCAATGTTCTTGTTGGTACAGCCTAGATATATAATAATAATAATAGTTTGGCACTACAGCTCTATAAGAACTTAGGCCGAGCTCTCTCACCATTTTGAGCTGTGCGTGTTATATTTGTACTCAAAGTGGTGGGACCTACAGTTTATTGCCGAATCCGAACGGCGGGTGAGAGCTTTTAATAGGCAATTTTTTACTCTCGTAGGTTTGCCATTTACTGACGAGAGGTAGCGCGGTATAGAAAAAATGTTTCTTTGAAAAGATGTTGTTAGCCCCAGTCCAGGCTTGAACCGGGGACCTTTCGGCTCGCAGTCCAACGCACTAACCACTAAGCTTACCTAGATATATAGGTAATCTAAATTAGAAGTTTTATGAATCTAGCTCTTCTAATTTTTCTGTAATCGTGATTTCAACAGAGAGACAGACAGACAAACGGACATACAGACGGACAGACAGACGGACGGACGGACATACGGACAGACGGACAGACAGACAGACAGACAGACAGACAGATAGACAGACGGATAGACGGATAGACGGACAGACATACTGACAGACGGACAGACGGACAGACAGACAGACAGACGACATACGGACGGACAGACGGACAGACGGATAGACAGACAGACAGACAGACAGACGACATACGGACGGACAGACGGACAGACGGATATCGCAAAATCAACTGTGGAGGTTATGCTGATCAAGAATATATATACTTTTCCTTACCGGAGATGCTTCCTTCTGTGTGTTACAAACGGCGTACCAAACTGAATATACCCTTTCACTCTTAGTGTAGGGTATAAAAATATGTTGAGTAGACTTCAGTTTTATTTTTTAACCAATTTCCCAAGTCAGTTTAGACCTGTATATGTTTTTATTTAAATAAGTTTTTCAAAAATCACTAAAACACTTTTTTAATCAAATTAATGTTGTATCCCTTTAATTTACACCATATTAAAGAGATTATTCTGCGCTTTAAAAAAAATTTAATTCGACAAATTGAACTTGATCTTCCATGAAATGTATTCATGCAAAACCTTAATAAGCATTTTATTGCCAAAAAAAAAACAATTGCATTAAAACACAGTTAATCCAAGCAGAAATCCGTATTTATCGCGCCCCTCTAAACAACCCTTAACCCTCCAAAATTTGTTTTCAACCACCACAAAAACTTCTAGCATTCCACACATTAATCAGTGAATTGTGTTGGACTTGAATGCAATTAAAGAGCCTTCAACGGCAATTTAAATACAACCTTTGGCCCCATGCTGTAGTCTGCAATATGCCATCCAACTAAAACCATAAAATATGCCAGACGTTTAGATGACAGCATCATCATCATTTCAGTGTGCCGTCGCAAATTCTACTTCAATTTACGCGCATTACTTTCTGCATGTGTGAATTTTATTGATATGAGCGCAAATTCAAGACACAAAATGCAAAAAAGGTCAAAAATCCCGGGTAATGTGACTGCCGCCCCTTTTTTTTGGGGACGCATAAATTCTGCGGTTGAATTACAGCCTGTGTTCTGTTTTCTAAGTTTGATGCTTAGGCAACAAAAAATATTGAGTATTTTTGGGCACATTATCATGTGTATATCAGAAACAAGAATCGGTCACCCTTATGCCGAGCACATTGATAGGTTTTTGGGGGGACAACAATCTCAACGGCAAACGCATTTATTCTACGAGTGAGCCGGAAGTTGATAGCAAGCCAACGGACAGCGTCCGTCGATATCCCTGCGACACTGGTGCGGATGCAGAGAAACGTCTAATTTCCACAAACAGTCAAAATACCATTTTTTTTTTTGTATTTTCGTTCAGCTCATTCGTCACGATAGCTGCTTTTTTGTTATGTTTGCAATGCACACATAACACATTCGCCGAGAAAGAACGAATTATTTATAAATGGCTCTGAAAGTCCTTTTTTAAATAACAATTGACAATGCGAAAATAAAGACGCCTCATTGCATATCAAAGGGGCTCAAAATGCGTGATGGGGGTGAAATATTTTATTAGATTGGCAGCAGCGGAAGGAAGTTGACTGTGGAAGCGCCTTAGGCTGATTTGTGATAGGGGTAAAGTTTTGTTTTTTCTTTTCTGTCACAATATAGCACACTAAAAAGGGTCCAAGTCAAGGCAGTAGCTATGCGTCAAGAAGTTATGAGGTATTTAGTGCGGAAATGACAAAACTATTTGCTATTAGTTGAAAGGCAAGAAAGGTAGACAGCGGGAAGGTTGAAACAAAAAAATCCCAAAATAATAGTATGAGTCATATTATGCAATGAGGGTGTTTTCATGGAAATGTGTTTGAGAAAGGTTAGCAACACAAAAACCACTCATGCTGCACAGTTTCAAAATGTTTCACAGAAAATATTATTTCCTCTAATAGCTGCATAATTTTGATGGCAAATTGCTGAGGCAGCTTCTTGGAATAAAGCATAATTGTTACTGAAGGCAAGAAATAAGGGTTAGTATTTTATTAATATGGAATTAATATATACACTCCTTTTCCCGATAAAAGCTAATAAAAGCAAATAATAAAAGCTAAATATTAAAATATACACTTCAGATATCAATATTAGAAATTTCTAAATTATTTTATGAAATTCATTCTAGACAAATTGGAGCATACTTATGATACAGTAGTCAAAGAAATTTATTCCATTTTTATTTTTCTCATTGGTTCGTAAATAAATACTTAAAAAATTATATAAACTTTCAAAATTTTTCGAGTTTAGAACCATTTGTAAAACCGGTTTTGACATCCCTAGGGTTCATTTTTGGAAAACTATTTTTTATTACTTTTTTTTTATTATAAGCAGTGGGTAAAAATATCAAAAATTTACGATTGCAATTTTCTTAAAAACGCTACGAATAAATTAGAATTAGAAGTTATAATAGTGCTGACTAGTGTAATCATCAAATTTAAAGAACATTTGTGTGCATTTATATAATACTAGCTGGACTCGTGCAAAGATTTTGAGAATGCAAGGATTTGGAGTGATTTTGTTAATATAAAGAACACTTTTATTATTTATTTTCTCAAAGACAATTCTTCCTCAAACTGTGCTTCCCCGTAGAAATCTCCAGTGGAAATCTTCTCCGTAAAATTCTTTCCCGTAGAGTGCTTTCCCGTAGAATTCTTCCTGGTAGAATTCTTTCTGTAGAATTCTTCCCCGTAGAGTTTTTCCAAGTAGAAGTTTTTGAGTTTGCAAGTTGAAGTGTGGTGAGTTTTAGTGTGGTGAATTTTAGTGTGGTGAGTTTTAGTGTGGTGAGTTTTAGTGTGGTGAGTTTTAGTGTGGTGAATGTTGGTGGGGTGATTTTTAGTATGGTGAATGTTGGTGTGGTGAGTTTTAGTGCGCTAAGTTTTAGTGTGGTGAATTTTAGTGTGGTGAGTTTTAGTGTGGTGAATTTAGGTGTGGTGAATTTCGGTGTGGTGAGTTTAAAAAATGTTTGGTTTTTGATACCCTGGTATGAAATATCTTGATATCACTATAATAACTGTTGACATACACCATCTGGAAAATGTACCTTCTACGGGGGGTGCCACGCCCAGTGGTTCGATCCCACCCACATTCCGAGTGACCGTTTAGAATGGTTAAATATAACGTTCACCAAAATTTCATTAAATTTGCTATCCCAATTGCTGATAGAATGTGTTTATAATTTTTGGGTTATATGGGAGGTGCCACGCCCAGTCCATCAATCTCGCCGAGATAGAGCCTATACTCTGCCCAGACCCAACATACATTTTGTGTTAAAATTTTATACAATTCGGTTCAGCCGTTTTGATGCCTATTCGGAACATAAATTCGGAACATAATAGACTATACACCAACACGGTATGTAACAAATACGAATGCAGTGAATCCCATTTATAAAACTATGTAATAAATCCTTTCGGTATTGGTCAAAATATTAAACAATATGTGATGCTTTAGCAAAATTTCATAAAGCCAAAGCTACCCCTTTGACATTTGTTATAACATTCCATTTACATTTTTTTTACTAAAATCATTGCCTAATATATTCTTTTACTATTTCCTACAAGAAATAAACCCAATGTCAACTAAAAGGTAAACATTTTGTCATCATACAAATATACAAATTTCAACAAAAATAAACCTTATATAAAATATTCCATCTGTCTAAACAACAACATCAAGCTTCTTTTAAGCAACGGAAAACAAGAAAGATATTTAAAAATCAATTTCATGAATAGTACTTTAGGGTGCATCACCGACAATACATATGAGAAAAAAAAACACATTTACACTGAAAAAAATAAATCATTAAATAGTGGAATAACAAAGTTTGCTAGGCATATATATAAAAAAGTTGTGCATTATACACAGAAAAAAAATCTTCAATATGATGAATTTATTCATAAATATTATGATTTTTTTCACCAACTAACAGATTCATCATATTCATTCCTCCGTACATTTAATGACATATTAATGAATGCATTCATCATATATATGAACAAAATATTGAATACAATGAATTTGAACTGTCATATTGATGAATTTGTCATTACAATTTTTCCAAAAAAAAAAAAAATTATATAAAATAATTCGAAAAAAAGTGTTGTACAAATTTTATTTAAAAAAAAAAAACAGTAACAAATTTAAAAAAAAAATTATACAAAAAAAATTTTTGAACAATAAAAATTGTTCCGAAAAAATTAATTCGGACAAAAAAAAAGTCCGAAAAATACATTTTACTAATTTAAAATATTTTTATTGAAATTTCGTTTAATGAACAGCGTTCTTCAATATGAAGAACACATATGTTGTACTTTGTATTTTGGTTCATTAATATGATGAAACGTATACTTCACATACAGTTCAGTACAGAATTCATCAATATGATGTACATTTTTTTCTGTGTATATAAAGAAATGCATAAAGTATATTCTACTTCATATCAAACGGGGATTGAAATCGTTTTCTGTTGCAATTTATATTTTTATTTCATAATTCATAATATTTTGTATTTCATAACCTTAAATACAAATTCATCAGAGTTATGATTATATTATGATGCATTTTTCCATCAATTACTATGTATCTTCACAAAATGGATGATTTTAATCACTAAAATATAGTTCAACCCTTTTCGAGATGAAGTATTTGCAAATTGAAGACCATCTTTTTCACTTATTTATCAAATTGATGAATAAACATTGTTGTTTTGAATTCATTAATATTATGAATAACTACATCAAGCGTGAATGAAAAATGTATGTTTTCCTGATGATGAACTATTTTTTTGATGTGTATTATATTTCATATTATGAACATTTCATGCAGTCTATCAAGTGCTGCCACTCTGTGCAACTTTTGCATGCATTGGGCATCTTTGTTCTACAGTTTTATATGAGTTTGTTTACATTTCATCTCGAATGTCACACTCGTCGTTCACACAAATGCCTCTGTCGTCTGTCTGTATGCATAGTCTAGTGTATGCATGTCTGAATGTCGGTGCCACTGTGCACAACTGACACTTGTGTAAACAACAAAGAAACAATGCAACAAATATATACAAAACAATCATGTCTGTCCACTTGTGAAAACATATCATCACCATTATCTTTTGTCCAGGCACCCCACAGAGGCTACTTTTAACGGGCAGTTTGGCTTCGATTAAACCAGATCCGGTATGGGGGCTGGAGCTCGTAGCCCTCTCGACCGACCACATTGCAGCATTCAATTCAATTCAATTTGCTTTACATTCTATGCAGCCCCTTAACATTCTCGGCTGCAGCTACTACTACCTTTGCTGCCATTAGCCCTGCCATAAGCAGCACTAGGTAGGTTGCAAGGATTCAGGTCCTTCAGCGGTGCACAAAGCAGCACATTGAACCACTAAAGAATGTAAAATTGCGCTGCGGAATTATTTAGCTTCGCTTTATTAGAATCACGCAAAAGGAAACACATTAAAAAATGGAAATGGCTTTGCAATGTATGTGGCTCAAGTGCTTCGAATAGTGGTTAGGTTACGGACAGAGAATGTGGACAGCTATTTATGCATGAAAGGATGAAAGGAAAATGATGGAATAAGCTATGTGAAAAAGACGGATATAAGAAAACTTTCGATGACGCTAACAGAGGTCAGAAGTAAAGGAATGAGTTGGAGCATAGAACAGAAATAAGTTATAGAAAACGCTGTAAAGCTATTATTTTATATTAAACTATTTGCTATTCTTTTTACGTTTTCACGGAATAATTTTATATTTTACAAAAAAATGTTCTTGAAATTTTGATATACCCCATACAATACCGGTATAAATTGATGATGTGTAGTAATGTAGAGCTTTACTACTATTTAAAATTAATAGTATTGGTCGGAATCATCAGACAGTATTGGGTTAATTATTAAATACACAGAAAAAAGAAGAAAAATGTAGGACTTAAGATTATAATACATTATACTGAAGAAAAATTCATAATATTAATGTCTGCAAAACCAATTGATTACGCATTCCTTCATCAATTCGATGAATAAATGAACAAATGTTCCACAATTTGAGAACACTAGGATCCATCACAACACTGAATACTTATAATAATTACTACAAGGTACAAAAGTTTACATCATTTTGATAAACTTTGTTCTTCAAACCAAGGTATTTATTTCTTGGTTCATAAAATTAAACCATGCAGCTTTCATATAACATTTTCTTTTCTGAATACCTTTAAATCGTTGCTGTGTTCTATTTTCATGAAATCAGTACTTTTGGGAAATAAAAACAGCATTTCACGTAAAACTTAAAGACAACGGGATAAAATATTACCAAGAATCTTTGTAGTGAAAAGCAGCTGCGGGCGCCCTGTCAGAGCAGACCAACGCAGAAACCTGGAACAACCAAAGTTGTAAAGTCGAGATTTAGACTGATGTGGGAAGAAATACTTTGATTCTAGTTGTTACTCAGATTGTTATTTTGAGTAGTATTTGGCGAAGAAAGGAATTCTAAAACAGCTTATGTGGAAAATGTAAGTTATTACAAATATTAGCGTTTCTTTGAAAATTTTACTTGCACTCATGCGATTAATTTCTATGAAATGTTAAGGTGAAATATTAAGGTGTTCGGTTTTAGTTTTTTTTCTATAAGGAACGTTTTAATGATGCTTATTTGGAAAAACGGATGTCGTTTTCGGAATCAGCGCCAGAAATTTAACAAAGACTTGCACTAAATTTATTGTAATAATATAGGAGAACTTGTGGTAAAGTGGGAAATAGGGTAATAGGGTAATGTGGGAAATCATAAAGACATGTCTTACTTAATATGACATTCACTTTTTCATCCACGATTATAATCAAATTTGATTATATTTATTGCTTTTCGAGAACAAGTGAAAAAAATGTGTTGAAAAAGTTTTATAGAGTGATGGTGTTTGCAAATGAACGTTTATAATTAAATAAGTATATTCAAAATTATTGTAAATTACATATCCTTAAAAATACAAACAAATACAAATAATTGAACGCAGCTTAGATGATACTAAGCCCAGTAGAAATTGCGATATTGGTTAGGGTAATGTGGGAACCATTTTTGGCAATGAACTTTAAGCAATTGTAACGGAGAACAAGTAACTATACATTTTTTTAAATTTTAATATATTACTTTTTTACATTACATAGTATTATTAATCATTTTTTGTTCTTTAAATTAATATTTTTTAAAATTAATGAATTTATATTGTTTATGTTGAATTAATACAGAAATAAGAAATTATTTGCATGTTTGTAAAGTTTCCCACTTTACCCCAGGATTTTTCAAGAGTTCCGAAAATGAGCTGTTTTGAAAAAATCAGCCAAAAGTCAATTGAAAGACATATAAATTGTACTCTTTTAATTAAAAATGTTAGATACACTCTATGTAATTGACTCGTGAAAAGAATTTTAAAAATTCTTTAAATGTATTTTTTTTGAAGGAAGATCAAAACTATTCCCACGATACCCCAGTCACCCCAATTTTATCTAAGACTTTATTAAAAATTTAAATTAAAACTAATATTCGTTATTATTGGGCTTTTAATTCAGAAATGGTACGTGAACCAAACGTTTCCCACTTTACCCAAATATCCATAATTTTTTCTTAGACTTTATTCTAAATTGAAGTTAGGACTAATATTCGTTATTATTGGTCTTTTATTTAGAAATGGTATATGTTCGGAGACGCTAGTTTTTTTTAAGACGAATATTTTGTCCGTAGACATGATGACAATTTTCTGATTTTTTCTACAGGTTATAACTTCTTAATGCATCTTCTTAATGCATCTATGTTATAATGCATCTATTAAAATTTGTGGTAAAACTGCAAGATACAAACTTAAAGTGTTCAGTGAAAATCATCCCTATAATCGATCCTTATACGTCAGAAACACTCAATGAACCATTTAGTTATCCTTTAAATATTTTGGACCCCATAGCGCCTAACCCAGACGTGTAGGGATAAAAGTTTATAATATATTTTTGATCCCCTGAATATAGATAACCAGTAATTTAAATAAATTGTGTAATTAAAACTTTTGTGGTTTAGATTCTTTTTTATTTTTGGTATTTTTAAAATATAATTATATTCCATTATAATTCAAAAAAAAATAAACAAATAGTTTAATCTGCAATAAAGTTAAATCACATGATTGACGCATATCTCAAACAAACTTTAACAACCCTCATCAAGCTAAACCGAAAACACACAATAATCATTTTGCAAAGGCCACTAACTGAAAAGTGTTGCCCACAAATGGCCCATATAACAATAACTGTAAATTGTAATAGACGCTTTTGAAAACATATTCTACTCAAAATGGCAACACGGAACTCTTAAGCAGTTGCGTGCAAATTCAATTGGAATAAACGCACCTACAAAAGAAAAAATAATAAATACAAAAAACTTTCGTTTTTTGTATTTATTATTTTAAAAGCAACGAGTAGGTACTTGGAAACAAGTGCGAGTACAAGTAATATTTTTTAGTGAGTACATCCTGGCTTTTTATTTTCAAGTGTCGGTGCCTAATAAAGCAGCAACCACAAAAGTTCAAAGTGTTGTTCGTCGCTTCGAAAACTACTTCAAGAAAATTTATTTCGAAATTATTTTTATTTTTGAGTGCATTCGAGTCATATGAAAGTTAAAGAAACACTTCAAAAACGAAAACAATTTATAAAGAAAACTTTGATTTGAGTGATTTCAGCAACTAGTTTTGACTCATTATTCATTTGAATTTCTTGTGGTTTTTTCTCAATTTATATCGCGCTTCGCATCCTGTCAAAGTTCAAAGTAATTCCACTCTTTTTTGTATTTTTTACTGTTATTGTTGCTGCGACTGCATTCCATTTGTTCCGTTCGGCGTTGCCAACAATCATCAATGCGCAACATCCGGTGCGATGCTAACAATTTCAGCGTTCTTCGGTTCGGCACTCAACGAAAGTGCTGCTGTTTGTATCTCATGGATGATGTTTTAACTGTTGTTGTTATTATTTTTTTTTTTTTTTCATTTTTAGACATAGTTGCTGTTGTTGTTAATGCGGCTGTTGCTGCTTTTTATGCCAGCAGCTGTTGTTTTCCCATTTTATAGGGATGGCCATAAAGTACTTAAAAGTTTCATTTTACGCCTATTTCGCAAAATGCCATCATCACGCCAGCCGAACCGCCCGCCCGCCTGCCTGCCTGCCAGCGTCCCTCTGTTTTATTTTTTTTAATGTTCATCGACTGACGAGCGGTTTGACAGTTTACGGCCACAATTATAAAATGCCTAAAAGTAAACAACATATTTTTATTTGAAGTTGCAGTAATATTAAATATTTCAATATTTTTCATTTCAATTTTTTTTTAGATGTTTTTGGTTCATTTTGCGTTTTTTCTTTGTATTTTTCATTTGATTTTGTATTTTTGTTTTTTAAGTTTGTCTTTGTATTTTTCTCTTTTATTTCATTTTTTGTTAGATTTTTTTATTTTTCTATTTTGTTTTTATTTTGATTTTATGTATTTGCTTTTGCCAATGTGTTTTTTTTTGATTGTATATTTTTGCTTTTTATTTTGATACAATGTTTAGGTTTGATTTTGCTTTTGGATTTGATTTTGCTTTCGGGTTTGACTTTGCTCTTGTTTTACTTTTACTTTTCTTTTGATTTTGTTTTTTTTATGCTTTTTCTATTGCGCCTTTCTTTTGTTTTTGTGTATTTGATTTTGTTTTTGCGTTCAAATTTGTAATTTGGTTATGTTATTGTTTTTGGTTCATTTTGCGTTTTTTCTTTGTATTTTTCATTTGATTTTGTATTTTTGTTTTTTAAGTTTGTCTTTGTATTTTTCTCTTTTATTTCCTTTTTTGTTAGCTTTTTTTATTTTTCTATTTTGTTTTTATTTTGATTTTATATATTTGCTTTTGCCAATATGTTTTTTTTGATTGTATATTTTTGCTTTTTATTTTGATACAATGTTTAGGTTTGATTTTGCTTTTGGGTTTTGGTTTGACTTTGCTCTTGTTTTACTTTTACTTTTCTTTTGATTTTGTTTTTTTTATGCTTTTTCTATTGCGCCTTTCTTTTGATTTTGTTTTTGAGTTCGAATTTGTAATTTGGTTATGTTATTGTTTTTGTTTTCATTTTGTGTTTTTTCTTTGTATTTTTCATTTGATTTTGTGTTTTAGTTTTTCAAATATTACTTTGTGTTTTTGCTTTTGTATTGGTTTTTCGTTTTCTTTTTGTTTTTTATTGTGTGTTTTACTATTCTGTTTTAACTTGATTTTATGTATTTGTTTTTATTTTTGCCAATATAGTTTTCTTTGATTGTATGTTTTTGCTTTTTATTTTGATAAAATGTTTGGGTTTGACTTTGATTTTGTTTTACTTTTCTTTTTATTTTGTAATTTTTCTATTGTGCCTTTCTTTTGATTTTGTGTATATAATTTTGTATTTGCGTTCGAATTTTTGTTTTGTTTATGTTTTTTTGTGTTTTGTTTTTATTTTAACTTTGGATTTTTATTTTGTGTTTTTGCTTTTTGGTTATATTATTACTTTTGTTTATTGGTTTTTCTTTTTTTTTTTAATCTTTGTAAAATATCCCACGTGACCTAATTTTCCTGATTTAATTTTTGTATGTTTTAGATTTTGGAGTATGCATAATAAATTTAAGGTATTCGTCAACATAAAATGAAACAAAAATTCCATCCTCACAAAAAAATATGCCTCATTTTTTCAAACTTGAAATAACTTTAATATTTTTGTTTTTTTTTTTAAATAAGACGTGTTCTAAATTATAAAATATTTTCCTGAATATATGCAATAATTTTTGTAATTTGGATTCTGTATACATTTTAAATATTTTCAGATTTTTTTTAGTTTAGGTCCACAGTTTTCAATACTGAGAAGTATTATTTTATTTGAGATTCAACTTATTGTCCCAAATCCTTATCTAAATACCCCTAAAAGTACACAATATGATCAGAAAATATGCGCTTTTTTCTTTGCCAACCGCCCCTGTGCGCATGCAAAGTGGTTTTGAAAGAGCGTAAGGTCATTGCAAAAGTTTTGGTTATTGATGTTGTTGTCGTTGTTGGTGTTTGGTGTTGCTATTAGGTTCGTGTAAAATGTTGACCAGTAAAACCAACAAGCCAGCATAAGCTCATCGCAGGCCACAACTGAAGCCACTATCGTGCCCAGCATCCAAACAGTTCGTCTTGCCGACCTCGTCCCCTCAAGGCACCCGATTCATCCAATCGTTCTGCGACCCACCCCACACCGGCTCTCCTTGGACTCGAATTCATATAAATTTTAATAACTGTACTTTGTTGTTTTTACGATGCGCCACTTCAACTTTTACAAACTCATTTAAATTTTTCCCACTGATGAGCGGCCTTAACACTTAACGCTGACAAGTGCCGTATCGTGTGAAAGAGTGTCAGGGGAAACGGAGAGAGAGAGAGAAGTGAGAGAAGCTGCAATATGGATGCGTGGCCATCAAGCTGCCTGAACGACGTGCATCATTTGTTCGGCGTTCATGGCCAACGTGCCAGGCACTCAATACGTTGCCGGCCATTTGAGCCAACAACAGTGTTGCCTGTGTTCGGACTTAGCAACACTTTGAACTTTTGGCAGTTGGGTTTAAATTGGACATTCGTTCGTTATTTCGCACTTCCAACTTAAACTTATGGTCAATTAGACATCGAACACTTTAAGCCAACTTAGGGCTCAGTTGGATCCAATTAAATGCAAGTGATGCTTGAATGTTTTGTGTATGCATAAATATTGCACATGACGTGTAGAAATTGTTGCAGTCGACAAAAATAAAAACTCACCACACCTCAACTGACCACACTGCAAGTTATTGAAAAGTTATATTTAGCAAATTTTTCACATTACTACAATTCAGCATAAAAATCCAAAAATCACCACAATGCAACGGACTTCGAATTACTTCAAACTAAATGCCGCACAACAATCTTGTAAAATATTTTAATGCAGCATTTGTGAAAGCAAATATTATTTTATTCAAATTTTTTGTTTTCTCAAAATACAGAAAAAAAAACACAAAATTTAAAAAATATATATTGAAAAATTTACTTTAAATAAAATGTTAGAATCAAAATACCAACCATCATCAAAAACTCACTACTCCAATAACTTACCACACCTCATCAAAACTCACCACATGCAAAATGTAATACACTAAAAACTCACCATATAAAAAACTCACCACTCCAAAAACTTACCACACCAAAAACTCAAAATGCCACTCACCACATCATAAACTTACCAGACTCGTAAAATTCTCAACAACAAAAGTTCAGATTACCCAAAACTTTACAAAAACTGCCTCTCCAAAAAATTAAAATGCGGATACTCACCAGACCGAAAATCGACCACACCAAACACTAATCAAACTAACATCCAATACACCAAAAACGTTTGTCACTAAAAATTCACCATACTAAAACCTCACCACACTAAAAACTCACCACACTAAAAACTCACCATACTAAAGAAAACTCACCACACTCAAATTCTTCACACAAGAAAAATTCACCATACCAAAAATTCACCATAACAAAAACTCACCACACCAAAAACTCACCATAACAAAACTTCACAATACCAAAAACTCACCACTTCTCCAATTCGTAGTGATTTCCTCACAAAAAACTACACAAAATACTAATGATCACTACTTTTAATTCAAAACATTTAAATAGGCAAAAATTAACTGATATCCAAATTTATACTTTACCATATAAATTTATTAATTGCACAATTTAATACTTTATTATTGTTAACGCTAGAAACTAATGACTGAAACCCATTAAATAAAATATCACTCATATGTTGTAGAACGAACATACTGCGCCTACTTGCAACAACTTTGCCAACATTTTTGCTGTGTTTCACTTTTTTGATCGTCTATTCACGGTTTTATGTAAATTTAATTTTTAATAAATAAAAGTACTTAGCGCTTAAGTGCTTCACATAACACGCATTAAGTCATCGTCAAAGTTTAGCCAAGTCAGGCAAGCGCGATGCAAACAGCTGGCAACACAGTCACGCAGCCAAAGAGCCTGACTGGCAGACCAGGCTAGGCTAGGCAGACTGAAAAGGCCTGCTTGCGGGCGTTGCCACATCATGTTAAAATATTAAAAATTTAATAAATGTGAGCGAGTATGTGGCATGGCGCATATTTTGTGCCTTTGGCAAAATTTTAAATTTTAATTGAAATTCCGGCTTTTGTTGCAACAAACATGTGTGTGTGTGCTGTTGTTGCTCAAAATATTTAGCAGCATATTAAAAAATATGACAAGCAAAAGCGACAAACAACTGCTGCACAATAAAAAATTAAAACAAATATTAAATTGTAGGAAAATATGTGGCTGTGACTTTGGTTAAATTTTTTGTTATTCGAATATCGAAATTATAATTTATTGTGTAATAACAGACTTAATAATAAATGAGTTTCTAAATTTGCGAAATTTTGCAAAACACTTAAAATTCAATTTTGATATTTATTTTCCTCTTTAACCAAAGAGTCTGCAAAACTTATAAAATTTAAATTGTGTTTTATATTATGCTGCAAAAAGCAATTTATTGACTTTGTCTGTGCTCTGAATAAAAAAAATCTTTGTTTGTGCTGAGTCGTTCAAGTTTCCAATTAAGATTTCAATAAAACTAGTGATTTGCAATAAAAAAACTATATTTTCAGTTATCACAAGGCCAAACTGATTGCTTTATACAAAGTACAAAAATAATTATTTTCAATTTTATTACTATTCGAAGCAAAATATGCAATAAAATAACGTTTGGATTAAACCTTTCAATGCCAGCAAATGCATTAAATAATTTTGCTAAAATACAAAAACTGCATAAAATGAATTTTGCAACAAACTGCAGTGTATGTCAATCTAATGAAATATTAGAATATACCATTGATCTGCAAAAGCCCCCGTCCTCCTCCTGTTCCTTTACAACATTTGAACCACATAACACACTGACATTTCAAGTTGCAATATCCATGCCAATGAACTACATTGAAAACGAATATAATTTATCAAGTGAAAATTTGCAAATGCCAGCAACATCAGCATTTAGAATACAAACGTACTTCGTGTGGCTGCCTCCAGCCACCGTCAACCATTGTATTCAATACCTGTATTGATTCTGCATTGGAAAATATTTGACCTTTTTGTAGTTTTGCAAAAATTTGTGAAATTTGGCCAAATCATCTGTTGTATGCCATACAATCGTTGGCAGTCTCTGGCAGGTTATGCATTTCTGACATTTTGCAAATGCAGCAATAAAACTGCATTCGAATGCAGAATTTAGCTTTGGCAGCATTATTCATTATCACCGCGTGTATTCATTGCCACATGTGACCTTTGTTATATGCACGGATGTTTGCGCATAGTTCTCCGTTATGCCTTTCTGGGTTTAATGATGTAAAATTAATTCTTTTGTGTTGCTTGGGTACTAGCTGAGATTAAATGCAGTAAATACATTCAGTTTTTAATTAAATGCATTTCGTTGATAATAATAGAATGTGGCTTGCATAGAGTTTCAACTAGAGGTTTCAATCCGAAACATTTCGACAATCCCGGGACTTTCGGTATAAGAAACAAAAATCTCGGAAGACTGGTATTATTTATGAATTATTAAAAAAATTTAATAAAAACAAAATTGCAATTTATTCATTTTTTATTACTTTTTTGTTACTTTTATCATAATGTTTTTAACTGTTTATTAACTTTTTATTAACTTTTTCTCAACTTTTTCTTAATTTATTAATAACTTTATATTAACTTTTTATTAACATTTTATTAATTTTTCCTTAACTTTTTCTTAGCTTTTTCTTAACTTTTTCTTAACTTTTTAATAACTTTTTCTTAACTTTTTCTTAACTTTTTTTTTAACTTTTTCTTATTTTTTTCTTAACTATTTCTTAACTTTTTCTTAACTTTTTCTTAACTTTTTCTTAACTTTTTAATAACTTTTTCTTAACTTTTTCTTAACTTTTTCTTAACTTTTTCTTAACTTTTTTTTAACTTTTTTTTTAACTTTTTCTGAACTTTTTCTTAACTTATTCTTAACTTTTTCTAAAATTTTAATTAACTTTTTCTTAACTTTTTAATAACTTTTTCTTAACTTTTTCTTAACTTTTTCTTAACTTTTTTTAACTTTTTCTTATTTTTTTCTTAACTATTTCTTAACTTTTTCTTAACTTTTTCTTAACTTTTTCTTAACTTTTTTTTTAACTTTTTCTTAACTTTTTCTTAACTTTTTCTTAACTTTTTCTGAACTTTTTCTTAACTTTTTAATAACTTTTTCTTAACTTTTTCTTAACTTATTCTTAACTTTTTCTAAAATTTTAATTAACTTTTTACTAACTTTTTATTAACTTTTTAATAACTCTTTATTAACTTTTTATTAATTATTTATTACTTTTTAATAACTTTTGACTAACTTTTCATTAACTTTTTATTAACTTTTTATTAACTTTTTATTAACTTTTTATTATCTTTTTATTAACTTTTTATTAACTTTTTTATAACTTTTTGGTAACTTTTTATTAAATTTTTATTACATTTTATTAACTTTTTTTAACTTTTTATAACTTTTTAATAACTTTTTATTTATTTTTTATTAACTTTTTAATAACTTTTCATTAACTTTTTTAACTATTTAACAACTTTTATTAACTTTTTTTAATTTTTTATTGATTTTTTATTAACTTTTTATTAATATTTTATTATATGTATTTTTTATAGTTAGCTGTAACCAAATATTTTTTAAATTTATTTTGACAGTTTACAGAAAAATTACATTTAAAGTTTTGAAAAGCTATTACATTAAGATCCAGTTCTTTAGTCATATTTTCATATTAAACGTAGTTTAAATTAGTTTGATTTCGTGTATTGTCGTTTCACAATTATTTAAAATGCCATATTAACTGATTACTAATTGTTCAAACAGACGCTAAAATTTAAATACATTTTTTAAACGAATATTATTCCTTTTCAAAACGATTAAGAATTATAGACGTTAAAAAAGTTGGAAAAGGTAAACTAAGTTTAAACTTGAACTGAAAAACTGAACCTTAAATATTTCGATTTACATTATTTGTCTCGGTTTGTAGAGTACTAAAATTCTTGAAAAATTTGTTTATACTTCAAAGCAATCCAATGTGGATGATTTAATTCTGTGTAATGAATTTTTAATTTGTGCGCAAAATTTTAAATAAAAAGCCATAAAATATGTTGCAATACAAATTGCTGTGGCGGCTGTTCTTAATGCTGCGTTGGCAACTGCCGCTGCTACTTATTTTGTTGCTACTGTTGCCATTTGCTGCAGTTGCACATTGCATGCGACCGAATGCAATGCGGTTTTTTGTTTTGCATTAAGGCGCAGCCTGATTAGAGAACTCAAATGTGCATGGAATCCGTATGTGTTTAGCTGTGTAACAGGATGTTTGTTATTGCAATCAGTAGCAGCAGTAGTAGCAGCAACAGCAACAAGGAATTGCTAATTAACGCAGCAAAACAGCAACAACAACAATAAGCCACACTTCTGCACCTTTGTTTCAGTAGTTTTGCTGATTATGTTGCTGACTATGTTGCTGACTATGTTGCTGACTATGTTGCTGATTATGTTGCTGATGCTGCTGCTGTTGCTGTTGTTGAGGGTGATGCCATTAAGCCACAACATACTGCTTAAATGCAGACTAGCAACATCTAAGAAAGCGACAACAGCAGCAGTTGATCAACATATGAAGTGGTTGTTGTGAGTAGCCTGATGTATGGCTTGGGTTGTTGTTGCCATTATGTTGCTGCCATTATGTTGTATGTGGCTGGCGCACCACTTTGCTTGGAGCAACGGATATTAATGTGGAAATTGCACATTTGTTGCAACTGCAGTAGTATATAACAGCAGCTGCTACATAGAAAATGATGTTGCTGTTTTGCAGGTAGTCGCAGTTGTTTATCACTCTAGCGGCTGATGTTGCTGCCACTGTTGCGGTTGCAATTTCATTATTTGCTTACAATGCATTTCGATTTCGGTTTCCACATTGCTGTTGCAACATCACACTGCTGACAGCAAAACCAGAGATAGCGCAACAGACCATGTTTTATGGAAAAAGGGGCCTAAAACCTAAATGGCTTCATTGATTACCAGGTAAAGCTCATATCATTGCCTAACAGAATGGTGCGAAATGGTATAAGTTCCAGTTTTCGAAAGAATTTCATATAGCTATTTTCATACAAAATACAAAACTTTATGCTAAATATTATGGCTTTCATATCGTACATAACTCTTTAAATCATTTTCTTTAAACTTTCATTAAACAGAGCGTCCTAGGGGGGCCAAAGTCTACATAGTTTATACTGAAAATTAGGAATTACTTTTGGTACATAGCTCTTTCCTCAATTTCGACATGCATTATACGAAGCATATAGAAATCATTGCAATCTGGTCACCCTTTATAATTTCTATTTCTGATAATTGATGATCATTTGCCAGAGCAAGGCAAGATATGGTAATCTTGTTCTTGCTCTTGTTCTTGCAATACCTTTCTTGCTTTTACTTGCAAGAAACTTGCAAATTTTTACTTTTTAAATTTTAAATAAAAGATAGATAGACAAAAATCATATTAATTATGGAAACGAAAAGAATATTTGGATAAATTATAGTGATAAATCAAGTTGACGAAACAATTCAAAACCTCAAACCCATAATAAAACGAGTTGGGAAAGTTAGGTCACATGGGTAAGTTCGGTCACATGGGGCGGATTTTTATAGTCGGTCGGGCCCGACTATGGAATACCCTACACTTTTGGTGGGGATATTAACCCTCAGAATATTATTCATATATCAGAAATTTACGTCTTATATCCCCATAAATTAAAAAATTTATATAAAGTATAAAAAACTAAAAAAATATAAAATATAATTGGGCGGACCACGCCTATATTTAAAATTTTGAAAGGCTAATATTTCATAGATTTGATTTTAATAATTTACGGTTCAAATTTCCACTATGAAAACCCGGGAAATAATGAAAAAAAAGTGGGCGGATCACGCCCAGTTTTGGACCACATATTTTAAGGTGAATTCTAACAATACTTTTTAAATTTTATAACTATACCTTGAATAACTTTCGAGTTATTAGTTCCGAAAGAGTTATATAAAAGTGACTTGTATGGGAGGTGGGCGTGTCCGTTGACCGATTTGGCTCATTTTCAAACTTAGTTCCTACTTTTGGATAAAATATAATGAGGCGCATTCTGATCAGTATTTCTCAAGTTATTCTGTATTCGGACAGCAAGACGGACAGACAGACGGACATGGCTAAACGGACTCGAGTAGGTATGCTGATCAAGAATATATATATATTTTCCATACCGGACACGCCTCCTAAGGGGCATTACAATATATGCACAAAGTTAATATACCCTGTACCTCATAGGTGTAGGGTATAAAAAAATGAGCATATATGTATATAATATCTTGTATAAGCATATTTCTGTTTTCGTTAGAGATTAAAAAAAAACAAGTACCGTATGTCAAGGGAACACAAACACTCTCTTGCAGGGTAACATTTTTCTTTGCGAACACAAACCCAACGCCACAAAGCGAACACTAACAGAAAGAAGAGAATACAACAATAATGAATTATGATGCGTATACACACACTTCAACAACAACTTTTCGTTGCTATCCTGTATCATCGCATGGCAACAAACAGACGTATGACAACAGACAGACGCAGCAGAGTATGTTGTACACAAAATTTCCCGCCACAAATTCTATGCTGCTTTATTCGTATTTTTGTTGTTGTTGTACTTTCAAACGAATCAGCGGATATGTACAAAAAAAAAACAAAAACAATATCAGCCAAATGAGGGACACTATTAAAATGTTCATATATAAATAATTTTTTTTTTTTTGGTTTTATAAGTTAAATGAAATAATGCATATAGAATTTAATTAAAAAAAAAACTTCATGATTTTACAATTAACAAAAAAACTATGAATAAAGTTAAAAAATAATAATGTTAAATTTCAGTCCATATGCAGAATCGACGAACGAACTTGCGTGGCGAAGAAAAGAGAAACAACATTGTTTTGTCTATTTTATCCTTGAAGTTGCATGTGCTTGTATTTCGATTTACAGCTTCAATGGTGCTTCAAAGGTGCTTCACAGATCTCAGGATTGTTACTTGTTGTTCAATATTTAGTAATATCATGAATTCTTTTGAATTTCATTATTTCCTTATCAACATAATAAATACACTAAAATGCTCAAAAAAACGCAAGAGTCTTGCAGTGTTAATCTTAAACTTGCTCTTGTTCTTGCATTAAAATCTCTATCTTGTTCTTTCTTTTGTTCTTGCAAAAAATGCAAGAACAAGAGCAAGATGCAAGAACAATAACAAGAAATTTTTGATCATAACTATTTCTGATGGTAATATGGATTCACACAATGTTATCGGTCTGCAAAAATCGTTCTTTATCTCAAATAGCTGATCTCTGCGGGTAATACTCATGTATATTGGTGGCATATTGTTGGTCGAATGAAATATAAGTCAATAAACTATATAAAAATTGTTTATATATAAACATCGCACATATGATTTATGTTTAAAAAATATTAAGTGTCGGAAAATTAATCAATAAAATTTAAATAGATATTAATTAAACATTCCTTTTTCACAGGGATCCATTTAAAAGAGATTAAAAACATTTTATGTAAACCAAATAAAATCACACCTGCTGCGTCTCTCAGATAAATATTTACAATGGCAAGCGCATAATTTGCAACAAGGGAGCCATTTGAAAGCAGCTCAGCTGTCAAAGTGACAGACACGTCGATAGACAAGCACAGACAGAGGGAGAGAGAGAGACACCAAACATCTATCCTTGCGAAAACACAAAGCCTCACACGACAAATATTTAAATGCAGCTGTAATTGTCGGTCGTCCTTAAGTCGGTGCGACACTCGTGCCTTGTTTTCATTGTCGTCTCTCATATTATTCTGCGCCTGTCACACGTGTGACACAATTTTCCACCTGCATAGGAAGACGCAGCACAGCAGTCCATATAACCTGATTTTTTTTTTTTTTTTTGTTGGAACAACTCCAAGCAGACTTTAGGCACAGACAACATTGCACAATGTTTGGCCCGGTTGTCGTGGTTTTTATTTCATTTTAAATTGTGTCACTTCCAATGCCCACACCACCTACTGCCAGCTTTGGTACTTTTCTCATTTCCCTGCAGTCACTGTGTCAATTTCCTAAATACGCAGCTGCGTTCTGCCGACTGCCTACGTGCGGCACGTTTTTATTGTCAACGCACATTCTATGCATGTTCTATGCCTGCAAAACTAGCTAAGGAGATGTTGCATCAAAGCACTCCGGCCGTATTTTTCAACATCGCCTAGAATTAGGTGCGCGGTAAGCCTTTCATCCAGCGAATTTACTTTTCTCATTTTGTGTAAAATACGACTCTGTTTAAAAAGAGTATCTATTTTGCATGCATTAATACGACACCCTAAAAGAAATACAAAAATTTGTATATATTTTAGTCTCAAAACAAAAACGGCATATATGGAGATTTTTTTAACTAGATTTATTTTTTTTAATAATCTGATAGACTTTATAGTACCTTTTGTATATAGTAATTTAAAATATAAATTACTTTTATTTAGGTTTTTAGTATTAACCTGTAAGAAACATTATTTGAGAAAATAATTTAGGAATATAAATAAATTGGATCTTAAAAATATTTTTATGATCAGACAATTTTGAGTGACTAATGGTGAAAAACTTCTAAATAACCGCAGGTGAAATTTTAGCTCATGCTGAGTTCTCGAACTCTTTTCATTCATTTCTTTCACATAACGTCTCTGTGACTTCACAATTGAGTCAAATTGCTGAGTCAAATACAATGCACTATTGACAGCAATCAGTATGTTTAATACAAGGAATCAACCTCATCGCATTTATTAATGATTATTATTAGGAACATGATGAATGCGCTTCTATATTTATGACACACACACACAAACACATATGTGCATGCACACACACAGAGTCATTTAAACACTTAGGCCCTAAGACAGACCGGTAGTTAATGCAGGCGGGCGGGCGTTGCTGTTGTGCGATCAACATGACAGGATAATGTCAAATAATTGAAAACGAGCCCTTCGGAGGCGGTTCGAGGAACTCGGTGTTTGGACAGAGAGGGTTTTTGCAGGATGGCTGGCTGGCTGGCTGTGAGCTGCTTGTATGCAAATGTTTTGCTATCAAGTCGAACAGAAAACGTTGTTAAATGTCAACGTAGAAGACATGAATCTGCTGCATGGATTTACGACACAAACATGCACTCAACGCAGGTGGAAGAGATGCAGCAGCCGATAACGGTGCAGCAGAAAGTGGGAACAAAGCAGTTGTAAATGGAGGAGCAAAAGCAGAAAGACGGCAGAAGCAGGCAGGACGCATTGCAGCATAATGGTAGGACAGCAACGACAAATGTCAATGGGGCTGCATGAATCAAATAGGAGGCGGCATCTAACTGCAATTTTTTTATACTCTACTCTAAAAGGACGAGGCTGTTTTCGAATTAGACAGCCGTTTGTAGCAACCAAAAGAAGGCATGGGCGGTATGAAAAAGTAAATATCGTAAATATCATGCCAAAGGGCAAAGGTACAATTTTTGACATTTGCGTTTTTTACATTTTTAGAATGTAGTTTTTCCTCAAGTATAAATCGTTTGTGCTTTTGTTGGATAATTATAGCCACAAAAGACAAAACCAAAAGGGCGAATTTGAAAAATTGAAATTTCTGTCATACCAAATGGGCGAATTTTTTCGTTTTTTGGACATAACTTTTTATTGGTATAAGATAAAATAGTGGTGTAAAGGCATTATTTTTTGCTTTTAAAGCACCCATCGATCTTCATCATTATTTAAAAATATATTTTTTTTGAATTTTTATCATTTGCAAGAAAAATTTTTGGCAATATATTTTTAAATAATGATGGCAATCGATAGGTGCTTTAATAACAAACAATAAATGCCATTACATTACTATTTTATCTTGCACTATTAAAGAGTTATATCAAAAAAACGAAAAGATTCGCCCTTTGGCATGACAAGATTTTCAATTTTTCAATATAACTCTTTATTGGTGCAAATTAAACCAGTGGTGTGAAGGCATTAATTGTTTATTTTTAAAGCACCTATCGATCTTCATCATTATTTAAAAATATTTTGCTAAACATTTTTCATGCAAATTACAAATGGCAAATTAATGTTTGGCAACATTAAAATTTGATTTCCCAACATTTTTAAAAATGCAACCCTTTGTCATGCTAGGACGATATATCATTAATTCTTAGCGAGAATTGAGAATATAAAATGAATATAATCGAGAAATTGTTTAGTAATTTCATAAAAAGCAATTTTTAAAAACAAATTTTTGATACGCCAAATTTGTTTTCAACTTCTCGACAGCTTCCCAAACACTTGACATAACTTCCAAAATAAACAATTCAACATTTAGATGGTTTGGCGCACATGTTGAGATTACAAATTAATTTGTAACCCCATGGATTGTCCCTAATTTCACTCTGTAAATATGCAACTCCTCACACACACACTCCCTGAAATTCGAAAGTCAACATTGATACAAACAGAAGCGCAAATATTTGCATAAATGCAGAACAGTATTTATTATATATACATAATATGGAATGTCTGACGACAATGACGAAAAATCACAGAGATCATTTGACATGCAAATTTATTTATAGAAAAAACAAAGAGGGATAAACAAACCAACATGAAAACAACACAATAAATACAAATAAAACTGAAATGTGACAAATTTGGTAGCTAACCTTGCTGTTTGTTTTTGTTTTTATAGCAACTTCTGCGGAACGATTACAGCATTTACAAGCATTTTGCAAAGATTTTATAAAATATAATTTTACAGAAAAATGGAAAATTGAATAAACAAATGAATAATTAAACATATCATATCCAATTAATATTAATATATAAATATTTGGAAACTCGAATTCGACGTGAATATTTTACTTTTTGGATGTATATAGAATTTTTTATTATTTATTTCTTTAATAAAATAAAAAACTTTGCAAAAAAATAATTTTGACCAAATATTCAAATTTTAGTTTGTTTGTCTAAATTTAAATATCGATAATGCAGGGCTTACCATAAAAAATGTTCGAGGTACCTAAAGTTAACTTAATACAATGACAGCAAACCAAGACGATGATTAATCATTGACTGATAACCAAGTACAGATATGACTTATAAAACGTTTAACTATTTAAGTATAGACTAAAACCCGTCTATTTGCAGACACTCATACTCGCTTTCCATGTCTCGAAGCACTTCGATGACTAAAATAGTTCCCGAAATAATTATCGAAACGAGAAAAATTTATTATCTCGTCATTACGTCGCCATCAGTTCTGGAGTTCCGCAGGGTTCCGTTATATTTCCGTCCCTATTTCTGGTATTTATCAATGATCTTTTGTCGTCCTAGATCTCAATCCATTCCTTTGCAGATAATAGCAACATTTGTCATTCATATTCGTTCAACAAGCGCCCAAACTCTTTGGTGATTTAGAGTAAAAGACGCACTATGAATGACACACTCAATAATGATCTTAAAACAATCTCCGAGTGGGGTCTTGCAAATAGTGTTAATTTTAATTCAAGAAAGACCCAATGTTGTCTGCTATCTCACAAAAGAATGAATTCGCCGCTGTCTCCCATCAATATGGTCCCTGTGAATATTGCGGAGTTAGCTGCTTATCAATCCAATGTGACCTCCGTTGGAATGAGCACTAATTTGATGTGGCGAAAGAAGTGACCAAGTGCCTCGATTTGCTTAAACGGTGTAAGACATACTTCACTCCTGTTGACTTCCGCACTGTCTACACTACCTACAATCGGCCTAAGATGGACTACAATTCGCACATTTGGGAAGTAGCTTCAAAATGCTCCTTGGAATTCCCGGACCGACCACAAAAACGTGCGATATATTTTATAGGAGATGAAAAAATTCATCGTCTATTGGTTCCCTTCATCACCGAAGGACCATTGGGTATGTAAACCTGTTTTATAGGTATTACAACGATAAGTGTTCGAGGGCATCGAACCAAGCTGACCCCTTCGTAGTCCACTCGACACTCAACAGAACACCGTATTACAGAGAGAATTCGTTATTCAGTCGCACGATACGTTTGTGGAACAATATCACTGCGTCTGATTTTTCCGACATCTTTAATATATTTAATAAGTTCAAAACAATCACTACTCCCTCTTTCCTCCTTCCCAATAACCTATAATCATTTTATATGATCAACACTGTGCATTGCATGATTAGAGGACATCGCCTGAGCGTTGGTTAATATGTAAAAAAATGCGTTCTATCGGAGTTTTCTAGAGTTTTCTACAAGAAGTTTTTCAAAATTGAAATGATAGAAGAAAAATAATGAAAGTTCCTGATTGCATCGAAAAACAACGCGATATCGAGTAAAAAATGTGTATATATTGTATCTTATCAAAGAATCGGAATATACGATAAATTCTAAAAATCACAAACGATATAGCAATGATATCGAACTCTTTCTTTATTTATTGAAGTAAGTTCGAGTCAGATGCGATCAATCAAAACGACCAAACTAAAACACTATGGAAATGCAAACATTTGAGATTAATACACTCAGAAAAAAATATCATAACATCTCATTAAAATTTGTCAATAAGACAGTTATTGATTTAACAGTATACAAAAATAAATATTTTCATACAAATTCAAAAATTATTTTATAGTATTTAATGGGATTTGGCGATTGAATTAATAGTTTATTCTACTGACTAATGTTAATAGTAAAAACAATTAATTTTATAGTAAAGGAATTTTATAGTTTAGGATTTTTACGAAACTTGGAACAGGGAATAGAAAACAGATTTTTGTTAAAATGCGATCTTTAGTATTTTTTTAGTAAAATGATCTTTAAATTATGTAAATTTTAAAATTAAAAATTCGAATGCAATATATTCGAAAAATTATATTTTGCGGATTTTTGTGGAAAATATTATTACGAAAATTCAGTCTACGGAAAAGTGATCTACAAGCTCGTATCTCTGGACTGTGTACAAAACTGTAATATTTCGGTTTATATTATAACTAATTACTTTATTAATTCACTTTAATAAACAACTTTACTAATAACAAATTCTAACAACTGCTGCTTGTTCACTATTTAACTTGACAATGTTCTCGCACGAATTGCACTTGACCTCTTTCCAATAACTGCTGAAGTGCTGCGCTTCAGATGCGGCGCCCTTATATACTGCATACATCACTTCGACTCGTTTCGACAAACTTCGACATGTTTCGAGAACCTCCTACTCGTTTCGTGAATGACGCATGCTATTGGCATTTCATTCGCACTTATGTTTTTTTTTAATGCGCTGAACTACCATCTCTTTCTCGCACATTGCCTCAGTACGCTGAATGATCTTCCGTCTCCTTCTAACACATTGCTTAGTGCGCCGAATTATTTTGCATCTCGTTTACTCTTATTTAATGACACAGTGGAGCAAATTACATCTTTTCGTAACAATATAAATTTTGCTGATAGGGAAATTTAATAAAATATTTATTTAATTCAATAAATCTAATATTTAAGTCGAAGAAATACTATTTTCATTGAGATTTTATTCGAATTATTAAATTCAAAACATTACATCGTATTAAAGAATACATAATGCAAAAATTACGAATAGAAATTGTATGTCAATTAAAAAAAATGTTAAAAAAGAAAATACAATAAATAAATAGTAGACCAATGTTAACTTAAAACTTAATATTCTGATTATCTTAAAAATTATAAGACGATTCAGCATAGTTCTAAGTTTCTTTACAAGGTATGCAACTACTAAATGTTATCTATTAAAATCGTTTTGAAAAATCCGAGAACAAGAAAAATTGCTTCATTTTCCAAGAACGTCTTTTAATAAAAACAGACAAACAAAAAATAACATAAAACCCAAACATTGACAAATACAGCTACCAATGCAGCAAATAAAAGACATAACAATATTCACCAACAACCACAAGAGCCAAAAAGAAAAAAAAAATAAAAAAGAAAAAAAACCTCACGCTGAAGTATCATTTTCGCTGAATGAGCATAAAATCAACAAACGAGATAAAATTTTATTTAAGTAGAAAAAATAGCTGCGTATGTTGTGGACGAAATGCAAAGAAATCTCTGCGCTGAGATAAACGTTATGTATGAGGAAAAGCGGGGAAATCCGAACAACAGCACATGAGGATGAGGAATAAGCAGTGTGCTGTTACCATGATTAGAGTTTACACGGAGAGGAAAAAAACCCTACAAAGTCCAGATGAAATCAAGAAGATTATGGAACGATATACAACGAAACGGAAAACTTCTTGATTTTAAGAAACATAACTAATTGGTTATCAATAATTAATAGACAGCAATTTTTAATTTATTTGCTTGTTTGTCAAGAAGTTAATTTCTTAAAAATCTAAAAAATACACATTCTTTTTATTACAAATTTGATATATAATCAGGCAGATATACACACTAACACACAGATGGTTTATAAGACGAACGGACATCGCAAAAAATGAAAAATAGCAAATATTACAGAATAAATAAAATCGTATAAAATGGAACAGCATTTTTCTAGACAACAAATTTATTTCTTAAATACAGAATAAATTACTTTCTTACTTTTTTGATAGTCAAGAATAAAACTTCTGCAAATCCAGACGGACGGACATCGCAATAAATGAAAAATGGCAAATATTACAGAATAATTAAAATCGTATAAAACAGAACATTTCATTTTCTAGACATCATATTTGTTTCTAAAATAAAGAAGAAATGTTTCTTACTTTTTTGATAGTCAATAATAAAATTTCTGCGCATTTATATTTTTATTTCTTTATAAACATAAAAGAAATTCTTGATTTTGAATAGCATTTTTCTGATATTAGTGAGCCGATTTATTTACCTCCGTGTATGTGGCATCCAACAACAGCGCAAAATCAAAAAATCTCGAAATATGATATGAGTTAATTTCTCTGCTGCTTTTGTGGTTGTTTATCTGCGAAAATATATTTGTGACGCAAACAGTCAACGAATTGCTTTGGCACACAATCGCAAAATTAACTCAGCTGAAATCTCGACTCTGCATTTTTGACAGTAGCGCGCCACGTCGTCTCGTCTACAGTTTGAGTTTTTATTTTCCACAAATTCATTCTCAAACCTACAGCTAAAAGAGTTGAAGTCCTCGCTGAAATGTTTTTCTCGGCCTCATGTCAAATTTTCTGATCACATCTACATATTATGCTGTCGGAAGTTATGGCTGTTGTTGACTTTTATTTGTTTGCTCATTCATGGCCTTTCGAAAAAAAATGTCTGTCTGTCGGTTGTTGTTTTTATTTTCTATTTCGACACAAATTAAGTTATTAATTTTGTGCCTCAATGTCACATTGTAGCTAATTTTGTTTGTTTGAATTTCATTAGAAATTCATTAGTAAATTAAATCAAATATTTGTGACGGTGAATGTGTGTTTTGGTTGTTGGTGGCGATGGTGGTGGTATTGGCTGTGCCAAGATTTAATGTAAATTTTGACATACTCTGCGGCAAATTTTGGCAAAATTTGGTTGCATAAGTAATGACTAAACTAGGACTAAGCGGGGCTATATTACATTTTATTTTGTAGAAATTAGTATAATGATCCATTGTTTAAATTAAACACTGCTCAATATTAAAAATTATAAATAATTACTGGTCTCCCTCAAGAGAGTTCAAAGAAATCACACTGAAATGAATTTAAATTAGAAATTTGAATTGGAACTAAATATTGAAATTATAACGAGAAATATAACCAAATTTTAAATTGTGACGAAAATTTTAAATTAAAAAAAAAATAGTTTGAAGTATTAAATTTTTTTGTACAAAATTGAAAACCTTGAATTTTTATTAAAATTTTTTATTTTAATAAAAATTTTGAATTCTAATCCTATTAATATAATAAATCTCTTTGTTTGTTTGTCCTTTTGTTTGTTTGTTTGTTTGTTTGTTTGTTTGTTCCGCGTCTCCTTCTAAACGGCTTATCCGATTTTCATAACATTTTTACCACATATGCGGTAGGGTCTGAAAGGAATGATAGGCTATATACAGCCTAAATTTTCAAAACGATGTAACTTGGCACTTACAGCAGCTACAATCATGAAACAAAAAACTCAAATACAAAAAAACATTTAAAAGCAAAAACACAAAAGCACAAAATAAATAAAAAGCAATAAACTATAGGTCAAACTTAAGAAAAAACAAAATTTTCAAAAGCAAAATTTTTTTTGGAAAAATGGTGATTTCGACTATTGCATTCTTTTTGTCATCCAAAAAAATTTTTTTAACAAAATTTTGTTTTCGAAATTTTTCGAACATTGTTGTTTTTGTCGATTATTTTTTTTTTTCAAATGCTAATTTCGACCATTATTGCGTCCAAAATTTGTATTTTCGAACATTGTTGTTTTTTGGAATATTTTTCTTTTATAAAATGGTCATTTCGACCATTACGCTATTTTTGTCGTCCAACATTTTTTTAACATTTTTTTTTCGAAATTTTTAAACATTGTTGTTTTTGTCAAATAATTTTTTTTTGTAAAATGGTGATTTCGACTATTGCGTTCTTTTTGTAGTAAAATTCGCCACACTAAATATCACCACACTAAAATTCATCACAATAAAATTCATCACACTAAAACTCACCACAATAAAATTCATCCCACTAAAATACACCACACAAAAACTCACCACACTAAAACTCACCACACTAAAACTCACCACACTAAAACTCACCACAATTAAATTCACCACACTCAAATTCACCACACTCAAAACCACCACAATAAAACTCACTTCACATAAACTCACCACAAAAACTCACCACATTGAAACTCACCACAATGAAACTCACCACACAAAAATTCACCACACTAAAATTCACCACATTAAAATTCAATACACTAAAATTCACCACACTAAAACTCACCACTTTATTAATTTTTTAATTTTTGGTGAAAATTCACATTTTTAGAATTTTCACCAAAAATATGATTTTATTTGAATTTAAATAATAAATTTGAATTTCAACTAAAAATTTTAATTTTATCTAAAAATTTAAATTTTTGCAAAATTTTGACCGAAATATGGAACTCTTACCTAAAAATTAAAATAATATTTTGAAAAAAAAATTAAATTTAATAAATTTAATAAATTTAATTTTGAATTTTGAATGTTTAAATTTATATTAAAAAATTTTGTCATTTGAATAAAAATTTTAATACTACTCACAATTTGCATTTCGATCAAAAATTTAATTTTTAACTAAAATTTAATTTTTATTCGCAAATCGTTAATAAAATTATAATAGAAATAACAAACAATAACTTATACTATTTCAAATATTTATTAATTAAAAAAAATAAATAGAAAAAAACATTTAATAGAGAGCAACACTAATAAATCTGAGTGTCGCAGCATAGAATAGTAGTAGTAGTCATGATGTTGATGAACATACAAGTTCCAAATAAAAATAATCATAGATAGTTACAAAATTAGAAAAGCTTTTAACGGAAATGCTTTGTAATTTAGCCCAATCGTGAATAAAATATTTTGTCGGAATTTTTCCGTTCACTACAGAGTTTATTATTTAATTAAACACAAAATTAATTAATATATTTTTCCTCTTCCTGTATGACGAATGACCTAATTTGCATAAATCCCACAAATAGCCATTTCTTCAATGTCCTACCAGCAGGAGCCGAAATTTGGCATAATTTAGCAATTACTAGCAATCAGCTTAAACAGCAGAAAAAAATCAAAACCAAAAATCAAATCAAATCTGCTTTCAAATTACTGAAAATTACCACAGACATTACATGATTTTCTTTTCATTTTTTTTTTTTGTTTTTCTCCACTTAGTGCAAGTTGTTCTGCCTCAGCTATGCCACCAGATAATAGGCAACTAATTTCACTAATTTCCGCTTTCAGTGCACAAAGCGAAGAAAATGAAAATGAAGAAAAATCAGAAAATAAAAAAAATAAGCGCCAAGTACAAACATTGGAAATTACAGCAACATAAAGAAAGCATGCGACGCATCTCGAAAATTATTTGAAAAATTACATAAAAAGTATTGTTGTTTATTACTGTTGTTATTGTGCTTTTCATTACCGCCTGCTGTTGTCGCTTTTCACTTCCTGCGCGTCGAGAATGTGCGTCAATTTGGCAAATCATCATCATGTCATTTTCCGCCCAACCCTCGACTGTTCTTCTTGTTCGACGCCAAACCAGCCGCTTTCTGTCATCAAAACTTTTTTTAGATCATCCTGATTCCTGTGACTCTGATTGGAATTGTTCTGCGTAACCCTCCTCTCCGCTACTGCTCATCCTCCTGTATTCTGCTTTTGACAATGATTTTATTTGACTTGAAATGAGCGCCAAAAATTCCATGAATGTCAGCATCAAGCGGCAGATACAAAAGGACACATAGTTCCTTGTTTTGGATTTTTTGATTTTTATTATTATTATTATGCTTTTTATAGACAACGAAATCATCGTTTTTTTTATTTGGTTTTAATTTTAGCATTTTGTGTACGTGTCTAGTGGGTGTTTGTGATGCATGGTATTTAAATAAATTCATTTTTTTCGCATTTTATTAAGAGTGCTTTTAATAAGAAAATTATATCATTTTTATAATATAATTTTTTATAAATATAAAAATATAAAAATATAAAAATATAAAAATATAAAAATATAAAAATATAAAAATATAAAAATATAAAAATATAAAAATATAAAAATATAAAAATATAAAAATATAAAAATATAAAAATATAAAAATATAAAAATATAAAAATATAAAAATATAAAAATATAAAAATATAAAAATATAAAAATATAAAAATATAAAAATATAAAAATATAAAAATATAAAAATATAAAAATATAAAAATATAAAAATATAAAAATATAAAAATATAAAAATATAAAAATATAAAAATATAAAAATATAAAAATATAAAAATATAAAAATATAAAAATATAAAAATATAAAAATATAAAAATATAAAAATATAAAAATATAAAAATATAAAAATATAAAAATATAAAAATATAAAAATATAAAAATATAAAAATATAAAAATATAAAAATATAAAAATATAAAAATATAAAAATATAAAAATATAAAAATATAAAAATATAAAAATATAAAAATATAAAAATATAAAAATATAAAAATATAAAAATATAAAAATATAAAAATATAAAAATATAAAAATATAAAAATATAAAAATATAAAAATATAAAAATATAAAAATATAAAAATATAAAAATATAAAAATATAAAAATATAAAAATATAAAAATATAAATATATAAATATATAAAAATATAAAAATATAAAAATATAAAAATATAAAAATATAAAAATATAAAAATATAAAAATATAAAAATATAAAAATATAAAAATATAAAAATATAAAAATATAAAAATATAAAAATATAAAAATATAAAAATATAAAAATATAAAAATATAAAAATATAAAAATATAAAAATATAAAAATATAAAAATATAAAAATATAAAAATATAAAAATATAAAAATATAAAAATATAAAAATATAAAAATATAAAAATATAAAAATATAAAAATATAAAAATATAAAAATATAAATATATAAATATATAAATATATAAAAATATTAAAATATTAAAATATTAAAATATAAAAATATAAAAATGTAAAAATATAAAAATATAAAAATATAAAAATATAAAAATATAAAAATATAAAAATATAAAAATATAAAAATATAAAAATATAAAAATATAAAAATATAAAAATATAAAAATATAAAAATATAAAAATATAAAAATATAAAAATATAAAAATATAAAAATATAAAAATATAAAAATATAAAAATATAAAAATATAAAAATATAAAAATATAAAAATATAAAAATATAAAAATATAAAAATATAAAAATATAAAAATATAAAAATATAAAAATATAAAAATATAAAAAAAATAAAAAATATAAAAATATAAAAAAATATAAAAATATAAAAATATAAAAATATAAAAATATAAAAATATAAAAATATAAAAATATAAAAATATAAAAATATAAAAATATAAAAATATAAAAATATAAAAATATAAAAATATAAAAATATAAAAATATAAAAATATAAAAATATAAAAATATAAAAATATAAAAATATAAAAATATAAAAATATAAAAATATAAAAATATAAAAATATAAAAATATAAAAATATAAAAATATAAAAATATAAAAATATAAAAATATAAAAATATAAAAATATAAAAATATAAAAATATAAAAATATAAAAATATAAAAATATAAAAATATAAAAATATAAAAATATAAAAATATAAAAATATAAAAATATAAAAATATAAAAATATAAAAATATAAAAATATAAAAATATAAAAATATAAAAATATAAAAATATAAAAATATAAAAATATAAAAATATAAAAATATAAAAATATAAAAATATAAAAATATAAAAATATAAAAATATAAATATATAAATATATAAAAATATTAAAATATTAAAATATAAAAATATAAAAATATAAAAATATAAAAATATAAAAATATAAAAATATAAAAATATAAAAATATAAAAATATAAAAATATAAAAATATAAAAATATAAAAATATAAAAATATAAAAATATAAAAATATAAAAATATAAAAATATAAAAATATAAAAATATAAAAATATAAAAATATAAAAATATAAAAATATAAAAATATAAAAATATAAAAATATAAAAATATAAAAATATAAAAATATAAAAATATAAAAATATAAAAATATAAAAATATAAAAATATAAAAATATAAAAATATAAAAATATAAAAATATAAAAATATAAAAATATAAAAAAAATAAAAAATATAAAAAAATAAAAATATAAAAAAATATAAAAATATAAAAATATAAAAATATAAAAATATAAAAATATAAAAATATAAAAATATAAAAATATAAAAATATAAAAATATAAAAATATAAAAATATAAAAATATAAAAATATAAAAATATAAAAATATAAAAATATAAAAATATAAAAATATAAAAATATAAAAATATAAAAATATAAAAATATAAAAATATAAAAATATAAAAATATAAAAATATAAAAATATAAAAATATAAAAATATAAAAATATAAAAATATAAAAATATAAAAATATAAAAATATAAAAATATAAAAATATAAAAATATAAAAATATAAAAATATAAAAATATAAAAATATAAAAATATAAAAATATAAAAATATAAAAATATAAAAATATAAAAATATAAAAATATAAAAATATAAAAATATAAAAATATAAAAATATAAAAATATAAAAATATAAAAATATAAAAATATAAAAATATAAAAATATAAAAATATAAAAATATAAAAATATAAAAATATAAAAATATAAAAAAAATAAAAAATATAAAAAAATAAAAATATAAAAAAATATAAAAATATAAAAATATAAAAATATAAAAATATAAAAATATAAAAATATAAAAATATAAAAATATAAAAATATAAAAATATAAAAATATAAAAATATAAAAATATAAAAATATAAAAATATAAAAATATAAAAATATAAAAATATAAAAATATAAAAATATAAAAATATAAAAATATAAAAATATAAAAATATAAAAATATAAAAATATAAAAATATAAAAATATAAAAATATAAAAATATAAAAATATAAAAATATAAAAATATAAAAATATAAAAATATAAAAATATAAAAATATAAAAATATAAAAATATAAAAATATAAAAATATAAAAATATAAAAATATAAAAATATAAAAATATAAAAATATAAATATATAAAAATATTAAAATATTAAAATATTAAAATATAAAAATATAAAAATATAAAAATATAAAAATATAAAAATATAAAAATATAAAAATATAAAAATATAAAAATATAAAAATATAAAAATATAAAAATATAAAAATATAAAAATATAAAAATATAAAAATATAAAAATATAAAAATATAAAAATATAAAAATATAAAAATATAAAAATATAAAAATATAAAAATATAAAAATATAAAAATATAAAAATATAAAAATATAAAAATATAAAAATATAAAAATATAACAATATAAAAATATAAAAATATAAAAATATAAAAATATAAAAATATAAAAATATAAAAATATAAAAATATAAAAATATAAAAATATAAAAATATAAAAATATAAAAATATAAAAATATAAAAATATAAAAATATAAAAATATAAAAATATAAAAATATAAAAATATAAAAATATAAAAATATAAAAATATAAAAATATAAAAATATAAAAATATAAAAATATAAAAATATAAAAATATAAAAATATAAAAATATAAAAATATAAAAATATAAAAATATAAAAATATAAAAATATAAAAATATAAAAATATAAAAATATAAAAATATAAAAATATAAAAATATAAAAATATAAAAATATAAAAATATAAAAATATAAAAATATAAAAATATAAAAATATAAAAATATAAAAATATAAAAATATAAAAATATAAAAATATAAAAATATAAAAATATAAAAATATAAAAATATAAAAATATAAAAATATAAAAATATAAAAATATAAAAATATAAAAATATAAAAATATAAAAATATAAAAATATAAAAATATAAAAATATAAAAATATAAAAATATAAAAATATAAAAATATAAAAATATAAAAATATAAAAATATAAAAATATAAAAATATAAAAATATAAAAATATAAAAATATAAAAATATAAAAATATAAAAATATAAAAATATAAAAATATAAAAATATAAAAATATAAAAATATAAAAATATAAAAATATAAAAATATAAAAATATAAAAATATAAAAATATAAAAATATAAAAATATAAAAATATAAAAATATAAAAATATAAAAATATAAAAATATAAAAATATAAAAATATAAAAATATAAAAATATAAAAATATAAAAATATAAAAATATAAAAATATAAAAATATAAAAATATAAATATATAAATATATAAATATATAAATATATAAAAATATAAATGAAAAATGTTTACAAAATTGTGCAATATATAATTTTTTGCAAAAAAAAATGTGGAGTCATGGGAAGCCGCTATTTTTAAGATAATACATTTTAAATGGATTTCTATGCACATCGTTGTGAAAAACAGAAGCGGAAGTGTGGGAAAAGAGGCTCGAAAGTATGGGGAATCTGACGCTGAAGTCAACCGATTGTGAATAATGACATTGATCGACATTTTGAAAGTCTGTGCGAACAATGACAGCACCAAAGCAGCCACAGTGAGTGTTATGCATTGATAAAAAATGTATTTAAAAATAATTGATTTATTATTATTTTTGGTTTGGCAACAAAGAATTTAAATAAAACCCATGAAAAACAGCAGATGCGCAAAACATCCTGTATGGGCTATGATGAAATGATTTTATGACTGATTTCTATATAAAGCGGATTTTTAGTTTTTCGGTTTTAAATAAAAAAAAAATTAAAATAATTGTTTTAAAATCACTCCGATATTTATTTATAACATATTTAAAAAAAATTGTATTTAATAAAATTTATTCGTAGTTTTTCTGCTACCCAGTCAACCATGAAATTTGACAGGATATTTATCAGTCGCTCAACCGCGTCATGCTGTCAAATTTCAGAATCCGCGGCGCTGTGCCCTCAGGCTACAGCCAGCTGTTGAACATAAAATAATTCTAAATAAACATTTATAAGCAAAAAAAATTCAACGGATATTGATAATTTAATATCCTGCTATGAAATGAAAAACAAAAACATACAAATTAAGTGGCCGACTGCGCTTCTCAGAAAAGTAGAAAAAAATCACAAAATAAACAGTGAAACAAACAAGGGCATCGAAGGCAGGCAAAACAAACAGACAGTCCACCTTAAATATTAAAAAATAAATCAACTATTTTATATTTCTTGAAAATTTTAATTTTTTCATTTATTGCGTCAGCTGTTGTTCGAAAACTAATAAACTTAAGACGCAATTCTTAAATTTGGTCAGCTTTTTATTTGTAGCTCCTAAACACTAAGTTTCAGTTTTTTCTCAATAAATTTTGCTCACACGGCGTAGAATTCATAAAACTCACCTGCTGGTTCGGCACTGAATTTATGGGCCGAGCTCAGGATATGCCACAGCGCACTCGAGGACGCGGCGCACAGCACAAAATCATAAATTTGCAGAAAAACGACTTGAGGACAACTTCAGTTAGTTTTCAGCAGGAAGTCATAAAGTAAAGAAATTGAAAACGGCCATAAAATGTTTCAAGAAAGTATACTTGACGACGGCTGCTTTTTACAAATAAATTCAAATTGTTAATAAATAATATAAGGTGCTTTTTATGTTCTAACATCTATAAGTATTTTCTATATTTGATAATACGGTAAGTTTATATCCGACATCATTGTGATGTACAATAAAAATTTGATAAACTTGGATTTTTGATAACTTTTTGCAAGTTCTTTTTTTTTCATATAAAATAGTATAAAATACTATAAAATAGTACAAGATGGTATAGAAAAATATAAAATGGTATACAATTGTGTAAAATAGTATAAAATAGTATAAAATAGTATAAAATAGTATAAAATAGTATAAAATAGTATAAAATAGTATAAAATAGTATAAAATAGTATAAAATAGTATAAAATAGTATAAAATAGTATAAAATAGTATAAAATAGTATAAAATAGTATAAAATAGTATAAAATAGTAAAAAATAGTATAAAATAGTATAAAATAGTATAGAATAGTATAAAATAGTATAAAATAGTATAAAATAGTATAAAATAGTATAAAATAGTATAACATAGCATAAAATAGTATAAAATAGTATAAAATAGTATAAAATAGAATAAAATAGTATAAAATAGTATAAAATAGTATAAAATAGTATAAAATAGTATAAAATAGTATAAAAGAGTATAAAATAGTATTAAATAGTATAAAATAGTAGAAAATAATAGAAAACAGTAGAAAATAGTAGAAAATATGTAGAAATGTGAATAAAATAGCAAAATTTGCCAATAATAAACTCACCATGCTAACGAAACACACATGCATATCATCACACACTTTCTAAATGCAACATAATCCACCACATTTAGAAAAAAACATATTTCTCTTAAAATATCACTCAGCAAATCTCTCCACAAAGACTAAACAAAATGACACAACCTTACTCAAGTTTTCCAAACATAAACTCACCCCATTCCAATTTAGCACATATTAACTTACCACTCTTAAGCTCACCACTGGTAAACTCACCACTCCTAAACTCACCACTCTTAAATTCACTACTCTTAATCTCACCACTCCTAAACTACTACTAAACTTTCACCAAAAAAACACCCCTTTAAAAACTTGACAAAGTCACTGTACTTAAACTCACCACAATTATTTCACTAAAACTTACCATATTTAAATTTACCACATAGAAATTTAGTACATTCAAACTTACAACACAAACTCACCACACAAACTCACCAGTCAACAACTCTTCACACGTAACTCACCATATAACAACTCAACACTTATAGCTCGCCAAAATTTAAATTCACCTCAACTAAATTCACCAAATTCAACTTAACACACTTAAATTATTATCATCTGCATCTTGTAATTCAAAAATAATAAAAAATAATAATGTACTACATCAAAATCAAACATACTGCGTCCGCTGACATATGTAAAAATCTGTTCATCTGTACTGCGCTCAAAATACACACAGATATTCTGCACTTCGCAATGTCACACGTCCTGTGCGGGATGAAGCATTATATTTATTGTGCACATAAAGTAGCTGTAAAATTCAATAGATACATTGTGTTAAATAATTGAACTCTGACACTTGGACTGAAGAAGGAGCAGCAGACGTCCGACGCATTTTGAATACAAATTAAAGAGCACATGAAGCAATAACAACTAAAATAACACAAACTCATATGTGAACCACTCGTGAGCCACTCGTCGACACATTGAGCGAGAACGTGCGTGCGTGCGTGCGTGCGTGCGTGCGTGTGTGAGTGAGTGAGTGTGTGAGTGAGTGAGGCATGTTTCTAGAGCAGCACAAATAACCAACAATTCAATCGCCAAAATCTCATTTCGCATTGACATTCATTCGACGCACTGCAATTTGTGAGGCGCGGTGGCGACGAATTGTTGGCCAAGCTAAATCAATCAGAGTAGAATTGGGCCTCCCTCAACTAACCACCCACCGCACTGCTTAGATTTATTTCTGCTTCTTCTTATGCTGCTGCCAAGGCAGGTGCGTCTGTTTGTCTTTGCTTCAATTCGAAACACGTCTGCTTTGAAGCGCTTCTTAAGAGTGCTTGACCATTGATGACTACAACGTTGCTGCCACTGCTGCTCGATGTTGTAGTTGCTGTTGATAATATTGTCCTGGTACGGGCGGACAGACGGATGGATAGACGGACGGACGGTTGAACGCACGCACGCAAACACTCACCGACCGACCGAATGAAGAATGTGCGCCGAATACTGTTGCATTTGAGGCGCACTTGAGCATTGCTTAATTGCTCAACAAATACGAAAGATTTCGCACGAAGCTGCTTTCGTTAGATGGCGATGATTGCGAAAACATTTGTTTTATTTCGAGCAGCTTTATTTGCGGTAGAGAGAGATTGCTTTAAAATTGATGTTCGTTGAACAAAAGCAAATTTTAAGAATTTAAGGCAGAACAAATTAATTGTTTTTATTATATTTTTAATCCAAATAAATAACATTAATTCAATAAAAAAGATTGGGAATTTAAATAAACTAAGGCCCGTTAACTCATCTCAACTACAAACATTGTTTAAGTCTAAACAGTGTTTAATCAATGTTTATGTTTATATGTCTAGAACTCATCTTAACATATCAATGTTTAAATCGGTTAAGCATGTTTAAATTTAAACACTGAAATGCCCGTGTTTATGGAAGTTATATTTTGCTTCATATGAAATTTGTTCTGAGAAAAAAAGATTCACAAAGATTTTTAAAACTGCAGATAAGTTATGATCAACATTTTAAACATGTTTCATACTATATACTGATATACTAACAGAGGTTAGTATATCACTGTTTAAGAAAGTTTAACTTTCGAGATGAGATAACGGGCCAAAAAAGTATAACTTGAATTTAAAATATCAGTCATTCATTCGAAAGATTAATATGATTGTTAAAAATCGGAAAATGCTAAATGTAAAACTTTGGTTCCAACTAAATTTTCAATTTTTATAATGTTGTTTGTGACATTGGATTCAACTACGACTTTCTTTTTTTAAGAAACATTTTTAGCTGTGGTTGTTCATATTATTTAAATTACTTTCGACATAAACAAACTAAAAATTTCATTTTTTAAATATTTTTAAATTAAAGTTTATGATGTGTTGTAAAAAAAATTATAACTAAATTGTATACATAATACTAAAATCATGAGTATTACTAAATTTCATATAAAATAAAATAAATTTTATGCCAAATTCAATACCAAATTTTATACCAAATTTTAGACCAAATTTTAGACCAAATTTTAGACCAAATTTTAGACCAAATTTTAGACCAAATTTTAGACCAAATTTTAGACCAAATTTTAGACCAAATTGTATACCAAATTTTAACCTTATTTTATACCAAATTTTATTCCAAATTTTGTACCAACTTGTATACCAAAATTTTGGTAAACCTGTGAAACAATATTGATACTTCAATTTTATACATTTGTAATTTTTATAATTTTATAATTATTGCCCAAATTGTATACTTAATTTTATACCAATTTTTAAAACTTTAATTTAAGACCAAATTTTTTACCAATTTTATACAAACTTTTATACATAATTTTATATCAATTTTATAAGATATTTTATACCAAATTTTATACAAAAATTTGGTCCAACTGTAAAACAATTTTGATACTAAAATTTTATACATATTTTACATACGATAAATTTTTGAGCAAACTTTATACAAAATTTCATACTCAATTTCAAATTCAATGTTTTACTATATTAAAGTTTAAATTTTATAATAAATGTTATTACTGATTTTAGACCATATTTTATAAAAAGTTTATACTAAAAGTTTTATTAAATTTTTTCCATAATTTTATAATACAAATTTTTTCCTTAGAATGAATACTAAATTATATAACAAATGTTATGCTAATGTTTATACCATTGTACACCAAATTTTGTACCAAATTTTGTACCAAATTTTATACAAAATTTTATACCAAATTTTATGCAAAATGTTATACCAAATTTTATACCAAATTGTATACAAAATTTTATACAATATTTTATACCAAATTTTATACCAATTTGTATACCAAAATTAATGCCAAATTTAAACAAAATTATATTTCAAAATCAATACTAAATTTCTATTTTATTGTATACCAAATTGTATTTTACTGTATACTAATAATTGTATACCAAATTATTTTATACCAAATACCAAATAGTTTTCTTAATATTTGTACAAATACCAAACCGTATATATTTTAATTATATTAATTAATAAATTCTATTTTTAATTTTAAACTCTGTTTTATTTCAGTTTTAACTAATTTTTTTAATTCTTCGTTTACTAAAGAAAGAGAAATAAGAAGAAATATAAAATCAGTTAAATATCAAGATTGGTTGAAAATAAAATTAATATAAACTTTAAACAAAAACCTGCTGAAGAACGTATATTTCAATCCATCAGCCATAATCCCCTTTAGATCCAACAAAACCTTTAACTTTGTCCAAATTCACTTGAACTCTTGGCACGTCCAAATGTTTGTTACCTCAATTTATCTCACGCACACAGCTGCTGCCGCAAATTGCTTATCACGCTGACTACTTTGTTGCTGGTACTGCGCACGAACCTCCTGTAATACTTTCCGACAATATTTCATGTTAATATTTCAAACCTGGCCACAAAACACTTCAAAACACTTTGCGCCTGGCTAAAACTACAAAATCAAGCAGTAACGCAAAGTGAAATGCAAGCAAAGCAGACTCAGTTAAAAGAAATATACAAAAAAATAACATTATTTGTATTAAACATTAAGAAACAAGATTAGGATAAGAAGCAGCTGTTTTTGTCTTGTTTCAGCACTGGTCACTGCTTATCCTGTATTTGTAATTGAATAAATGTAACCGGAAAAAGTAGCATTTACTAACGCAAATACGATACTTAAGTCAACTAATGCCAAGCAGTTCCTTTCTATAAATAAGATCTGTCCAACTACTACAACGGCGTACAGAAGAAAGGAGCAAAGCAAAAACCAAACGGATCGAATGAATTATGGCTGCAATCTGACATTAGGTGGAAGGTAGCGCAGGATAATAATGTTTGGTGCATGATGTTGTAAATATTTAAGAGACGTAAAAGATTTTCACAGAAACAACGTTGCATGTAATCGATGATATTAATGTAGGTTATGTTTGTGTACGTGTCGTATGAGAAACATTTAAGGATTTGCATCGATTTGTGGTTTTACATTCGGATGTTGTAGTAGTTCAGGTTACTAATGAGAGGTAAGATAAATTGAATATTGTTTCGATTTGTTAAAGTAATTAGTACAATTGATATTTATCCGTTTTAATACGTTTTTTCATATCTTTTCAGTTTCTTACTAAAAGTCATGAATTATCATAGTTCATTAAAAAAACAAATATACAAAAATAGAAAAACAAAAGCAAAAACACAAAAACAAAAAAACAAAAGAAAAACAAAAACCAAATGAAAATAAAGCAATCAAAATCACAAAACAAAAAACAAAAAAATGCAACAAAAAAAAAAAAAAAAAAAAAAAAAATTAAAAACAGAAACAGAGACTCAAACACCAAAGTAAAAACAAAACGAAAAAAACAAAAGAAAAGAAAAAAATCAAAAAAAAAAAATAAATAAAAATAAAACGAAAAAGAAAAAAACAAGAAAAAGTTCAAAACCAAAAGGAAAAACTAAAAGACAAAAGACAATATATAAAAGAACAAGAAAAAACACAAAAACAAAAAACGAAAAACGAAACCAAAAATACAAAAGACAAATCTCAAAAAATAATTAAAAACCCAAAATAAAAAAAAAATAAAATCAGAAACACAATAGCAAAACCAAAATCACTCAAAATCGAAAAAAAAAACAAAGTAAAAAAAGATATGCTAAAAAAAAAGAAAAATTAAAAACAGAATGCAAAAAAAAAAGGAAAAACAAAAAAACTTAAACGTAAAAACAAAATACAAAATAGAAAAAAAAACACAAAAGCAAAAACACGAACACAGACCAATAAAAATAATGTATATTCAATATTTGTTTTGTTCGTGACGTATGAGTAATATTAAATTGGTTTGTGATACACCGTGTCGTATGAGCAACATTCAATTGTTTTTCTTTATTAATTTCACAAAGTACCACTAATTTCACATGTCCTTCAGTATAAATGATGACACGTATGCCGACTAATGCTGCCACAATCTATTCTACCATATAATGTCCTAAAATTGCATGTCTTAGTACGCCGCACTAGAAATGAAAATCATTTGAAATAAATGACAAAATAGCGACATCAATTATCGCAAACATTTCATTTCATTTCAACTCTATCTAGGTTTTAGTCTCGTTACTAGTCTCGCATTTAGCCATTGTTTGCAGATTGTTCTTCGGTGGCGATACAAGGAGCGCAGCAGTGATTAATGTCTGAGTGACTATGCGAGCGCTGCGCCGGTGCTCGAGCAAAACAAAAGTTACTTTGAGCGATGATTAACGAGCGTTTGGTTTAGTGCAAAGTGTAGCGAGTTCATAAATTAAAAACACTTTGTAAAGTAGTCAAAGACGTTGACGACGACGACGACGATGACGACAACTCAAATGATGACGTGAATCGCTTAATAACTGGGCCAGTAGCATGTAGTGCAATTTTGCAAGAAATATTTTTAATAAATATTTTTCAAGCCAGCAAAAAATGACAAAAAAGTGTTTTCTATTTTAAAAATTATTCTATTAAAAGTTGGGTTAATTTTTCATTTTTATAATAAATTTTAATCACAACTCTTGTTCATTGTTAGTTGCATGTTTTGCAGTGTTTGTCAACTGCTATTTTAATAAAAAAATAAAAAAAAAATATTCAATACATCAAATAATTAAAAACATTTTTAAATTTTTTTACTTTTACTTTTTCCTTAATACTACAGAACATATTGATTAGTTTTTTATTTAATTAAATTTATTTGTAGAGGAAAAAGTAATCAAGAAAACAAATCAACAACTTTCTAGCTATCTGTATTTGACTTCACTATTGTTTTCGTTTTTGCAGGCAGCTTCTGTCTTTCACTGAAACTCACAATGACTTCGTCGTCGCACTTTTGCTTTCAGCTGCCTTCTGTTTGGCGAAAGCTTGCATTGTTTGCCATTCACACTGAGCTCGTTTGAAACACACAACGATTTTGACACCTCACACAGAATAGCAGAAATATTTTGTTGCATATTTTATGGCGTACAACCGCATCATTATGTGCCACCCTACAACTACAATGATGGCATGTTCAGACGGTGTCAGCAATTAAAACCATGTGACGTATGAGTAATATGCATTTCCATGATATCTTTTACTCTATGTAACATAGCAGGCAGCACAAAAAGGCAACGTTATTTTTATAAAGTATTTAATATTTTTAATGACTAAATCTGTCAACCATATCTTAAATTTATTGCAAACATGCAATAATCAATTTAATGCGTGATTGACGTATGAGCAATATTATTTACTTTTTTCATGTTTAAAAAGCAAAAAATTGTAATAATTAATCCAATTCCATTCTTTTCATTTCAGAAATAATTATTATAATAAACTTAAATATTCATGTAAATCATTTACTCAGTATTTGTTTAATTTGTAGTACATATTTTAATTTAATATTTCAATTTTTAAAATGAATATTAAAAGCATTTTTTGTAATAGTGTAACATACTGAAGTCTAAGCGTGCATGTAAATTCATATTCAAAATGAAATTAATATTTATGAAATTCAATTAATTTTTTTGTCAGTAATAACATTTTACAATTTTACTTTTCAAACTAAAAATGATAGGTATTTATTAAATTCAATTAAATTTGTATCAACCTTTTAAAATTGTTCTTTTAACTGAATTAATTCATGAAAAGCCGACACGTAAAATGGAATTCGCATTAAACTTTCTATTTATAAAATCCAATTTAATGTGTTCAAAACAATTGCAACCACTTGAAAATTTTAGCAGAAAGAAGTATATGAAATCTGTCGTGGCGTATGAACAAATTAACTGATTTTTAATTTGTCGTATGAGCAGCATTAAATATACGAAGGGTATTTCCTAGGGTTCCAGACATACGTTTAAAACTTTTAAATTTCAAAGAAAAATTAATGAATTTACTTGAGTTTATTTTTTGCTTTTAGTATTTAAATAGAACTCAACATCTGCAAAAAATAAGAGAATTCTATATGGAAGATCAAGAGATAAAAATAAAATAGATAAAAATAAAACAGACGAGACAAAAACGGAAGTGCATGTCGCGGTTCATATGGAAAGTCCAAGAAGTCAACGAATTTTGCATATAAAATAATTTTTAAAATTATTTTAAAAAATAGCTGAAATCATGTGCTTGATTTGTGTATTTACACTTTTTTCTGAAATGCATACTTTTTTATAATAAATCACTGGAAAATTCCGGACGGGACATTCTGGAAGTGACAATTTTTTTTTCTTTTTCTAAAAATACTTTTTGCATACAAATTATTTTTTTTCGATATTTTAGAAAAAAGCTAAGATAATTTACTTAATTTTTGTTTATATACACTTTATTCTTAAAATTTTTATTTATTTCGTAATAAATCACAGAATAATTCCGGACGTTCTGTATGAAAATTTGCACTACGATTTTTTGCCATACGATTTTTTGACATTTTTTTACACTTTTGGTACCCTTTTAAAAAATATTTAAATAAAATATGTTGAAAAATAAGATTTCATCTATTATTTATGATTATTTTAATATAATGGTTATGACAAAAATTGTTGTACTATGTCGAAAATTTGGAATGAACAATTTTTTTTTTAAATTAAAAATTAAATGAAAATACAATTACTTACCAGATTAAACATACTACCCAAGTAAGCACTTTGTGGCAACTTAAGTGGTAGCCACATAGTTGCCATTATAGTGTTTGTTCTAAATCATGCGAAATAAACTTATTTGCCACACAATTGCCAGTCAAAAAGCCCCGGGGAGTGGCTTAGTTGCCACAAATTTTGGTCCATTAAAGTCTCGATTCACTTTATTGGAACTTGAACTGTAATTTTAACTTGAACTGTAATTTCTTTAAGATTAAACATAAAAATAATAAAGATCCTACGTAGTGCCATTAACGTGAATGTTTGTCCTGCAATAAAAAATTAAAAATATGCATAATAATAGAAGGCATTACGAACAGAGTTTTCGACAAACTACAACTCTAATTTAAGAAACGGTTCAAATTTTCGGGTTAAAGCTTATATTCTACCTATTGCAAACAAAAAAAAACAATTTGTGAACATTTATTAAAATTGTGATTTTCTTTATTTTTTAAATTATGCTTTTGCGGATGTATATTTTTGCAACACAACTTTTCATAAAGATATGTAGTGTATGTTATAAATATGTTGTGTATAATAATATACATTTATTAAATTTTAAAGTGTAGCTAACATTATTAATAAATATGTTCCTATTAAGTTCTTCATTCTATACTTGCCACATATATGAAACATAATACATTTTTTAATTTGTCACTTTTTTACCACTTCATAACAACAAAGTTAGCTCCGCCCATTATCGTATATGTTCCATTATTGGAAGGTATGATTTATATATCACAGCATTGTGACACATTATTGCATTGTCCCACACATGTTCTTAGCCACCCCTTTGGAACTAAATTTATGTTCCATTATCAGAATGTATGACTTATATATCACAGCATTGTGACATATTATTGCGTATGATACATACCTGTTCTTAGCCACAGCTTTGCCACTAAATATTACTAGTTTGCAACACTGGTGTCAGAGGTAACTTAAAAGGTACACATATGCTTCAATATTTGTGGCTATTGTCAAGCCGTGGTTGCTTGGGTACAGGTCTATCTTAATAAATTAAAAAAAAAAAATTGGTTAATCAGTAACAAACTTTTGAGAAAATTAATGACAAAATCAAAAATTGTCTTTTCATTTTCGTAAGTTTCCCCTTTACGTATTTTTTTATAAATGAAAAAGTCAATTGTTTTAAAGATGTGATACACCATTGGAAACGTAATTTTATTATCTATTTAATTATCTGTAGAGGATTCGGCATTAAGCTGTAGCTCCAACCACTTGGAATACAAATATAACTCGAATGGTGTGAGAGCTCGGCCCAAGTCCTTCAAATTTTATTATTATATATTTATTTATAATTACAACTTTATATTTATATTTACAAATAAAAATTAACAGACTTATTAAAAAAATATATATATTTTCGAAAATTTGTTTATTTTCAAAAAAAAAATATTTTTTTGGCAATTTTCTTATGAAACTTATATTTTATAAAAAAAATATTAATTAAAAAAATTCAAATTATTTTCGAAATTTTGTTTATTTTCGAACAATTTTTTTTTTAATTTTCTATCAGATTTCGGAGCTTATATAATTACGTTGCAAATTTTTTGCCGCAATTTAAATATGTCCATAAGTTCAGATAATTTTGTTTTGTGAACCATGAATTTATATAATTCATAGGTATTATATAATATAAATCAAAATATAAATCTTTATAAAAATGTATGAATCTCAATGATATCACTGAAGTATGAGCCATATATTTTTTAAATATATCTCAAATATTTTTTAAGTACATATTATTTTCATACAATAATTATTTTGCTTCAAATTCGCACATGACCTACTCTTATTTGGCAATATTGTGCTATTTTAGTGCGTTCCAAGGCAGCAGCTCTTGTTAGAATTTTTCGCAACATTTTTAGCCAACAATTTGTTTCATCTACAGCGCAATTTCTTTCACACATTTTAGCGCACACCTAAGGTGTTTTCTATTTTTATATAATTTTTATTATATCCTTTTAAAGCAGATACTTTTGCTTCTGCTACATGCTAACCAGTTTTAAGTATTTTTTGGTTTTCTTTTTCTTTAGTTTTTATTTTCGCTTACTTAATACGCGCGCCAAACCCAGCGACACGGCGACTAAATTAAGAACGACGACGAGCTGCCAGCATTTTGCATGATAACCAGCTTAACTGACAGCGGCAGTGGCAGCAGCAACCGCCATGGCCTGCCACGGATAACGCGCGCCAAGCAGGATAATGCGCCGCACAGGATTTAGACCACGAAGTGTGCTGCAGTTTTATGAGTTCCGGCAAGTTATCAGACAGAGCAGCTGCTGTGGCATTAGAGGTTTTCAACCAAAAAAAAAAAGAAAAAAAAGGCATTTAACAGATTTTATATTTTATTTATTTAAATTTGCTATAAAACGACTGCAATTCAATCGAATGCGCTAAAATCAGAATCAGCATCAAACCAACCACACCACGCAACATTTGGCATTTATTGCGTTTACGCTAAACCTTGATTTTACGACACACAGACAGATGTCCTTACATGGTCCTGTTCATTACGAGCACTGCACGGATTAGGCGCTGCGCCATACGAGCAACCCACGCTAATCCCACCAAACCAAATCGCACTTGAAAACAAACTTCAACCGGTACCAATTTCATGAGTCATTTAACTGATTGTTGTGCATGAGAGGAACGACGAGAGGAACGACGACATTAACAAGAACAACAAGCACGACGACGTCTGCTTCTACTATGTGAGGTATTTGCTGTGTAGCGCAGACCCCGCCTGTTGTGTGCAGCTAAAGAAAATAACTGTAAAGATAACGGCAACGACGACAACATCAACAGCAATAGCAACCGAACCGGGATAATAGCCGCACAATATATACATATGCCGGACATCAGAACAATAAACGCAAGTACCTAAATGCATAACTGCGACAACAACGAACACAAAAACAATGTTGCCAACTTGCACAACACATTTGCGGAACACAGTCGCACACGAACCCATGTACGAAGTGTCCAGCATAAAACCACATATAATATGGACAAAACGTAGCATTTTAATGCAAACAGGAAACGGAAACATGGCCAGTGTTGCACACACAAAGCGGCAGTGGCCCGTTAGGATATGAATCATCAGGCGATGTCAAAAGTGTTTTAAAAATACTCATATTTTTGAAAAGTCTTTTAAGATTTTTAAAATACAGAAAATTTTGGGTATTAGCTAAGACCAATATGCATAATATCCACAATTAAAAACAAAATTACATATTTTGGGTTTTAAAATGTCTTTTGGGAATACAACTTTTAAACAATATAATTTTGAAGTACTTATGAAAATACACAGAAAAAAAATGTACATCAGATTGATGAATTCCATTCTTCAAACCATGATTCATTGTATTGAAGAACCATTCATAATATTTATGACTAACGCCATCAATGTTATGAATGCTATCATAAATATGAAGAACGCTTGGTAACTGTCGAAAAAGTGTTCTTCAATATGATGATTGTATGTGAAGAATACGTTTCATCATATTAATGAACCAAAACATAAAATACCACATATATGTTCATCATATTGAAGAACGCTGTTCATTAAACCAAATTTCTACCAAAATATTTTTTTTTCGTTCATTTTTTGCCGTACTTCTTAGTTCTCACGCAGTTCTTGTACGTTATTTCTTATATAATGCTTGCTCGACATTCATAAATTAGTAAAATGTTTTATAATATATTTATTATAATTACTACTTTTTATTAATAAAAAGTTATATTTATAAAAAAAATATTTTTTTCGAACAATTTTTTTTCGAATTTTTTTTTTTCGAACCAATTTTATTTTCGAATAAATTTTTTTTCGAACTAATTTTTTTTTCGAACAAAATTTTTTTTTCGAACAATTTTTTTTGTCCATTTTTTGCCGTACTTCTCAGTTCTTAAAAAAAATATTTATCGAAAAAAAAATATTTTTTTTCAAAAAAAAAAATATAAAAAAAAAAAAAAAATTTTTTTTCGTAAACATTTTTTATTTGAAAAAAAAATGTTGAACATACAAATTAAAAAAAAATAAAAAGTTAAAAATAAAAAAAAATATAATGCATAATAAATTCGTAGAAATATTAACTCATATTTTTTACTCTTTTATAAAATAAAAATAACTCTGATTTTATACAACGACTACCAACCAATAGAATCCACAAAAACGTAGTTTTTCGTTTTTTCGAATATCCTGTAAACTGAACGTGTAGGGAAAAAAACAGAAAAAAACATTGTTCTCATAATTTCCAAGTCCATTAGATTATATAACTTTCATTTCTGATGGTTAACTTTGGTTTCTGATGGTGTATAAAAAGTCTTAGTCGGTTTCGGTATAAACGATACTGAATCGTTGTTCTACCTCCTTTCGGATAAAGTTTAGGTTTTATGTTTTATAGTAAAACGGATTCCAAGACAAAGTTTTGGTTTTAATTTTAATTTTTCTATTGAAAATATTATCAATTAGAAACAACTCGAATTAGTTTTGCCTCATATTATACTCACAGAATTAATAAAAATTACAATAAAATATTATTTTAATAAAAAAAATATAATAAAAAAAAACATACTTTCCTCAAAACCGTTTTAAAATCGCTAAACCATTTATAGAATATGACATCAGTTACTTGCGAATTTTTGTAAAAGGAATTTGGATACAATATTGATATAACAAATGAGTCAAACAAAGCGCACTACACATTTTTAATAATTTTAAAATGAAATAGAAAACTTTTCTAAATATAATCAAAAAGTGTTTGCTGTTCGTCGCTAAAAAGAAATAAGGTTAAATCGGTATTAAGAAATTCGCTATAAATTTTCGCTACGTAACTTTTGGTCATAAAAATGGTGACTTAAAATAGAATTCTAAAAATCTCATTTGATATTTACCGGAATATTTGACAAAAAAATCATTATAAAAATTGGTCGTGACCACGAGAATTTGATTGGGTTTAATTCAAAATATTAGCTAAAATATTTCCAATGAAAATCGAAATAAATCAGACGGAAATTTAAAATTTAAAAAAATCGTAATATAGAAGATATCCAAGATATATAGAAAAATCACGAAAAATATCATTTATATACGATATTTTTATTTCCAGATGCTAAATGTATTTTTTTTTAAATTCGAGTTAAACTAAGAATAATTTTTAATAGGTTCTTAAGATTGAAGGTACAGGCGTGACATGAAAAAAATACGGTACGCGCTCTACTTTATATTTATTAATCCAAAAGATATCAAATGAAATCCAGAATTCCCATTTGTACTACGGAATATAGCATTTGTAGTGTTTGGTGCAATGAGGGCCTAATCCAAAATATAAGTTGTGAGATTCCAAATTTAAATTGGTATTTTCTGAAATTCACTTGATAATTTCTGCATTTCAAATGGAAAGTTTTGAATTTTAAGTAATTAAAAATCTAAAAATCAAATACAATTACAATTGGTAAAATCTTAATTTAAAATGGAATTTCTAAATTTAATTTGAATTTGATATAAATATTTTTTTAATTCTTATAGAATTTTCAATTTTAGTATTTCAATTTGAATTTTTGAATTTCGTTTGATATTTTTGGAATTACATTTGGAAATGATGTAGAATTATATCGCTATTTTTGTCTCTATATATATATTGAGCTTTACAGTATTCCATAACTCCATAACGATAATATTCATTATCGCTATCTATTCTAAACACATACAATTCAATTTCAAAATTTGTTGGTTTTTATAACAGCAAAATTATATTATTCAATAATTCGGGAAATGATATTAAATGAAAAATAAATAGGTACTTTATTGGCAAAAATTTAATAAAATATTCAGCACTATTTGAAGCTAAAAATGAATGAATAGAAAGAATAGCAAAAGTTGAAGAGCAAAATCCAAGGAGCTGACAGTACATTGTGTATATAAAAAATAATCTTTACTTTGCATCTAACATAAAACTAAATTGAAACTCTATCGATTTTCATTTACAACGTAGACTCGAATCAAGGATACTTTTCCTACAAGCGTCGCCAAGTATTATTGCAATGCAATCTATGTATTTATGTTCATGTCTATGTGGATGTGTGTGTTAATGTCTGTGTGTTTGTGTGTGTGTGTGCGAGAGGTTGTAATGCGTTTGAGGCAGTGCGAGAGCAATAAAAAACAATATGGAAGAAAGCGGAAATTAAAACGCATATGTGTATTGCACGATAATCGCCACAAAACACACATATACACACACATACACACATATGTGCGACTTAAACAGGCTAAACATATGAGTGGACATACACAGAAAAGAGTTTTCTGAAAAGTTTTATAATAACAATGAAAAGTTTTCTTTGATTAAAAAATTCTTCTATTAATTTAAAGAAACATTTTTTTCTTTGTTTAAAGAAATAGAATTTCTTAGTTTAAAGAAACATTTTGGCTTAGTTTAAAGTAACAATTTTTCTTAGTTTAAAGAAAAAAATTTCTTAGCATAAAAAAAATCATTTTTTCTTAGTTCAAAGAAATATTTTTCTAAGTTTAAGGAACATTTTTTGAAGGTTTAAAGAAACATTTTTTTTCTTTATCAAAGAAGCATTTTAAAGAAACATTTCTCTTAGTTTAAAGAAACATTATTTCTTAGTATAAACAAACTTGTTTATGTAAAGAAAAGTTGTTCTTAGTTTAAAGAAACATTTTCGGAAAAAAGTAAATTTTCTTAAATTCTTAGTTTAAAAAAATGTTTGTTTTCTTAAAATAAGTAAATTTTAACTTAGCGCTATTCCAAGTAATTTTTGTTTAATACTGGGACATATCTAAGTGTAGCACAAACATTTGTCCGAAATTTGGTGGCAAAAGGACGTGCACAACTTAAAGAGTTCAATGTTACATAAGTTGACCGAAGCCAAATGGGTGGCTGCTGGAAAAAGGCGCAGTGGGTGCTGTTCGTGGGTGTGTGTTGTGAGTAACTGAGTGAGTACTTTATTCTTTGCTCTATTCTTGTCGAGTGTCCTTTTATCTATTTTATTTTATTTTGTTTTACGAACGAATATTTCCTGTAATATTGCAGTTTTGCAAATTAGATTATTTATGCGTTTGTTCGTCTGTCTGTCTGTTTCCACTTTGTTTGTTCTTCTTCTACTTCTTTTTCTTCTTGCAGTGATTTGGCTTGTTGTAATTGTTGTTGCATTTTACTTAAAAGTTCATTTATCTATTTGCTCAACTAGGATATGCTTCAGTGTTCTTGTTGCATTTGCTGCACTAGACGTATGAGCAACTTTTAATTTAATTATACTAGCTGCAATTGTGTGGTCCATGTGTGTCTGTCGGTCTGTCTCATTGCAGTTGTTACTGAGAGTATTTAAGTATTATTTAGTTTTTGCAATTCTTATTGCTGTTCCTCCTCTAATCGCACACAAAGCCATACTTAATCTCAACACCGAAAAGTGATTTTCTTCGAAATGAACGGTTGGATGTCTGCCACAAGCTCGGCACGTTTCAGCACATTTTATTATGTTCATTTTATTTAATTTTATTTTGTATCATTTGCGTTCTTTGGTAACCGTAATTTCATTTTAATCACTTGTGCAACTTTTAGGAGCACTACTCAGTGTTGAAGTGTTTCTTTTTTTTTTTGAAAGATAAATACAAAAGTTTAAAATTATTTACTCAATTTAAATAAAATAACACAAAAATATTGTATGGTTCATTCACTTGGAGAATATTTTTTATAAATAAAAATAAAAAAAATTTGAAAGGATTATATAATTACATATACCGTAATTGACAAAAAAGAGGTTTCGAAAAAGGGTTTCATATAAATATTCAAAACTTTGTTAAATTTTTGAAAATTTGTATACATACTAAAAAAGTGACATAACAAAGTATATAAAATTTATTTTATCTCCATTTAAATAAATAAACGTAATCACCATGATATAAATTAGAAAAAAAATAAAAAAAAATATTAATAGTTCAAAATAATTACTAATATAGTTATAAAATAAGTTTTCATTTTCAAAAATATTTTCAATAGTGCAAAAAATTACATTTTTAGTTTTATTTATTTAAAATTCAATACTTTTAAATAAATAAAACTTATTATTTCTCAAAAATACTATTAAAAGTGAAAAAAATACGATCAATAATTGTAACAAATGACAACATATGAAATGACGCAGTATATTGGGGCAACTATTTCCACATCTATAGAAGTAACCCTCTCTGTCTCAAAAAGGTCCAAATCTCGAAAAACATATAAACTTTTTACCATCTTCTAAGCCGACCATAAATACCCTACACATATGTGATTATGTGTTCGGTTACCTTATAAAAGAAATGACTTCAAACTTGCAATCGTTGTAGAATTTCCTTTCATTTGTTACCCATATTTCAACAAAAAAATGTACTTAGGCCGGTATAAACTAAAATTCGCCTGTAGATGTAAGTTTTATATTAGGTATTTGAACAAAAGTGAACGGTTCACAGCATAGGTATACAAGTAATTTAAATTATGAGTTTCATTGTTCTATCTTTTTAAGTTTTTCAGTACTAGTGACTTCAACAGATAGACGACTCAGGAGGTCAGGACTCAGGATGTAAAGGCAATTATTGTTGGTTTTCAAAGCAGGAAAAAATGTTTGGCAAAATATTTTAAAATAATGATGTTAATCGATAGGTGCTTTAAAAACAAATAATAAAAATTATAGCAAAAAAACGAAGAAATTGGAAAAATTAAAAATCTTGGCCAAAAGGGCGAATCTTTTCGTTTTTTTGCTATAACTCTTTAAAGGTACAAAATAAAATAGTTATCTAACGGCAATTATTGTTTGTTTTTAAAACATCTATCGATCTGCATCATTATTTACAAATATTTTGCCAACAACATTTTCCTGCATATAACAAATGGCATATAAATGTTTGGCATAATATTTTTAATTAATGATGCAGATCGATAGGTGCTTTGAAAACAAACAATAAATGCCTTTAGACCACTATTTTATCTTATACCAATAAAAAGTTGTGGCGAAAAAACGAAAAGATTCGCTCTTTTGGCATGACAAGATTTTCAATACTTGAGAATAGTAGTAGTTTATACTACTACTTATACTTGAGGATAAACTACATTAAAAAATGTAAACAAAAAAACGCAAATGTCAAAAATTGCACATTCCCCCCTTTGGCATGACAGTGACGATATAAACTTTTCTATACCAGAATATACTGGTAGGGCATAAAAAACTCTTAGTGTAGGGCATAAAAGACTGCACTGTGCAGCATTTTTAACAAAAATCCCAGAGTTTGCCTGTACCCCCGATTACAGCGAGTACATTCATCAACCCCGGCCCCTGATTATCACTCAACTTTCAGTCATTATTATCTTTGTTTTTTTTTTTTTTTGCTTTTCTTTACTGTCATCTGCAGAGCAATAAATTACAAAATATTGTCAACGTTGCTAATTAAAACATCCGTGCGATAACCCACCGTACAGCGCCAACAACTCGCAACGCAACATAGCTCCGCTCAGTTTCCCCTCAGCCCACCCATCGCAGCACATAACTCCTTCGACATAACTACGAACTAAGCAGCCCAATGAACAACTGAAACAACAGCAACAATAATAAAAGTCAGCCGTAAAGCCAGCTTTTCAGCCGCATTGACTACTGCAGCAACATAAATTACATCGGCCTACGTCGTGTCTGCTCCGCGCTACGCTGTGCTGTGCTGCAAGCTGAGCCACTGCCAAGCGGTTGGAGTGAATGTGCCGCGCCGATAGAACCAACCACTATTTGTTATTGGACACCTTGTAAACAAGACAATTATTACTCAGCAACATTGCGACGCGTCACTCGTAGGTTGCAGGTTGTGGATAATGTGTTGTGTGTTGGAATGTTAGTCGGCATCCAACAAGCCGAGTTCCGGTCGGTGGCTCGGTCGGCTAGTGTCTCTGAACTCGTTGGCCGTCAATGCCGAGCACACTGACAGCCAGACAAATAGGCACAAATCGTGCAGCTAATCGTGTATCGCAGTCAACGGTGCGATGCAACATGCGACCAAAGTATTGTTGCTGGTGCTGACAAGTCAGACTGTCTCAATTACAGGGACTGAGAAAATCGATTAAGTAGTATGAATTGAGATTTTTTTGTAAGGGTTTCTAATATGAAAACCAAGAATTTAAGTTCAAACGGTTTGGATTTCGGTTTAAATTTTTCAGGTTTCTCATAACATCGGTTCCAAGTTACGGTTTCAATTTTGATTTTAGTTTAATTTTAGTACATTAAAATTACCTCTTTTTTATGTGAGCTCCCACTTTTTTTATTTATTTAGTGTTTTTACATTACCTACTGATAACAAGTCTGCGCTAGTTTATGTGCTCTGATATATATTTCAATTTTTTTTTTACTATAAACAATTATTTTCTAAATGTTTACTTTAAAAAAAAATAACTATAAATGAAATTTCAAATCGTGTCCGTCCGTCTAAACAGAAAAAAAATCTTCAATATGATGAATTTATTCATTAATATTATGAATTTTTTCACCAACTACCAGATTCATCATATTGATACCACCGTTCATTAAATGACATAATATAACATACAAGAACTACTGGCAAAAAATGAATGAAAAAAATTATTTTTATTGAATTTTCGTTTAATGAACAGCGTTCTTCAATATGAAGAACATGATGAAACGTATTTTTCATCATATTGAAGAACATTTTTTCGACAGTTACCAAGCGTTCATCATATTTATGATAGCATTCATAACATTGATGTTGTTAGTCATTAATATTATAAACGGTTCTTCAATACATGGAATAATGGGTTTGAAGAACGAAATTCATTAATATGATGTGCAAAAAAAAACGAAAAAAATTTAAAAAATTGAAAATTTTGTCATGCCAAAAGGGGAATCTTTTCTTTTTTTGCCATACATTTTTATCGGTATAAAATAAAATAGTGTTGAATAGGAATTAATTGTTTGTTTTTAAAGCACCTATTGATGGGCATCATTATTTTAAAATATTTTTTGAATTTTTATCATTTGCAAGAACATTTTTTGGCAATTTATTTTTAAATATTGATATATCGATAGGTGCTTTAAAATCAAACAACTAATGCTTTTACAACACTATTTTATCAAGCATTAATAATGAGTTATTGCAAAAAAACGAAAAGATTCGCCCTCTTGGCATAACAAGATTTTCAGTGTTAATTTTTTTTGTTTTTTTGCTATAACATATGTGATTAAAAAATTACACAATATTCGACAACTCATATAATTAAAAAAAGCATATATTTTTTTGTATACTTTACAGAAAAATCCCAGAATTTCAACAACTATCTGAAATTTGAACATTAACACTGACCTTTTTAAACTTACAAAATATGCAGCATATTTCACTGTTTTTTTTCTTTTTCTTTTTTTTTTTTGAGAATATAATGAGAAGTTTATATATTTGCAAACAACCTCATTAATTCTCTTGTATAAATCACCATATTTCAGTTTTTAGATAACATTATGCGTAAATATTTCTTTGATACTAAAAAAAAACGAAGCATGTGGACTACACCCAGAAAAAAATACTATATAAATAATAGTATTTTACTATTAAAAATTGTCAATAGGATAAATTATTATTTTAATAGAAAAATACCATTAAATACTAGAAAATACCATGACATTGCCATTGAGTTTATATGAAAAGATTTATTTTTTGTATACTATTAAATCAATAATTGTCCTATTGACCAATTTTAATGGTATTTGAGGGAATTTTTTCTGGGTGTACAGAAATGACTAAAACTAAATATTTTAATTCACAGAATCAATACCCATGCGCTTCTATTACGAAATTTGATGGATGTGGGTAACCTTGCTTAACCTTTCAATTGTTTAGGTTATTCTGGCAATGGAAAGGTCGAGTTCAAATTATTATTTAAGCAGCTACATTAAGCGTAACAGCCACAACATCTATTACAACATAACAAGAACAAGAATTACCCCTACTACCAATATAAAATTATTGCCACCCTTTTCAAATGGTACTGCGTAAAAAGCATAAAGCGCTAATAAAATACAAAAGTATTGCCTACTTTTGGTCTCTACAATAATCTCATTTAAAAGCGCTAATCCAGTCACGTTTCCTTATTAACTCATTGCTTCAATTTCAAATTTTCTCCTCTTTGTCTTTGTATTTCTCTTTTATTTAACAAGCACTATGATCATCACTTGATTGTCTATCAATAAAGTTTGGTGTTACTTGTGCCGAAAATCTGCTACTGATGAGTCCATCATTTTTATTGGAAAAGTTCACAAGCACAGATTATGGCCACTTTGTCAAAATAAAGTGAAAAAAACGTAGCCACGTATCCTCCAACAGCAGCAGCAGCAGCTGCCTGCATTGAGCGCCTGAAAGTAGACTAAATAATCCACTAGAAAAACCGCCTACGTTTCAGCAACAGCAAAAACAATATCATCATCATCAACATTATTAGAAAACTTCATACAGTAAGTTTTTGCAATATTCCTTTTATTTTTATTTTTTTTTGTTTTCTCTGCCAACAAAATATTAATAAAAGTTTTGTTAATAAAAGTATTTAACAGCGAAAGTGTTGCCAGAGCTCGGGTAAGTTTTATTGATAAAATTTAATTAAGCGGCTTGTTGACGAGTGGTATTAACGTTTTTGCCAAGGCGGTCCATTTATCAATTGGAAATTATTCAATTGGAATTCGTAATAGCATCAAGAACAAAAATCAATATGTACTAGTTAAGGTTATACATTTATAGAAAATACAAAACTGTATGAATTCAATTCAACATCTTTTTTAGAAATCATCCTATTTAGAGATACCAACGATTGTTTTATTAATAAAATGTATAAAAACGCAGTTGGTGAGTACGTCGAACTTACAATATACATAAGTATATGTAAAAATATTTAAAAATAAAGTATTTTTTGAAATTTCCAACATGTAATTTCTCAAAATCTGGATCCGACATCAGGATGATTTTATTATTTATTTTTGAAAACATTGATAGTGATCGGAAATAAGTTAGATCGAATAAAGGATATCGCTAGTTTTGATTGATAACAAATTATTAATAAGACACAATAATCCTCATCCTTTTTTTGCCAAAAATCAAATACTTGTTTTTTGACCTCTCTAACATATTTTGCACAAAAATGCGCACATTCTACATTCAGATCAGTTTCTTTTGACGATGAACAGCGCGATAGTTAAAACTTTAACCAAATTATAAATTTTATTATTCAAAATATGCACCCAAATATGCATCAAAATATTCATTTTTCACAGTGCACATAAATTTCAAAAACACTGTTTGAAAGCTGAACATCATACCATTCTAAAATAATATCACATCATATACCTCTGCTTTGAAACATTTAAAAAAAGGCACTTAATAAGATACATCAACAAAATTTCAGCTTCCCAGATGGTGTAGTTTCAGAGATTTGGTGGTTTAAAATTAGAAAAAACTGTATAAAAATCACAAAGGTGGTGCTAATCAATTAAACGTAACTTAAGCTGTAGTCAACCAAAATAATATACATAAGTCTGATTTTAAAGATAATAAAATTGCCAAAAAGATGTCTTACAATTTCTATACCACGTTGATTTAATAGTGGTCAGTTTAAAATAAAAATATATTTCAAAAGGTCCTTTTTAAAAACAACCTTCTTAAAATTTTTAAATTAATATATCGTCGTTGTAGAACGAAAAGTCACCAAATACATTTTTATGAAGAACTTAAATTTCGAGTTTGTTGATTAATATTATAAAAAGTAATTGATGCATTTTTAAAGTTGAAATGTCAATTGATAGATATACAATTTCTTATTATGTGATAAAAAAATTGAGATAATTGGTTAAGAATTGACAGATATATAAAGATTTTTGTAAAAGAATATTTGGCATTTTAAAAATGTATTTGGTGACTTTTCGTTCTACAACGACGATATATTCAAGGTTGACTTTTTATCTTTTATTTAAGATTTTAACTAGAGTGGTAAAATCACGGGTTCAGAAGTTATGTATAAAAATATTATAGAATGTTGAAAATTTTGTATGAATTTTTTTTTTTTTTATATTTCAATTTTTTTTGGTTATTTAATAACATATATGCTCAGTTAAAAATGATTCTTCCCTACCATCATTTTGGTGTTGTTAAAGTTGTAGTCTTTTTGAAATACATTTAAGGCGCTGATTCCGAAAATGGCAAATGATTTGTCAAAACTACTCTTGTTTTTGAGATATAGAAAATTTTTCTAGAATTTTAGAAATGACAATATCTCAAAAACGGGAGTGAATTTGACAAAACAGATGCAATTTTCAGAATCAGCAGCAAAAATACATCTTTTAAATGTTGCAAGTTTAACTAGACCAAAATAAGTGTAGGGCAGAATAATTTTTTACTGAGCATGTATTTTATAAAATAACAAAAAAAATTTTGAAATATACAAAAAACAAATTTTTTATACAAAATTTTCAACATTCTACAACATTTTTATACATAACATCTGAACCCGTGATTTTACCACTCTAGTTCAAATCTTAAATATTTAATAGATAAAAAGTCAACCTTCACCATATATTTATTTAAAAATTTTAAAAAGGTTGCTTTTTGAGATATGTTCTTTTCAAATATACTTTGTTTAATACTGAACACTATTAAAGCAACATGGTATGGATATTGTATGTTATCATTTTGTCAATTTTAATATCTTTAAAATGAGACTTTTGAGTTTTATTTTGGTTCACAATAGCTTAAGTTACCTTCAATTGATTTGCACCACCTTTATGATTTTTATACAGTTTTTTCAAATTTTAAACCACCAAATTTCTGAAACAACACAATTTGGGAAGATGAAAATTCTCCAATATCTTTATTTTATTTTGTTTCACTATACATCCAAATTTCATCAAATTCTTAGATGGTGCTGCAAATCACTTGGTTGATTTGATATGGAATGACCCATATTTAAAATAAAAGTAATGCGGAAAATGTTTTTGTTTATGAAAACTCAATAATTTATCATGCAAAAACAGTTTATTTTATTCATTTCCGATGACTTTCTACGGAACGTTCAGCTACACGTTTCACATGGGTCTGTTACAATAAGTCGAAATTTAAAGTATCGAAATAAAAATGACGAAGACAAAAATGTAAAATATAAAAAAGCCGAAAACTAAAAATATCGATATTTCAATATGAGCCACAAACAAAAATAATCTTTGACAATTTTTTTTTGTATTTTTGGACCACACCTCTGGAAATGGTGGTATCTCTAGAAATAGTTTTCCGAAAATCATAAAAAAATGAATGCATATCTAAATGCCCTTTATCAGTTGCCAAAAATTCCATTAAAATCGCAGAGGGTGAGTTCGTTTTGGTGTGGAATGGCTTAAATGCTATTTCAACATTTTGATATTTTGGCATTTAAAGATTTGATGTATTTGATCCTATAAGAAATATGTGTATTTTAAGTTTCAACGTTTTTTTCGACCATTTCTAGCTTTTAAGGCATACCCGTTGTTACAACCATTTTTATGTTTCAGTCTGTTTCTGTGTTTATTGGGATATTGTTTGTGAGTTAGTTGGATTACAATAAACTCAATTTTTTGTGTTTCTGTTTGGGTCTACTAAAACGGGCAACCTCGTAAAAGAAAATATTTCAATTGTTAGTTAATTTAAATAATTCTCTTTTCCGTTACCCCCAAACATAATATTATTACTTACCATATATTAACTTGACGCAAAAATGAAAAAGTGTGTTCTTGTTTTAAATTTTAATTTCTTTATTTATTTGTTTATTTCACTTGAATGATTTTTAATCAATTACTTTGTCATTATTTCATATTTGCATTTTTCATAAATAATTGAAAACTTCATATTATTTTTATTGAATATTATGTTTGTATAATTATTTAGTTTAGCCTTCGTAACATCGTTAATTAGTTCTTTATAATATTTAATATTATTTATAATAATCTTTGCTTTATCTCATAGACTAATATATTTATACATATAATTTTTTTTTTAATATTTTTTGAAACTAATATTTTTTGCATTGTTTTTTTTTTTTGTTTTATTAATAGTTTTACACATTTACATTTAAACCTCGTTTACATTTTGTGTTTAATAGTAGCTTAATTTTTAAACTAAATTAGAAAAAAAGATGACTTTGTTTAAATTCTCTCTTTACTCTCAGTTCATACACTTTTTTCTCTTTTATGATTATTTTTTTTTTCTTTAAGGATTATAACAATAATTTTTACAAAACAGCAAACTAGAGAGTGAGACTGAGTATGAGTGTGTCAAAGAGATAGAGAGAGAGAGAACGGTAGCAGTTAATTATTTTTATTTATATTTTTGTTAATTTTCTAAACATTTAACTTTTTTATTTTTTTGTTTATAAATATTCTTTTATTTAACAACAATTAAAATGTCTTTGATGTGCAACTGATTTTGCATTTTTATCTATTTTATGTATTCATTTTGGTTTTACATTTTTTACATATTTATTTTTATTTTTACATGAGCTGAACAAAAAGATGTTTAATAATTAAATGACACGCATATTTATATCAATTTTATACATATTTTGTAAGTTTTTAACAATTTCGCATGAATTTTGCATTGAATTTAGTTGTATTAATTTTATTTTTTTTACTATTTGAAGATACCTTAATTTATTATATTTTTTCTAACGTTTAAATGTAATAAGTACTATTTTTACAGTGTGCCTAAATAACTAAGAGAGTAATAGTATTTGATGTAAATATAATGTATTGGTTTCAGTACTTTTTGTGTTATTTTTTAATTAATACTTTAATTTGAGTTTGGATTCTAGGTCTAGTTTTGTGTACTGGGACTTTTAAATATAATGTTTTGGATTATTTAAAGAGTGGCGGAGATGATGTGAATGCGCAGAATATAAATGAATATATTAAAAAATGAATTTTAAATTAAATAAAATAATTATAAATTGAATATACTTCAAAGTAGATTGTTGGTTTAAAAAAAATAACAAATAAAATATATGCATACTCCGTATTTTTAATGTACCCTCAAAACTTGTTTTTAAAGACCCTTAAAATAAGATTAAAATCAAAAGCCAACTCTGAAATTTCCACTTTTGGATTTTGACTAAATGTTGCCAACTGATTTACGGTATCGAGATATATATTGACCATTTATTTATAAAATTTTTGAATTATTTATTTTTAATAAGATGCCGTCAAAATACCATCTTGAAATTTGGCACGAACATTTATAAAAATCAACATAAATGCATTTTTCAAAATTTTAAATAGAATCTTTTTTAAGGACATTCGAATTTTAAGGACATCCTATTAAAAATGGTCAATATGACAGTTATTGATTCAATAATTTACAAAAAAATAATATTTTCATTTAAAACAAATTAATAGTATTTAATAGTTTTTTGTAGTATTTAATGGGATTTACCTATTAAATTAATAATTGATCCTTTTGACTAATTTTAATAGCAAAAAAACTATTGATTTTATAGTATTTTGTTCTGAGTGCAAGAATAATTGCCACACTCAGAAAAAATATACCATACAATTAATAGTTTTTACTATTGAAATTAGTCAATATGATTAACTATTAATTCAATCGGTAAATCCCATTAAATACTACAAAATACTATTAAAATATTTTTGAGTTTGTATGAAAATAGTTATTTTTTATATACTATTAAATAACTGTTCTATTGACAATTTTTATAACTTTTAAAACACCATTACAGTGTGTAGCATTACTTTGTAATATACCGTGAATGCATATTTACCCTAAGACATATCTGTGAAAATTAACAGAATTCAATATTGTTATTCTGATGCATTGCGGTTCGTAATTAGGTAATTAGGCAGTAACCAGCTATATAATAATCCCATTTACTAGTGGTAACATACAAAAGTGATTTTAAGCATATTTTATTCAACTCCCTCACCCGGCAAAGAAATTCCCTCAAATCCCATTAAAATGGGACAATAGGACAATTATTGATTTAATAGTATACAAAAAACAAATCTTATCGTATAAACTCAATGGAAATGTCAAGGTATTTTCCAGATTTTAATGGTATTTTCCGATTAAAATAATAGTTTATCCTATTGACTATTTTTAATAGTAAAAACTATTATTTATATAGTATTTTTTTCTGGGTGCTTTATCAGTTACTCAAATTTTATGCAAACCGAAGAGACTGAGTTCCAACTTGAGGTCCAAAGGGGCGAATGTGTAATTTTTGACATTTGTGTTTTTTTACATTTTTGAATGAAGTTTTTCCTCAAGTATACTGTGCCAAAATGTGGTTTTGTTGGATATTTTTAGCGACAAAGACAAAACCAAAAGCGCGAATTCAAAAAATTGAAAATTTTGTCATGCCAAAAGGGCGAATCATTTTGTGCCTTCGCGTCACTTTGTGCAGAACAAAATTCGCATTTTGTTCATTATACAAAGTGAAGTTATAGGTTTAGCTAAGCACAAACTGCATACAAGACCGCTGATGAGGAAGCTTGGCTGCTTTCGAAACAGCTGTACGGTCGGCCAACAAGTTTTTGGTTTTTTATCAATTACTGTTGTTTTTTTTTTGAACCAGTGCAAAAAACATATTGCATTTGGTAGACCTAGAGCTCGACAAAATTAGTGTTTGCATTTTTTAATATTATTTATTTTTTTCAAAAAAAAATTATTTTTTTTTGGTTGGATATATTGCTTTTTGACCAATCCGTTATTTATGGATTTTAACATTTTTTTAATTAATGTTTGTTGTATTTTTATAAACACATAAATACCGACATCAACATTACTGCCATAGAATGTTCTTCTTCTCACTCGTTGCGCTCAATCACTGTACTTATTGAATTTTCAGCGACAGTAGTGTCATTGGGTTTTGCTTTTCAAAACATTTAATGTCTTGAGAAAAAAGGGCTTGACACTACTTGACACCAATCAAACAAATACTACAGTGAAGTAAAGTCGCTGGAGATACTTTACTATATAACTGTAGACTGCCATTGCAAAATGCACTAAATACTGTAGAGTGCAGTGGTGCATATTTTGTAGAGGGAACATCAAATACATTTGTGCAGAAACGAATGGCACACTGGGTTTTTATTCATCTTTCAATTAATATAAAACACAGTAAAACCAAATTTTATAAGGTAAATGTTCAAATTTTATATAGTTTCATCGACGCATGCACGATTTAAGGTACTTCAAATCATATTTTAAGGGTATTTTCAAAATTTCCATTACAGCTCCATATGATAAATTTTCTCCCTTTGTAGTATATTTTAGCTGTATATAATTACTAAAATAAAAACTAAAATTTTGCGAATTACTATAGAATCGTTTGTCATTATGCAAACATATAAAAACATTTTTTGTTATAGAAACTAACTGCAAAACTTAAAATTACTCAATTTTAAATATATTTTATTTAGTCACATTTAACATCAAAAGGTTCTATATTAAAAATGTAATTTAATATATCTAAATTTTAACTTAAAATGCACTAAATATTACTTCAAGAAATCTTTTATTTTAAATTCTCTTATGTTGTAATTTAAAATTTACTCGTTGTTTAAATATTAAAATTTATAAGAATCAAAGAATTTAAAAAAATATAATTTAAGAAAATATATAAAATTCGTCTAAAAAAAGAGATGATGTAATCAAACCAAAAAAAAATAAATAAAAATGATTTAATATTGAGTTGTTGTTATTTATGTCATTTACTATTTTAAATGGTATTTACTTTTTTGTGTGTATATTCAATTGTCTGCTTAAACCGATTTAGTTGATTAAACTTTAATTATTTTTCCATTTTCTATTTTTATTTAAATTGCAGTTTTTATTTTATTTTTTGTTTAATTTTTCACGTTAGCTGCTGGTTGTCTTTACATTTGTCTATAATGAATTTTCTTAGCTAAGGTACATTTATAACTTGTTTATTTATTTTTAATTAAAATTTCCAATTATATTTCAACTGTTTTTTTTTTATTTTTTGCATGTAATGAACTCTGCTAAATTGTTACTCATTGCTGATGTTGACCTAAACTAATTAAATTAACTGCTCACTAGATTTAGCTGCTATTTACAGTGCTTTCTGTTGTATTTTAAGTACTTTGTTTTAATTATTTTATTTAGCTATTTTCCTTTGACCTAAAGAGACTATGTATTTTTTGTAGTTTAAGTATTTTTAGTTTGTAAAAAAATTATAAATACTGTGTTTTGTTTTTTTTAATTTTTTTTGTTTAGTTTTGTCAGTAGAAAAGTAAAACTTAGATTTAGACGCGCTCATACATATTGCACTCATACAGATACAAATACTTGTAAAAATACAAATGTAAATCAAATGAGAAAGAAGTCATATTTACGATTTGAATGACGTTGTATTTGAGAATCGTTGTAAACGGGAGAATTTGTGGAATAAACTTGAAGTTATGAGTATTGTGTGTAATGGAAGGTGATAGTTGAAGTAATGAGTTGTAAGTAGCTGTAGTTTTTAGTTGGAAGTTGGTGGTAATTGAGGGACTTCGGGTATGATAATTGTAATGATTACAATCAGGTAATTGCAGTAATGTACAAAACTTATTCAGTAATGCACATTACTTTAAATATTCGTAGAATAATCTAATGATTATAATAATGGTAATATCAAATACTGGTGAATTGTGTAAATTGAAATAATAGTGGGTACTGGTAATTACAATTAACTTTAAACGTAACCGTAGTACAAACTTTTAATGATAATGTGTTTTGATTGTTTTAATGAATGGAAGGGAAATTGTAATGAAAATTACACGTCCATGATAGTGGTAATGGTTGTGCTAGTTGTAATTATAATTATAATGGTAATTGTAATGTCATGTTAGTCGTACTGGAAATGAAAAAGTTATTGGTAATGATAGGGAAGTTTTAGTCTCAATTATCATTCCAAGGTAATGGTAAAAGTGGTATTAATAGTAGAGGTAATGGTTGTGGTAATGGTAATGGTAACGACAATGAAAATGGTTGTGATCAAGATCGTGATCATGGTAGTGATACTGAAAATAAAAATATTGTTGTTAATTATTGGGAAATTAGTGTGGTAATTAATAGTACTGAAAGTAGTAATTGTAATTCTATATAATTATTACCACCTTAATATAGTGGTACTGACCATTCCATATTAATGCAAAAAGTAATGTTGAAAATGATAGTAATGATTGTTGTTGATATTGAGGTTGTGGTAATGACAATGGTAATGGTACTGAAAGTGAAGAGTTTAATGGAAAAATGTTAGTGGTAATTACTTTTTTATGGTATGTCCAAAAGTAATGGCAACAACAAGAAACAGAATAATAGTACGGACAGCGAATTATAGGTAACTTTTAATGGTAATTGTAATGGTATAAATAGTGCTAAAAATAGAGGTAATGGTTGTGGTAGATGTTGTGTTTGTGTTAATGACATTGTATTGGAAGTGGTACTATTGATAGTTGTAATGGTACTGTGAATGTCAATCATAATGGTTATTGTATGGGATTAAGTAATGGATGTGGTAATGCTTGTAATGCCAATGTAATGGAATTGTATTGGTAATATTAATGATAATGTAGGCATGTGACAAAATAATGGGAAGTAATGGGCATTTAGTAGTAACTAAAATAATGTAATGTACTGATAAAATGTTTAAATATAAATATGACAAAGTAATGACAATGCAAAGGACATGTGTAATAACCGAATTACTGTAATGTAAGTTCTGATGATAATGTTTAAATATATTTTTTAAGAAAAATATAATAAAGTAATGATAATATGTTGTCATGTTAATTATAATGTTAATTATAATGACCAAGTAATGGGACGTAATGAGCATTTAGTAGTAACTAAAATACTGTAATGTACTGATAATAATCTTTAAATATAAATATGACAAAGTAGTCACAAATTAATGACAAAGTAATGACACAGTAATGACAATGTAATGGACATGTGTAATAACTGAATTAGTGTAATGTAAGTACTGCTTATAATGTTTAAATACATTTTATGTAAAAAAAAAAGTTTTGTGTAATAATAATATATAGTAATGATAATATGTTTGAATGCCATGTTAATTATAATGTTAGTGGTAGTAATAGTGCTAATGCTAGTGCTAAAGGCAGCTGCAGCAACTGCTAGTTTGACGTCTCTTTAAAACACGCGCACTCACCTCACATCCGATTCGTTATCATAGCGCACGAGCAGCAACGGATGCGCCGAACAGCAGCAGTGATGCGTAGAAGATGCTTGATGTTTGGATGTTAAGAGTCCAGCTGCTGCTGCATCTGTTGACTGCATAGCAACCACTGAGCACTGCAATGCACTGCAACCCATTGACAGAGTAGGCTTTGAGTGTGCCAATTGTCGCTGTTGTTGAGCTCCAACTGCATTGCGTTCATTGTGTTGCTGTTCTTCTTCTTGCTGCAACTGCAACATGCAGTGACAGTTGCAACTGCTGCTGGCCACTGTCACATTCCACACCACCTCCCCTTCGCACTTCAGTCGTCTTCTACTGCCACACGTTCGCCAACTGCGTCTGAGTTGTGTTGCTGCCAGCAGTACGCACATCAGCAGCACCTGCAGCAGCCGTCGCATGCAACGCATTAGTTGCGCGCCACCGGGCAGCCACGCGACGGCATGCAGCGCCGCCTGGCAAACGCCCAGCTGCAGCAGCAGATCGACAGGTACGCAAGCAGATACAGCAGCGGCGACATTCGATGCAGTGCTGGTGCCGCGCGCTGCATTGCTGCTGGGAACTCCCCTGGAAACGGAATGAGAAACACCTGTTTAATTTACATCTTTTTTGCTGTTCTCAAACTCAAGTATTTCGTTATATGGTTTTTGGATATCATAGAAATGTTATTTAAATTATATAAAAAAAAAATTATAAAAAATTTTACATCGTAGTCTTTATTATTCGCATAACTCACGTCAATTTCAATTGTGCTACCTTCAAAATGTCTTTTAAAATAATAACGAAAAAAAGAATAAAAGGTTAAAATTTCAGGCATTTAGATTGAATGTGAAAACTTTTACATTTTAAACGCACAGCACTCAGAAATATACATAATAAATGCAGCAGGATGTGACTGGATAACGTCGCATTAGTCTTGAAGTAGGCAGGATGCTGCATATAATAAAGGTTTTGTGTAATCTTTTTGAAATCAAATTCTGTATATAAATTAAGCAAATAAAAGAATTTGATTCTATTAATTCTTTTATTTATAGTTATTTATTTAACTATTTTAAATTTGTAGAAATTTAAAATTTGATGTTAAATTTCGATTTTAATTTTTTTTCTGAATCTAAAAATAAACAATATCAAAATTAGTTTTAAGGGTGTGTGCGAATTCGACTAAATTGCTGACTAAACTAAATTGAACGGCTTTTTATTCGATCGCCATTCCGTAACCGGTAATTGTTAAAGTCTATAATCAATTAATTATCACATGTCTGTTTGCTGTCATCCAATTTAGTTCAATTTAGTCTGCTCGAAAATTTGCTAAATTGAAAAGTCGAACACTGCATTACCGGCAACTTTTAGTTTAGTTTGCAATTTAGTCGAATTCGCACACACTCTAAATAGAAATAAAAACAAAACCAACCCGAGACAAAATATTCGGCAGTTTACTTGCAGAATATCGACAGATTTCAACCAAAGCGCAGTTTTCTGGTATATTTTAAACAGGACACAGCATGTAATTTTTTCAGTCTTTCTACAACAAAATTTCACGCAGACAATCGACACTATATAGTTTTTTTTGGAATTCTATTTGAAAGAGGCTGCCTTATACTAGATTTTCGGCAGTATATTGGAAGACAGTTGTCGGTGCACAATTAATGTTTTTAAATACTCAGAATAACTACCAGACGACAGATGTTAGGAATAGCAAGGCAGCCTGATTCACACTGTCAACGACAGACAAAAATTGTATGTGGAACATATTTGAATTGCCTGACTGTTTCTAAAATAAACTTTGAATTCTGGTTGGCGTGTTTTTAATGAAACTTTAGATTGGTGCAGATTTATATTCATCTTATATAGAAACTAAAAAGGCAAAGTATTTGTGTTACACAAGTGAATGGAGGACTCTCCATGAGACGTGATTGAGAACGATAATTGGTCGTACGAACGAATTCAACATTCGCTAATTCATTTATGCATAATATACTATTTGCTATTCATTGCCATTTTGAAGTGAGTTAAATAAATGTTAAAAATGCGAACTCTACACACGATTCTTTTATTTCTAAACCAATGATTTTGGACAAGAAATCTATGCAAAATTAGATTCCAAATGATTACTTTTTGGCAGGCAAGCAGTCAAAATATGTAACGGCCTTTATCTGCGGACACATTCAGCATTCTTTTAACTCAACATTCATTTACTTTCCTATAACCTGCCGTTTGACTGACATCTGTCATTTTGTTCAAGGGCAGATTTTGCTACAAAATCCTATGACAGGTGAAAATCTGCGGAAAAACACTTGTTTTCCTGCTTGAAATTTGCTGTGTTTGCATGCCTATTGTCCGCCTGTTATCTGTCGTATATTTTCTTCTGTCGTATATTTTCTTGAAGAACTCTTTATTGGAACGTGCTTGATTATGAAGGCACGAATGTCACGCCAATAATACAGCACAACAAAAAAATTATCCGCGATCTAAGTATGATTTTCTGATGAACATCAATACTCTAATTAATACCTCATACTCAGTATTTTTTAGATTTTCTCAATTTTTTGAGTTATTACGTAAAAAAAATATGTGGCAATTGTCGTATTTTTCACTTTTTGTTCACATTTATTTTGTATTCTATTCAGAATACTTCAGCTACTTAATATTTTGAAATAAACTACATTTAATTCTAAATAATCTGACCTATGTTATTACCAGTCAAACACAAAAAATATGGTTTTTAAGATGTACTTATTATTCTACATTATTCCCTCGGAAAATATTTCTAGTACAGAAGATTTAAATGTAGTTTCAACCTTTTTACGTACGCATTTAATTTATAAAAAATCGATACTACATTATAACCGAATGTATAACTATTATAACTGATTTATTTTTATAATTTCCTCAATCATAATTTTATGCATTTTCTCAACATTTATTTGTATCATTTCAGTACCCATTATATTTCCGTCATTTCTTTTAGTCTGTAATTACAGAGCATCTTAAGGCAATACAATGTAGTCGTCATTTGTTGTCAATTAAAAATAAGTCGACGCATTAAAGCCACATTAATTATGCTGCCTCTTAGTCGCGACTATTTTTAGAGACTCAACCAACAACACACACAAATATACTCAATAATTAAAATCAATCAGCCAGAACATGACCGAGACTCTGCTGACCGAAACCAGAACAAAAACAAGACGGACGACAGCAAATATAAACAGAAACTCACAAAAACTTTCGAAATACCAAAATCAACAAAATACGTAAATTTGTTTTGGTCTGTAGATATATTTTGGCCCATTTGCAGGAGGCTACCGGATGGCGCCTTCCCTTTATTAAGGTTTTACTCATTAAGTTAAGTAGATTTTGTGGCGGTGAGTGTTTGACTACCTTTCATCCGACACGTGTTTACATTGCGTTGCTGCAACTAAATCACGGAGGTTGTTACAACAAAATCACGATGCACGAGATACACGTGCGGCATAATAAAAAAAAGCAGGATTTAGGTTACCAACCAACTGAGCGTCCGACCGACCGTCCGACTGATTGATCTCATTCACTCAGTCATCCCACGACTGCTACCCAGGTAGCCACTATGCTCGAGTGATTATCACACGAAAATCAAGGCGCGTAATCCGCATAAACCAACACTAACCGGATTACGACGAAATGTCAGACGAGCGCTGTGGCAACACCGTCGGCACTAAGTAGAACAACATGGCGACACAATGGAGCGAGAGTGAAAAAAGTAGCACGGATGTTGGCAACTGCTGCAGTGCGATTGGAGCTGCCGGCGGGCACGCAAACAAAAATCAGGTTACATGAAAAGTCGGACGACGACGAGCTAAAGATATTTGAGCCCCGTTGGACGGGCGGGCTGCCCGTTTGATTGTCAGTTGTGGAACAGCAGCCAGCAGCCCAGCCGTGCAAAATATAATTTTTCGCTAAAATTTGCAAAGCTTTTGTTTTGCGAGACAATATGGCGTCCGTTTATTATGCGGCTCGGATTTGGAGCATTGTTTAGAACCTTCTCGTGCTGCACATTGCTGTGTTGATTTAGGTTAGAGAAATACACTAAATACCTAAATTAAATAGCTGTCAACATTGTGTGTTTATTTAAAATAAAGTTTTACAAAACATAAACAAATAAAAAACATAAAAAAGCCTTTAAAAATGTTGAATAACCCTTAAAGAACCTCTAATAAAAATAAAAACCTCAACATTTTGCAACTAAGAACCTACACAAATATTAAAAAAATAAAAAAACAGCTATAAAAACACAACTCTTATATATACTTACCATTAAGCACATGTACCGTTACACTCTTGGGCTTTGCATTCGATGGATTGCACTGATAGTGTCCCGAATCCGAGGGTCTGGCCGATTTAATCAGCAGAAACGAGGTCGTCGTTTCGCCTTTATTGGTGACAACCGAAACACCACCGCGTGGCGAATCGTAGTTGATAATCTGTGGCAAAGAGAAGTCGTCAAAGAGTACAGAGCAGCAAAAAGTAAAAGAGAAAAGAGAAAAAAAGAAGATGAAGAAAATAGAAAAACATCAAAAACATGTAGTACATATTTTGCAGTAGGAGCCTGTGAAAAATGCTAGATAAACATTTGATTTATGTGGCCTAACAGAAATAATAAATTTAGCAGAAAACACAGAAAAATAGACGTTGTAAACAAGATTATGTCAGCCACCACATTTAGGTCTATATAAATAATTAAAGCTACTTTAAGGCTTAGAGAAAACATGATAAACCTTGGTTTGGCAACAGCTTTTTTGTTTTTTTGCTTTTTTCTAGTATTATATATTTGACTAATAGCTCTAACAGGGATTTTGTTAATTATTAAAAATAAGTTATTTGCTGTAATGTTACCCATTTCAATAGGATAACCTCCTAAATAAATAAGACACGTGCTGCACAGAATTAAATGTCAAAAAGGTCAGTTTATAAATGGCACATTGTCCATCATGGCATGGATTAAAATGATTAGGAAGGTAGATAGAATAACATTGTCAACTGGCAAACTTGCTAAACTTTGATAATAGTTTTGTAAATTCTATTTTTGAGCAAATATTATTTTATGCGATAATCTCAAGAGTTGATATATTCCTTTTTTTAATTTAGTAAACATTTTAAACCGTCTCTCTACTATACACTCAGAAAAAATACAATATAATGAATAGTTTTTTCACTACTAAAATTAGGATAAACTATTATTTTAATCGGTAAATACCATTAACATTACAAAATACTATAAAATATATAAACTTTGAGTATTTTTATTTATTTTTTATACTATTAATGGGATTTTTAGAAAAGTTTTCTAAGTGTACATTGGATATTATATAAAGGAAACATAAATGAAATGTTTCTAAGTATTCCTATGTATATTTCAGTGAAAACATGATCAATGTATCACAGCCCAGTCTTTTCAGATTGATATCTCATGAAACCTTATTTTCAAATTTTCATACAATAATTCGTCAATTGAGGCTTAACATTTTTATTAATTTGTTACAAATTATTTCATTGGAATTTTTAGTCCTGAAACTGAATACATTTTATTTTATAATATCCAGATATATTTTCAGTTCTGAATACTGCTGATACCTTCTTTTCAAGATGTGTGCCTAACTGAAAATGGACTGAATTGTATTCTAAGCTTTAAAAAGTTGAATGAGTTCCTAAATTCAGTACAGAATATAGAATTAAATATACAGAAAAAAATTCATCAATATGATGAATTAATTCATCAATATTATGAATTTATTCATTAATATTATGAATTTTGTCTCCAACTACCAGATTCATCATATTTATTCATTAAATGACACATTGATGAATGCATTCATTATGACGAACGAAATATTCAATACATTTATGAATAAAATTTTATTTTTCAAAAATAAAAGAAAAATTAAAAAAAAAATTTTTTTTTTGAAAATCTTAAAAAAAAATATTGTTGAAAAAAAAAACGATAACATTTTTTGTTGTTTTTACATAAAAAAAAATTGACGGATACATTTTTTTTCGAATATTTTTTTTTACAAATTTTTCAAAATAAAAATTTAAAAATTTATTTTTTCAAAAAAAAAAAATTTTATATATATATTTTATATATTTGTTAATGCAAAATGTTAATTAAAAATAAATATATTACAAAATATTTTACTAATTTATGCATGTCGATCAAGCATTATATAAGAAATAACATACAAGAACTATTTGAGAACTGAGAAGTGCGGCAAACAATGAACGAAAATAAAATATTTTGCTTGAAATTTGGTTTGATGAACATCATTCTTCAATGTGATGTACATATATGTTGTATTTTATGTATTTGTTCATTAATATGATGAAACGTATTCTTCGGATACAGTTAATCATATTGAATAACACTTTTTCGACAGTTACCAAGCGTTGATAATATTAATGATCGCATTTATAATATTGATGGCGTTAGTCATTAATATTATGAATGGTTCTTCAAAATAATGAATCAAGGTTTGCAGAACGAAATTCATCAATATGATGTACATTTTTTCTGTGTATATATTACACAAAATTCAGGCCTTAATATTCCGAACTGAACTCGACCCTGAATTTCTTTCTAAAATTCTTCTACTTCATGCCTTGTTTTTATGATGAGTTCCAAAGTAATAATAATATGGATTGTTTTTGTTTTTAGTTATTTTTTATATCTCAATAAAATCAATAATTGGGGAAATATTAAGATCTGACTAAATTGTTCAGATCTTTGTATACAAAATTGAATTCAAGCCTGAATTTCTCAGGGCTGACCAATTTTCTACCGGTTACGATCTTACGAAAGTGAATAATTTCAATTCTTTTCTCAATTGAGGTCTTAGTTTTCTGGTCTGTTTAAATTCAACAATTCAGAACTGAATTCTGTAATGATTGAATATTACGCAACGGAAGGCTGGACTAATATGATCAATACCGATTATTTAAAACTGATTTCAACTCTTTAATTCTCAGGGTTGACCAATTTTCATTCTGATACAATCTTTACATGATGTGTTCCAAAATGAGTAATAATTTGTTTTTTTCTCTCAGTTAAAATCTACATAAATTCTATAATTCAAAACTGAATTCAGTCCTGTATTCTCAGTACTGATCAATGTTCTCCTGGGATTATACAAAAAATAAGAAATACGATTAAATATGTTAAAATATTAACATATATTATAAATAAAGACCAAGGCGCAGTTTGTACCACAATTTGGGTGCATGTTCTCAAAAAATACCATGCATTTGCCATTAAAATTCCACAAAATTGTTCAAACTGCTATACACTTCCCAAGATATATCATTTATCTGTGTTTTTCCCGGAAATATGTCAGAAATATTCCTGAAAAATGCCAGACATTTTATTTTTGCATCCGCAGACTAAATGTTTGGCAGTTTAAAAAATGTTATTCGAAACTTGTAAACCAGAAAAAACACAGTTTTTATCTCAAGCTGTCTGTTTTCTGCTCGTTCTTAAAATATGCCGTGAATCTGCAATTAAAATTCCACAAAATATTAAAACCCCCCGAGACAAAGTTATTGGCATTTTTCAGTAATATTTCGGGCATATTTCCGACAAACACACAGATAAATTGTATACTTTTGGAAGTGTATAGCAGGTTGTAAAATTTTGTGGAATTTTAATAACAGATTCGTGGCATATTTTGGGAACTGACAGAAAACAGACAGCTTATGATGTTAGAAATATGTCGAACAAATGTTTCTAAGTTGCTTCGACCCCGCCAAAAATTATGCCATGGGCCGCTATACACTTCCCGAAATATTCCATTTTTCTGCCGGACATAAATCCGAAATATTCCTGAATATGACAAAAAAAAAATGTTCGGGACGTTGCGAAATTTTAAGGGCAGATTCACGGTATAATTTGATGCAAATTCAGCCTTAGTCTGCTTCAAATCTTTCGAAAAGATGTTTCTGAACTGCTCTGACCTTACCAAGTCTCATATATTATTCAGTGCGAATTAAACACAAAATTCTCAAGAGTTCTACATTGAGTCTGTAGTTTCAATAAAACACTTTCTCCTATTACCCCGCGAAAATAACTTTGATTGTTCCTCATAATTTATTCAACAAAATTTACACCATTCCATTTCAAAAACAAGGGTTGTGGCGTGATTAAATGCTATAATGTCAAATTCTTATTATTTAACCTTTGACGCTCTCTCGTCGATTTTCTTTGAACTCGAAGTATTTTATTTGTTGACTCGTACAGTAATTTCTACGAACGTAAATAGCGCTAAAAGTTGAATTAAAGTAACTCAAAATGTATCTATAATTAAATATGCAATTAACCTGATATTTGGAATTATTGAATAAAGGCATTCAATTCAATTAAGAATCACAAATAATTAAATTTATTCACTACATTTGCTTTTCTAATAAAAATCATAATAATTTCTGAGACTTTACAAAAATAACTCCATTTAAATTATCTCACTTTTTTAAATCTCCTTGCAGTAACTTTTCAACATAGAAATCCTGCAATCGATATGGACTTAAAAGGGTTTCTAATACCTACTGCTGCTTTGTGTGAGGCTTTATTTAACTTGAGTCCATAGTCAAATAAGATACAAAATTAGAAGTGAAAACATAAAAACGCAAAAAAGGGCACCGAAAAGCAACACAATGCAAAATAGGCAGCGGGCTAAATTAAATATGCAAAACAACAAAATTAAAATCCGGCCCAAATACAACCAACAAAAACAGGGAATATAACAGAGTGCAAAAAAATTGGAAAAGTTAAAAGCAACAAAAAAAGGCAGCTACTGATGATAACATTAAAGTCAAGGCAAAAACAATAAAATTAAATCAGTGAATAGCATAACCAAACTAATGGAACCTCTTCCTTTTTTTTGATATAGCATGAAAGTGCTTTAACAGCAAATTCAGGCATATTTTCTAAAGGCTGCGTGTAGTCTATGCAAAAGAAGGGTTATTGCTTTGTATGGCGCTTAATTTTAAGAAATCCCGAACAAAATCCAATTTTACAAAAAGTAGGCTGCATTTTTTTGTGTAAAGTGTTGTGGGTTGTAGCCCAGACGTACCGCATTGTTATGATTCCAGAATATATAGGCTGGAGGTTCCGGTGAATTGAGTATGACGCAGGTCAGGTTGATGGTGGAGCCGCTCTCTATATACAGATCGGGGGCGCCGATGATTTCCGTGGAGGGTTCTAAATGAAATAAGGTTAAAGTATAGAAAAAAATATTTGGTTTTTAGTGATTTAGTTAAATATGAAGTGCTGCTTGGAAAACCCACCCACAACATTCAGATGTATGTAGTGACTCATGTGTGGTGTGGTCGACACCTGACACTCATAGATGCCCGAGTCACGGTGCTGGGGATACTTGATCTGCAGTATCCAGTCTTCAGTCTGTGGCTGATGTATGGCGCGAAAGCGCTGATCTGAGGTGTACGTATAGCGTCCCACGGTGAGCAGATGAATGTCACGATGGCGCACCCAGGAGACCTGCAGAAGCATCTGTTGGAAAAGGAATTTTTGACATATGAAATTTTGACATGAAAGACAAATTAAATTTTGTGAGTTAAAATTAAAATTTTTAATAATATTAATTCTATATTTTATTGAAAATTAAAATGTTTAGTACATTTCCATATTTTTTTCACTTAAATTTATATTTTAATTTTTTTTTTATAAAAATTATTTTTTTATTAAAAATCAGATTTTTAGTGAAGTGCAAAATTTAAGATTTTTTTTTTTTTGAAAAGTCAAATTTTTTGTGAAAATTGAATATTTTGAAAATATTCAAATTTTTATTAAAAATTCAATTTTTCTAATAATTCAAATTTTACGTAATAATTTGAATTCTTATAAAAATAAAAATTTCTAGAAACATTTCAAAAATCAGTTTTTTTTATTGAAAACTCAAATCTTTGTGAAAATTCATTTTTTTTCTTGTGTAAATTTAAATTTATTTAAATAATGAAAAGTCAAAATATTAGTAAATATTTAAAAATTAATTTTTTAGTTAAAAATTTAGTTTTTAATAAAAAATTGAATTTTTAGTTAAAAATCGATTTTTTGTTAAAAATTGAAATATTAGTGAAAAATGTTCCGGTTTTAAGATTTTATTAAAATAGCGTTTCCGGTTCCAAACAAAATAAAATATTAGGGTTTCGGTTCCGGTACCAATTCCACATTTTTTTAATAACAGTTCCGATTCCGGTTACTTGCGGTCCCTGTCATTTTAATAACGGTTTCTATTTCTTTTCAGGCTACAAAAATCGAATCAGTTCCGATTCCGTTGCCGGTTCTTTGAGGTCCCTGATTTAAATTATAAGTAAATATTTTTATTTTTAGACAAATTTTATGTTTTTGTTGAATTTGTTAAAAACCAAGTATTGAATGCTTGGTTTTTATGCAACAACGACGAAGTTTAAAATTAGATTTTTGAAATTCCCGCTCCGAAAATAATATAAATTTCACCTTTAGACGGTGCCTCAGAATGCTGCTTCATATTTTTACTGAAAAAATATCCTTTAAACTCAATGGAATCTCATTATATCACTGTGTTCAGTTGCCCAACTCATTATTGTGATGTCAAACGCATTCGTGTCATTTGTCACAAATTACTTGTCAAATACCAAACGAGTTTCGTCCCCATTTGGGTAACGCATTTTGCGTTGTATTTTTGACAACAAAAAAAACTTTTGCAGAACCAACGCAATGCCAAAAATTACAACAAGTGATGGCAACATCTGGATGATGATGACGCCGATGATGTGTGTGATATATGTAAATTCAAAACTAAATTTAGCAACTTTTAAATCACCTGCTGCTTTGCTGGGAACATCAAGTATAATATGCAACATTTCGTCAACATTACAAATAAAAACTTCTTTTTAATGGCGCAATTTTTCAAAATTTATTCTTGTGTCACTTGTCGCGACTGTCAGCTGTAAGTGACATTTTTTCAAGTTTCTGACAGTAAGAGTAGCCAAATTCACATATAGAACACACATCAATGGTTTAGAGTTGCCAACGAAGACGAAGGTCACACAAAATGTGACACCTGCCGTTACCCTCAGTGCTACACACTTCAGTGTTGTTTTTGTTGTTTTCAACAACATTTGTCAGTTGCTCGACACTCACTTTATAATTTGTCAGAGGCGTGTAGCACATGTCGACGCGTCCATCGATGACTGAAGTTTTAGCAAAAAAAAAAAGAAATGAAAAACTTTTACTTTTTCTTGCAGTATAATTAACACCTGTCAGCGCGCTCTTTTTTGCATGTTATTGTAATTGTTGTTGCTGTTTTTATTTCGCACAACATCGTGCGTGTCACTGTTGTACGTGTCATTGTTGTTGCTGCTGCTGTTGTTGTTGTTGTCCGGGGCGCGCACTTTGAATTTGAATTTGAATTTGATTCGATTTCGTTAACATTGTTTGCAGCCATGCGGTAACGCATGTCAATTCAACAAACGAACGAAGGAACGAACGAACGAACGAACGACGTGGGTGGCTTCAGTTTACCACCGCAAAAGTTTTTCTCCTTTGTGTGTCTGTGTTATTTTGTTGTAATGAAATGCGTGTTTACAGAATCGTAAAGTTTTCTGCTTTTATCGATTATATCTGCATTTGCATGCGGAGCAACGTAGAAAGTTTTATTTTACTTTTTTTACTGTCTTCATTTGGCCTGGAATGCCAGGCGTTGCTTTTTCGTCAGTTGCCTTGGTTGTAAATTTTATTGTACGCCATGTTATATATACAATAAAATATACATTTATATGAAAAAATATACTTTTTATTATTTATTTGCTTGTTTTTATTGCATTTGCATGTCTTTAAGTTGATAATGAAATTTGTGCGTTTTATGAATTGTTTTGCTTTGTGAGTTATAGGTTGTATTTCATAAAGTTCTGCTATATTTTTAGAAAATATTTTTATTTATTACGAAAGCCTACTATTTTGGCTTTAAATTAAGTTATAGCTGTATAAAATAGCTTTAGTATTAACGATGTTGTGTGTGATTTAATGCAGGCCTTGTATTGAATGTTACTCATACGCAGTGTGGCACGAGCAATGTTATATGTAATTTAAACTGTTCATTTCAAATTAAAAACAGAAAATTTTTAGACATTTATTGATTACTGAGTTATCTTTAAAATAATTTCTTTAATTTTTTTTTTATATATTTACTGATAAATAATATACAAAAAAAAGTTCTGTGAAAAGTATATAGTAACATATTCGACATAATTAATACCAATGAAATCAATTACTGAAATGTTTAAATTTATTTATGAAATTTAAAAAATTTCCACTCAATAACATATTTGTTTTATTCAATTGTATTATAATGAAATGAGGTAAAAGTTTGTCATTAAAATACCGATATATCGAATACCATAACTTGTATTTTGTAATGATTTCTTTTATGAAATTGTAAAATTTCGTACTTTTTACTTTTAATTCATGTTGTTACATTTAATTATATGTCATATAAACATCGCGTGCAATCATTAAAATTACAATTTTTATGTTTTATACTTTTTTATTTTATTTAACAATTAATCGTTGTTAATTAAAGCCATGACGCATGGCTTCAAGCATTTAATTGCATACGCAAATATTGCTCATACGATTGTACCATAATTATATTGTTATATTATACTTTTTATTATTTAAAAAAAATGTTATTTCCATGGAATAATATTATTAATATATAACTATTTATAACTGCATACTTAGTATTTTTTAATATTTAATCATATCATATTTCTCATATTATCTCGTTAAATTCTACTTTATATTAAACTTTATATTTATTTTTGCTTTTTTTTATTCTGATTTTCTGTGTCTGTTTTTTTGATGTTGCTTTTGTTTTCGTTTTTCTGCTTTTGCTTTTGTGTTTTTGATTTTGTGTTTTTTGTATTTTTGCTTTTGTTTATATTTTTTTTTTTTTGGTTTAGTTTAGTTTTATGTTTTTGTAAATTTGATTTTGCTTTCTTTTTTTTATTTTGTGTTTATATATTTTCCTTTTTTGCATTTTCACTTTCGTTTCGTATATTTGTGTTTTTAATATTGTGTTTTTTCTTTTGAGTGTTTGATTTTTTTGTCTTAACTTTTGCTTTTGCATTTTTGCTGTTGTTTCACGTTTTAGTGTTTTTCTTTTTTGTGTTTACGCTTTTGCGATTTAATTTTTTGCCTTTTTTTTGTGTTTTTTATTTTGTTTTACATTTTTCCTTTTTTGCTTTTGTTTTTGCATTGTTTTTTTATTTTGCTTTTGTTTTGATTTCGTGTTTTTGGATATTTGTTTTTGCGTTTTGTAATTTTGCTTTTGAGCTTTATCTTTTTTTTTGTGTTTTTGTTTTTTTTTTTGCTTTTACTTTTGAATTTTTCCTTTTGTAATTATTTTTTTTAATATTTTTTTTGTACATTATTTTGTTTCATGATCGTATCGTTTTGAAAGATTAGGTTGTATGTGAGGTGCCGCACATCTTGCTACAATCCCGCCCATATATAGTGTCCTGGTGCAAAATTAATCAGGCCAGGCTCTTCAGATCTGTTGCACCAAACTTTATTATTTTATATCTCAAAAGTCTCATTTAAAACAAAGTCATTCAAATCACTTGTTTAAATTAAACATTCAAATATATTGACTGAAATTTATGAAAACCCACTTTTAATTAATCATCTACAGCATAATTACTTGAGCTGTGTTACACTTTTAAGTGATATCAATAAAAGTACCAAATATATTCAAATTTTAGCTCACACACACAACGCCCACCCAACTTCCTCAGAATATCAATGAAAAAGTCATTAGCATTGAATTGAAGGACAGAGTGCCTGAACGTCAGCAACGACAGACGTTACAACAAGACCAACAACAATCATTAATAACCAGAAGGCAGACTTTCGTTTCCGCCGTTACTCCTTGAAGCCATGCCACACATTAAAGCACCAACATTCGTTAAACTTTGACGCAAAACAACGAAATTTTTGCTCCGACGTAGAGCGGAAATGTTCGGGCGCTAATGCAAAATAGCTGGGCGGTGCAAGGGTGGTATCGGTGGAGGTACTACTGTTTGTTTTGCTGCGGTGGCGGCATTTCGCTCCACGGACAAACATATGCCTGCAAATTACTAGCGAAATCTAAATGGATTTAGGGTTTAAGCTGTAATAAAATCAACGCAGACAAAATGTGGGAAAAAGCGGACCAGGCAGACTGCTAGGCCACTGAACTAATTAATCATGTGGGCGGGCATAATGTGGCCGAAGGGCACCGGACGCAGTGTTTGCGAATAATGAATGTAATTATGTAGATTGACAGAAGTTTTCAAGCGGCACAAATTTGTAAATGCCAATTACGTATAATTAAATATTTTATTTTACATTAGTATATCGAATTATTTTATACATAACTCATGCTTTAGAGTCGTTACGTATTTCAATTTAGAACAAAACAAGTTAAATTTTGAACATTTTTAAATAAATTTCAAATAAAACACAAAAGTCATCAATTGTAATGTAGGTTATTAATATGCAATTCAAAAATCGTAAATTTAAATTCAGAATTACCAAACGAAAGTACAAAATCGTGACAGTAGACACACGAAATTCAAATTATGACCATTGAAAATCAGATAAATCATTTTCATTTTGGAAATCGAAAATTATAATTCATTTAAATTTCAATTTGAAATTTCTGAATTTCAAATGGAAATTTATGAATTTAAAATGCATTTTTCTGAATATCATATGGAATTTTCTGAATTTCAAAGAGACATTTGTTGAATATCAAATGGAAATCTCATGATTTCAAATGGAAATTTGCTGAATTTCAAATAAAAATTCTGAATTTCAAATGACATTTTCTAAATTTGATATGAAAATTTCTGAATTTCAAATGATGTCTTTTGAATATAAAGGGGAATTTCTGAATTTCAATTGATGTCTATTGAATTTCAAATGGAATTTCTGAATTTCAAGTGATGTCTTTTGAATTTTGAAATGAAATTTCTGAATTTTAATTGATGTTTTTTGAATTTCAAATGGAATTTCTGAATTTCAAGTGATTTCTTTTGAATTCCAAATGAAGGTTCTGAATTTGAGTTGATGTCTTTTAAATTTCAAATCGAATTTCTGAATTTCAAGTGATGTTTTTTGAATTTCACATGGAATTTCTGAATTTCAAGTGATGTCTTTAGAATTTTGAAATGAAATTTCTGAATTTTAATTGATGTTTTTTGAATAACATTTGTAAATGGTGTAGAAATAGATTGATATTTTTGTCGAGATGGATATTCATAATGATATTGAAAAGATTTTTATTTTCGATAAACCAATGCAAAAAATATAAGATTGTCAAAATACGAATTACGTTGTTTTGCCTGTGTCTCATTAAAATTTTGTTTTCTTTATAATTCTTCAAAATTGCATGTAAATTATTCAATTTTATTACTATAATAAATACTTTTCCGAATTATGGTGCTTTAGCTCATTTTAAGTCATAAATAATATTTCACAAATTTTATATTGATTTTTTTTTTAACTTTTATGTTATACTTTATGAACTGTTTAAAACTCACCGTTTTATTTCCGAGATTTTTCACGCGACAATTCAGATACGCAGTCTTGCCCAGCAGCGCGGTGACGTTCTTCGAGGCAGCCCTATCAAAGTAGGGCCCATTACGACTGTCGTCCGTCACTTCGATGGTATTGCGATTGTTGCCGCTACCGCCAGATTTGCTGCTGCCACTGCTGCTGCTGCCTGTGCTCGTGGTTGTTGTCAATTGCGTTGTTGTTTTTGTTATTGTTGTCGTTGACATTGATGTTGCTGTTGCTGTTGTTGCAGCGCCATTGGCAGCAGATTGGTTGCTGTTCGTTAGACTCGTGTTGCTGCCAGCGGCGTTGTTGAAATTTGTATTTCCGTTACTAACGTTGTTAGTATTGCCGCCTCCATGACTGCCGCTGCTGCTGACGGCATTTCCGGTTCCGCTAATGGCATTCGGAATGGCGTTTGCATTATTGCTCAGGACGCCACTCGCGCCGTCCTTCGGTTTGTACGAATCGCGCTGTGCCGCAAATACTGCAATAAAGAGATGTAAACAGGGAAAGGTTTGAGTGAGGGTGCAAATGATTGAGTGAGATCAAGTGGGTCGGGAATTTAAATATTACTTTTAAAATGTTTGGATATTATTTATTAAATTAATTCAAATATATCCATAGTAAAATTAATATATCCTGTACATCATAGGTGTTAGGTACAATTAAAACCTAGGTCTAGAAAAAAATAAAGAACCCAGATAAAAATAGAGAACCCATAACATTATGAAATCAATGCGAGTAGGTGGAGAAATCACACAATATGGGATCCGTTCTCGCAACGATATCAGGCCTTAAATTGGACATACGTGGTAGGTAGATATCGATGCGTTCTTTCGAAGTTTACTCGGTACGATAAATTGTTCGAAATCGGAACGATATCGAAGAAAAAAATAATCAAAATTCGAGATTACTTCGTAAAATATTGTGATATGATAAATTCATATATATCGTATGTTGTCAAATAATTTGAATGAGGAATAATTTAAAAATTAAAATCGAAAAATCCAACTTCGTGTCATGGCAGACTCGGTGTATACCGATTTAAAAAATTATAAAAACTATTGTAAAAAAGCGGTGGATTTTTGGGTAAAAATTATTAAAATTTGCAAATGCCTCTTTTCGAAATTTTTAATTTTTCATATTTGGCGTCCGGGTTGCCAAATATGAAATATAATATTTTATACAAAAATCGTAATCAAATCGAATTATCAAAAAAAACATAAACAATGCAATGTGTTAGTATTATATTTTCAAATGTAATAGTTTTAATCGCAGTTTCTACTTAAACGAAGTTTCTACTACAAAAAAAAATATTCATAATTTTTATTCATCAATATTATGAATTTTTTACCAATATTGACGATTTTAGTCATTGAATTAATTTTTTTTAATGTCTTCATGTTTAACGATACTGCAAAACCGCCTAAATCCGGTTTAAAATGATATATTGATCGAATTAATTAGATAAATGCCTTTATAAGTTATGACACACTTAATTGTTGATGAAGTAATTGCAGAATTGGGATTAAAATGTTTTTTTTTTCTGTAAAATTCATTTTGTATGCGGCATTTGAAAATGTAGATAGGCGGTATTGCTGTATCACCGATGATGTTTCTACATATCTTCGTTGTAGAACGAAAAGTCACCAAATACATTTTTATGAAAAACTTAAATTTTGAGTTTGTTGATTAATATTATAAAAAGTAATTGATGAATTTTTAATGTTAAAATACCATTTGATAGATTTACATTTTCTTATCATGTAGTAAAAAAATGGAGATCATCGATTAAAAATTGACAGATATATAAAGATTTTTGTAAATTAATATTTGTCATTTTGAAAATGTATTTTGTGACTTTTCGTTCTACAACGACGATATCAAAAATACAAATCAAAAAGTGTCTTAATTTACTGTTTTATTAAAAACAAAAAAAATATTTTTGAAAATTTCAAACATATATTAAAATAACGAAGAAATAATATTTCAGAAAAAATATATATTTGGAAAAAAATCGATAAATTTGTATTTAATATTAACACAAATCATTGTTCAAATTAAATCGTGTCAAAAAATAATAAACAAAACCCACTTAAAAACTCTTAATATGACAAAAAAATCAAAAATCTTTATGTTTGTGTCTTATGTATTTGTTTATAATGTGATGAAATATAGTCAACGCATAAACTTCATCAAACTGCAATATTCTTCAATATGATGTGCATATATTTTGTACCTTTTCATTGATGTTTTGATGTTTTGTAGTAATCAATACTAAGAATTGTTCTTCAGTACAATGAATCATGGTTTGAAGAACGCAATTCCTCATAATATTTTTTCTGAGGAAACAATGAGCATAGTTTGGGTTCTGAAAAAACTTTTAAAATTAAATTTTTCGTTGGTAGTTGATACCATTTCGAAAACACTGTGTCAAACTGTGCACAAAAAAAATCCTCTTCATAATGATGAATTTCGTTTATCAAATCATGATTCATTGTGTTGAAGAACAATTCATAATATTAATCAATACAAAACATGAATGTTATGAATTCATTATCTATTTTATGAATGGCTGAAAAGGTACGAAATATATGTACACAGAAAAAAAAATTCTTCAATATGATGAATTTATTCATAAATATTATGAATTTTTTCACCAACTACCAGATTCATCATTAAATGACATATTACATATTAATGATGCATTCATTATACATATGAACAAAATATTCAATACAATGAATATGAATTGTCATATGATGAATTTGTTCATATTTTTTTCAAAAAAAAAAAATTTATAAAATAATTTGAAAAAAAGTGTAAAAATTTTAATAACAGTAAAAACATTTACAAAAAAATTATCCCAAAAAAAAATTTTGGACAAAAAAATTGTTTAAAAAAAAAATGTAAAAAAAAATTATCGAAAAAAAAAATTCGAAAAAAACATTTGGAAAAAAAAATGTTCAAAAAAATTATATAAGAAATAACACACAAGAACTACTTGAGAATTGAGAAGTACGGCAAAACATGAACGAAAAAAAAATATTTTGATAGAAATTTGGTTTAATGAACAGCGTTCTTCAATGTGATGAACATATATGTTGTATTTTATATTTTGGTTCATTAATATGATGAAACGTATTCTTCACATACAGTTCATCATATTGAAGAACACTTTTTCGACAGTTACCAAGCGTTCATCATATTTTTGATCGCATTCATAACACTAATATCGTTAGTAATTAATATTATGAATGGTTCTTCAATGCAATGAATCATGGTTTGAAGAACGGAATTCATCAATATGATGTACATTTTTTTTCTGTGTACATCATATTGAAAATTGCTGTTCATCAAACCAAATTTAAATCAAAAAAATTATTTAAATTAGTAAAATGTTGTTTAATATATTTATTTATAATAACAACATTTAGTTAAAAAATAATTATAATTAAAAAAAAAAAATTAAAAATTCGAATAAATTATTTTGAAATTTTTGAATATTTTGAAAATTAAAAAAAATTTTTAAAAAATATTTTTTTTCTGACAAATGTATTATATCATTTTCTGCAAAAAAAAAATATGACCAATTTTTTATTTTCAAAATAAACAAAAAAAAAATTTTAGATTATAAAAAATAAATGTATAAATCAAGAAAAAACTCAAAAGAATATATAATATTCTATTTTATTTTTCTGTTTGGTCTTTTACTTTCTTTACTTTAATTAGTTTTTAGATAAAGTTTTTTAGATTTGCTATTTTTAAATTAAAGCAAACACTGTGTTATGTAAGGTCAACGTTCAATAGAAAAAGTAATTCAATATATGATTTTTTCTTTTTAAATTTCTCAAACCGACTTTTCCCATACGCTTCTATTATTTATGAACAATTTTCTTTTACTTTTTTTTTGGTTTATTTTTTTTATAAATTGTCTGTGTCCACATTTGCCATATGATTCGGCTCTAAACCATCTACAAGCAGCTCATTTATAATTTAGCATTTTTTTTTATTGCGCCGCATTTTCATATCAAAACAGCGTACAACCGCCCGCTCTACTTTTCGTCACACATCGTACTTTATTATCCGCATTCAGTTGCAAGCAACATGACTACTGCCTTTTTTGTCGATCTGACTGTGTGTCTGTCTCCTAGCCGTGTCTGTCTATGCGCCTGCTTGCTTTTTTGTCCGTCCGTCCGTCCATCTGTCTGTTTGTTTTTAATAAACAACCTCATGAGCGTCTGTTGTTTTGTGCTCGCGCTCAACGTGCATTTATTATCATCGCCACCACCACCTCCGCCACAAAGCGCCTTCCAAACGGTGGCCCCTTTGAGCCATTTCTACCACGTCTGCTGCCAGTCATAAATTCCAGTTAGTCGTCTTATTAGAGCGCAAAACATGTTGTACGCGTTTCGGTCGCTTATTCATGGTCCGTGGTCCACATGGTAGTTGGTTGGTTTTATCGGCTGCAGCGCAGGCAGCCCGCGGGAAGGTTCAACTTTATGTTGGCTCCCCAGACAATTGGCAAAATTGTTGTGAGGGTACACGATAGTTGGAGTCTGGCAAAGATAAGTCAGTGCCTGCAGTTGACGAGTATTGACAGCACAAAGATAAGGTAGCTCCCAAGCCACTACTACAGTATTGGTCGTATTGAAACACCCTTTAATATAGCCCACCCCGTAGCACAGACAACTCTTCTCATGAACCCCACCACGTTGTGATTCCGACTGTCATAGCGCACAACATGTTTCATCCTTTGTCCTGTCATGTGCTCCAACCATGTCATGTTTTTAGTGCGCTGCCAGGGCTGCCGGGCTGTCAGTACGTCGCGCAGTCAATCTTCCTGTTTTTCTTGTTTTCTGTTTCATTGTCGTCGTCGACGCTCTGTCGTTTGTTAATAAGTTATAAAGCAAAGCTAAATAATCCGTCGACTCGCATGTTGTAAACAAGCTAATAAATAAATAGCTGTCGGCTAGAATCCGACGAGCAGCCATTTTTTTTTGTCCGCCCTGTCCAAGGATTCTGTATCGACACGAAGTAATTTCCTAAAAGGATTCTGCCACAATATTGACTCTACTAAGATAATACACAATTTTGGGAAGGTGGGTGTTTGAAAATATTATTCCTATTATCGAAATTCAAGGATATACTAGAGGATATATTAACGAAATGTAATAATATAATAATAGTTTGGCGCTACAGTCCTGTATAGAACTTCGGCCGAGCTCTCTCACCATTTTGAGCTGTGCGTGTTATATTTGTACTCAAAGTGGTGGGACCTACAGTTTATTGCTGAATCCGAACAGCGGGTGAGAGCTTTTTCATAGGCAATGGTTTTACTCTCGTAGGTTTGCCATTTACTGACGAGAGGTAGCGCGGTATAGAAAAATGTTTCTATGAAAAGATGTTGTTAGCCCCAGTCCAGGCTTGAACCGGGGACCTTTCGGCTCGCAGTCCAACGCACTAACCACTGAGCTACCGCGGCTACGAAATGTATTATGCATAAATTATACAAAAGATCTACTAAAAATATTGAGTTTTATTGAATAACCCTATCAAGAAGTTATAATATATATGAATATAAATCATAAAAATTGTTAATTCACCCGAAATTGTGAAATTATCTGACAGATTCAAATCGAAATACCAATATTTTACAACAAAACTCTAATTAAATTCATTTCACACAGAGAAAAAAATGTACATCACATTGTTGAATTCCGTTCTTCAAACCATGATTCATTGTATAGAAGAACCATTCATAATATTAATGACTTACGACATCAATGTTATGATTGCGATCATAAATATGATGATCACCTGGTAACTGTTGAAAAAGTGTTCTTAAATATGTGTTCTTCGTGTGAAGAATACGTTTCATCATATTAATTACAAGAACATAAAATACAACATATTTGACTGTATATTTTAATGTATATTTATAAATATTATGAACAAATTCATCAATATGACGATTCAAATTCATTCATCGATAGTACGAATAATTTCATATATAAATAATGAATGGATTCATCAATATGTCATTTAATGAACGGTGGTATCAATCTGATGAATCTGGTAGTTGCTGAAAAAATTCATAATATTTATGAATAACTTCATCATATTGATGAATTTTGTGAAAAAAGTTAATAGACAGAATTCGTTTGAAAATCGATTTTAAAGGAATTTAATTCGATTAAATTTTGATTTTGTATTGAAAAATAGATTTTTGAAAAAGAAAAATCGATTAAATAGATTTTTGAATTCAGAGTTACATATTTCTGTCGAATTTTGTATTAATATAGCATGTTCTAAAAGTAATGTTCAATCGATATTAATTCAAATTGGCAAACGAAAATTTATTACCATTAAATCGATTGAAGGACTTTGAATTTGTATTGAAAAGTCGGATTTTGTTACATCAAAAAACCAATTTGTTCATATTAAAATTCGAAAGTTGAAAGCGAAAGTTGAAAGTTATTAAAACCACCTTCTTTGACGCACATATTTGCATTGATTGACGAATAATTTTTAAATTGAACTACTTAATTCAATGATTCTAATTGTTTCTTCAAATAATTTAAACTTTGACTCGAAAATTTTAATAATTTATTAAAAGTACCATTTCAAAGCCGTCTAAAGAAAAACTTCTAAATTCAAACAAAAGCTGAATCGACTAAAGAAACTCTTGAATTATTCATAAATAACACGAATTCATACTTATTTTTACAAATATATTAAATAAATACAGCTACCTATTTGCTATTATCCTCTTTAAGCTAAATCATTTCCAACAGCAAATCCATTTTCAAAATGTGACAATAAAATAAATATTTTACCAAAATCCTCGACAACTGTTAATGATCTGCAATAAAAACCATGTGAAACAATAAAATCTATGCTTGTCCCCGTACCACATACCCACTGTCAGTCCCATATAAGTTATACTATAGATTGCTATATTTGTCGTGACGCCGTCATTCGGTCTCTTTCGCCAGCGGTAATAAAAATCGTCTGATTTATCGCATAGTGCGCATAAAACTGATAAACGTTTTGTAGCTGTTGTTATTTGAAAAAAATATATGGATTTTAGCAGAGTTCAGGTTTGATATTATTATCATTTTAACGATTTGTCAAGGTTGCTGTTTACAAATTTATGGTAGTCATTGAAATACGTATTGATTAAATTATATCTGAGAAGAAGAATAAAAAAAATAATATTTTTTTACTGCAAATGACTGTGCTGTATTTTCAGTTTTTAAATAAACTATTTATATCTTTACTCGTGAGAAATTTTTTCCTATTTGAAGTCAGAATTTTTTATTCAAATATCGCATTATTATTCTGTATTTCTAAATATTTATTGGTCCAAAAATGTATATAAAAACTATTTATAGATATTTTTAGAAAACAATAGCACTAACCACGCGGTAGCTCAGTGGTTAGTGCGTTGGACTGCGAGCCGGAAGGTTCAAGCCTGGACTGGGGCTAACAACATCTTTTCATAGATACATTTTTCTATACCGCGCTATCTCTCGTCAGTAAATGGCAAACCTACGAGTAAAACCATTGCTTATGAAAAAGCTCTCACCCGTCGTTCGGATTCAGCAATAAACTGTAGTTCCCACCACTTTGAGTACAAATATAACACGCACACCTCAAAATGGTGAGAAAGCTCGGCCGAAGTTCTATACAGGACTGTAGCGCCAAACTATTATTATTATTATTATAATTCAATTATAAGTTATGTATACTAATGAAAGCAAAATTATATTAGGTCCCCAGTTAAATAAGAATTCATTTGTTATATTAAATAAAATATTTTTTTCATATTACTTTTTGTTGCAATTCCAAAATGGTTTAATGGTTTCCCCTACACTTTTCAATAAATTAAATAATTCTTACTCATATTTACCATTTTCTTAATCTAAACTAAAATTAAGATATAATAAGCATATATAAGCTCCATTCCACACCAAATCGACCACCGGTTGAAACTCACTTTCTTTTATTGCAATGAAATTTGTGCAACTGATAAAGGGTATCGAGATTTGCATTGTCCATTTTTTTTTTATTTTTCGACAACTACTTCCAGTGGTCGATATGGTCTTTTGGCCCATTTTTTGTAACAGAAAAAAATTGATTAATGCATCTCGCAAAAGTTATACTCTTTATCAGTTGTACAAATTTCATTGAAATCGAAAAGGTAAAATCACAACTTTTACTTTTTTTGATCGATTTGTTGTGGAATAGCCTATATATAAAATATACATGCTGGACTGCATCGAGATGTTAATATTTTAATGACCGGTTACTTGGATTTTCATTTCATCGAAAAAAACTGTCATAGAATTGGGGTGTATCTGCATTATATATACCCCGGCACTTTTAGTTCCACTTTTAGTTCCACTTTAAGTTCCACTTTTAGTTCCATTTTTAGTTCCACTTTTAGTTCCACTTTTAGTTCCACTTTTAGTTCCACTTTTAGTTCCACTTTTAGTTCCACTTGGTACTTTAGTGCCAAGCCTCCACACAATTTTGAGTTCTTTAAAGCTACGAAGCTCTGTTTAGATTCTACAGCCATTTTATATTAGGATAAAAAGTGCAAAGTTTGACCTTTCTACGACGCTGCGTTTAGTTTCTACATCCATTTGAAATTAAACTTGTGATTTCTCGAAATCTACTAAGTCGATCCCTCTGATTGATAAACCAACAAATCAGAGTTAATATAGAATAAAAAGTGCGTAGTTTGACCCTACTTTTAGATTTTACAGCCATTGAAGTTAATACAAAAGTACGTTATATTAAATTAGATTTGGTTTGAATGGATTTTAGAATTCTGAATTTTGCGAAAGGTGAATTTTGTGTCAATGATTGAGAAATATATTTTGTTTTATATATTTCATATATATCACTGATATGTGTTCTGTAGATGCTAAAAGAGATTATGTGGTTAACAAAAGTATTATGTAGATATTTTTAGAATTGAGAAATTATTTTTATAAATTTCTGTACCTTCTCAAAAAAAATATAGGGTGCAATCGCAGAAATAATTGCTTAGTGTACAGTTATTTCAACGAATATGCAATTATATCTACCAAATGTAGTTTGCCTTAACCGAATTTTATTTTGTGAAAAATAACCAATTATTAGTTGAAGTTACTAAAAATTGATTGGGGAAACAAACTTTTAATTAGTTTACAATTTTTTCTAATTCCATTGCTACGACAACCAAATTGAAATGAGACATAATCATAATATTTAGTTGGCTCAACAGATAGTTTGTTATATTGACTACATGATATAACATTAGATTGTAACAAAGCAAAATATATTTGTGTCAACTTTACTGGTGGATTTTGTGGTGCTTTCACAAGTATACATTTGGATATCAAAATAAAGATCCATTTTTCCAAACATGATATTGCGTAAAATATTCAATATTAATTATTTCGTCAAATAGAGCATATTTAGTGATAGACCTTCACATATAAGTCGAATATAAATTTAATCATTTGACAGTTTAAAATTAAATATTAAATAAAATCAATAGAATAACATTTAATTGATTAACTCTTAATTGTTTGTGTCTTGAAACTTTTAAAAATATTTAATATACAAATCATTTAAATAGAGCAAGTTATCTTTAAACTCAATCGCAATTTAAATAATAAAATCAATAATTGCCAACTTTTCAAATTAGTTGCTGACTCAGCAAGAGCAGCAGCTGCTGCTCATTGAACTCATTAATATTGATTTTGTATTAACTTGGTTTTGGTTGTGTTCTTTTTTTTCGTTTATAACTCACCCGTATTTCCGGATATAACGACTGTCACAACAACCAGCATGGTTAGCATCATAAACAGGGAGTCTGTGGGGCTGCCGTTAAATTTAGAACCGAAACGCAGCGGCGACCGCAGGATGCTGGACGCCCAGCCGAGTGGACACCGCAGACGCGTCAATGTGGCTGACCTTGGTTGTGGGCGGTGCGACGATAAAGCAAACGGTGCTGCCGAAGCTGATTGCCGTTGATATTGCTGTTGCTGGTGCTCTTTATGCTGCTTTTGATGTTGCCGTTGTTTTAGCTCAGTTTCCAAACTCTGGCAACTCTGCCGTTGTTGTTTTGAATAGTTACGACGCGGTTGACAATGAAGCACACAACTTTGTGTTGTTGTTGTTGCTCTTGTGGTTGTTGTTGTTGTTGGGTCAGCGTGAGTCTTTATTTGAAAAGTTGCCATAATATTTCAGTTTTATGTGTTGTCCGCCCCTGCCGAGCTGATTTTCGGTTGTTTGATTAACAAAGCTTTGAGGGCTGCCTTCGGGAGCTTTTATTTATTTAATGCCTTTAAGGCGCTTTCAAACTACTCGCAAGCGCAAACATATTGCTGTAATTACAAATTCAAAACTAATTGTTTCAGTCACTTAAGTCGTTCTCATTCTTCGCCCGACGTCTAAATGTCCTGCACAGCAACTGACAATGACTTTGCACTTTAATTAGTTTACCCGAACTTCATCAAATTTTATTGCTGCTTTCAGTGGGAAGAAGCGCCAACAAAATTAATTTATTTTCGCTTTAATTCCAGTCTGAGTTGCGCTGTCACTGTGTCCTTTAGCCTGTTCACATTCCACAGGACATTCGAGTGGCTGTGGCTGAAGATGCCGGCAGCCGCGGCAGCAACTACAACAACTTGAACTGCTGTCACAAGGCGCACTTCTCACCGGCATGATTGTCCTTGAACTCTGCAAAAGAAATTCAAGAGAAAAGAAAAATAATTTCATTAAAACATAACGCGTCAAACATGTGTTGGCCGAATGACAAAATATAATTTAAGTGAAATTGAAAATTGAATTTTGTATTTTCTACGGCCGACCGCATTTCATAAACTCAAATAGGAATTCGTGATGAGAGCTAAAAAGGATAGGTACCAACGGAGCGTATCGACCGATGGTCTCGGTGGAATTTTAAGTCGTACTGGTCTATTTGTCTTGGGTTCTACGTATTTATGATAAATAACAATTACATGCATAAATTTTGATTATAATTCGCTTTTAATTAGATTCTGGTTTAATAGGCAGCACAAAGCACGTAATTAACTTGATTGTATTACTATTTAATAAACATGTAAATTGTGCGCAGATGGCGTGGAAATATTGTAGAGAATTTTTGTGAAGATTTTTAAATAACAAATCATTGCAATTTAATTAAGTTGGAGCGCGAAGAGAATAGTTTCAGCGAGATCAAAGTGAAGCAGAGTTTAGACAGTTTTTAAAGAGGTTTTTTTGGGGGTGTCCCTGAAAGCATATACGTGCTGTCAGTGGAAATCACCTTCAATTTGCTATATATATAACTACGCGCAATACAAAATATTTTTAATTACAATTTATTTCGAGTCTGTTGTTTTACTAGAAATCCCACAATTACTGTCATAAATTTTGAAAAATTGAGGTTATGTCCATTCATGCTTTGGTATTTTTAAAAAACATGAAATTGATTTAAGAACCGGCACAGAAATATCTGCAAAAACGAATATAGCGGTTTTATCAAGATTTACTTGATTTATTTAGGTTTGGTTTACAGTATACACCCAGAAAAAAATACTATTTAAGTAATAGTTTCTTACTATTAAAAATAGTCAATAGGATAAATTATTATTTCAATTAAATACTAGAAAATACCATAACATTTACATTGAGTTTATATGAAAAGATTTATTTATATGGCAATGCCTTATATAAAGTTTTGTACTACTAAATTAGGTACATTTGAAGAAGTTCTTCGCTACAAAACCTTAATATGCCTATTGTTTTTGGCCGTGTATCCCATTTTGTACAGTTTTTTTCGGATCTGGTACGATATGTCGAAATTTAAAATATCTAAACCTAAAAACATCGAATTTAAAAATGTTGAAAACTAAAATGTTGCACTCAGAAAAAATGCTATTAAAATTATTAAATATAAATGAACATATCACATGAACATAAAAACAATTTAATAGTATTTAATAGTATTATGTAGTATTTAATGGTATTTACCTATTAATATAATAATTTATACTATTGACTAGTTTAAATAGCAGAAAAAGTATTGATTTTTTAGTATTTTTCTGAGTGTGAAAAAGAAAATGGCGAAATCCTTTTTAGCCGAAAAACTGATGGAAAATGTAAAAAAAATTTCAAAAAATGTTTTTTGTGTAACAAAAATATATTAAGTAAAAAATTAACAAATAAATATAATAAAATGCGATAAAGATATTAAATAATAAACATATTCGTAACATAGACACCACAATTCTTAGTCCCATCGTAGGGAAAACCAGAATCTTCGCTACCAATTGGAATTTTTAGCTACTCTAGGATCCGTGCGGACATTTTTATATATAAAGCAATTTAAAGGCTTTCATCTTTCAATTTTTTACAGAATTCAATTTGTTTTTTAAGACATGTAATCTGATTTTCAAGCATAATTACCATTGGCCTAATGTACATGTTAGGAAGACTTAAACTGTAGCTCTGGATAAAGTGATATTTTTGAAAATAGTGGACGTAAATTTAAAAAAGATGCCCTTTAAATCCCCTTTATTAGATGTCAAAATTCCATTGAATTCGCAGATGTTGAGTTGAAACCCCTGGTCGATTTGGCTTAAATACAATTTAAAATTTATATTTCAATATTTTGGTATTTCGGCATTTTAATTTTCGACATTTTTAATGCTACAAATAATGTTTGTATATTTATAGTTTCAAACAAAAATTTCGACATTTTCTAGACATTTTTTGTTTCGGCCAAATATTGTTTCGGAATTCTAAGGCTTTTAAAATTTTGACATTTTTAGGTTTCGACACACAGAAAAAAAAGGTACATCATATTGATTAATTCCGTTCTTCAAACCATGATTCATTGCATTGAAGAACCATTCATAATATTAATTACTAACGATATTAGTGTTATGAATGCGATCAAAAATATGATGAACGCTTGGTAACTGTCGAAAAAGTGTTCTTCAATATGATGAACTGTATGTGAGGAATACGTTTCATCATATTAATGAACCAAAATATAAAATACAACATATATGTTCATCACATTGAAGAAAAAAAATTTTTGAAAAAAATTTTTTTTTTTTAACAAATGTTTATTTTTGGAAAAAACATTTTTTGAAGATTTTTTTTTTCGAACAAATTTTTTTTGTTCGAATTTTTTTTTTTCAATTTTTATTTTTTAATATTTTTTGTGGGACAATTTTTTTTTGTCCGATTTTTTTTTTCGTATTATTTTTTTAAAATTAGTTTACTGTTATTTTTTAAATAAACAGCCTAACCAATAAACGAAATAAAGTCGGCTCTAAAGATAGTATCAGCTTTTCCGACAATTTTCTCTAATATTTATTTGTCAAAAAGCTGATACTTTCTTTAAAGTCGACATTATTTCGTTTATTGGTTAGGCTGAAAATGTTTACAACACTTTTTTTTTCAAATTATTTTATAAAATTTTTTTTTTGAAAAAATATTATGAACAAATTCATTAATATGACAATTCCATTTCATTGTATTGAATATTTCGTTCATATATATAATGAATGCATTCATTAATATGTCATTTAATGAACGGTGGTATCAATATGATGAATCTGGTAGTTGGTGAAAAAATTATTTTTTTCTGTGCATATAACGTCCTATATATTAAATGGAGGGAGGAAAAATTGAGTAGTGCCTGTGTATCATTGTGATGTAAAAACTAAAAAATGTCCCCAATTGTATAAAAAAATCCTTTAAATTGTGAAAATATTTCATACAAATTTCTTCAAATTTTCTAAAAAAAAACCGCAAAATGTAAGAAAAAAACTCCTAAATTGTATAGAAAAATCCACCAAATTTATATAAAAATCCCCCAAATTGTACAAAAAAAATCCTTCAAATTTTATAGAAAAATACCCCAAATTGTGTAGAAAAATCATCCAAATTGCATAAAAATTTTCCCAAATTGTATAAAAAAAAAATCCGCAAAGAAAAATCCCCTAAATTGTTTAGAAAAATCCACCAAATTTATATAAAAATCCCCCAAATTGTATAAAAATCCGTCAAATTTTATAGAAAAATACCCCAAAATGTGTAGAAAAATCTTCCAAATTGCATACAAATTTTCCCAAATTTTATAAAAAAAATCCCCCAAATTGTATAGAAAAATCCCCCAAATTGTATCGACAAATCCTTCAAATTGCATAGAAAAATTGCATACAAATTTTATAAATCTGGGTGCTTCAGCGGCTCTTTAGGTTGCTTGGTGCAGTAACTGATGAATCTTAAAGTCCATCGGAAAATAACAACACGATCGTGGATAAATAAAAAAGGCCCCTATTTCTTGTCTGGTTTAATTAATATCAAATTCAAATTATTATTCAAACCTTAAATGTACACACAAATGTCATTAAAATTTTATGATTTTCAATAGAAAGGTTAAATTTTTACTACATCTTTAAAAGAATGATCCATTAACTAACTTGTATATTAAGAGAGGTTTACAAAATATAAAAACGAGACATTGAGATAAAACCAATGCCTGTTTTAAATCATTTTTATATTTAAAATTGAAGTCACAGCCATTATATAAAATCTGAAATCGATATCCAAAAATATATATGTGACATTTCTCTTTAATACTGGTTTTATTAAATATATGAAATACTTAAAAAGAAGACAAGCTAATATATTTTTTTTGCATTATTTTTATACCCTACACTAAGAGTGAAAGGGTATATTCAGTTTGGTACGCCGTTTGTAACACCCAGAAGGAAGCATCTCCGGTATGGAAAAGTATATATATTCTTGATCAGCATGACCTCCTGAGTCGATTTAGCGATGTCCGTCTGTCCGTCTGTCTGTCTGTCCGTCTGTCTGTCCGTCTGTCTGTCTGTCTGTTGAAATCCCTAAGACTTTTAAAATAGAAGAGCTAGATAAATGAAACTTATAACTTAGATTACTAATATACCTATGCTGTATGTGCGAAAAAATTGGCGAGATCGGTCCATTGTGACCTATGATCCGACCACTTATGTTCAAATACCTCATATAAAATGTACATATAAAGATCAATTTTTATGTATACGTGCATAGGTAAACTTTTTTGGTCAAATATATATTGACATCATGCTCAAATACATGATAATAATGTTTTCCGGCGAAAAAACTTGTGGTTCACAAAAAAAAATTGAAATTCGGTACACCTACCCATTTGTAAATATGGGTATCAAATGAATGGAAATTCTTCAGCGATTGAATGTTTGTAGTTATTTTCAGGATTCGTATACCCTGGTGATCTATATATCACTTTGAATGGTAACCACACATATGTGTAGGGTATTTATAGTCGGCTTAGACCGACTATAATTTTGATAATCCTAACTATCATAATTACACCTACTTTAAAATTTCCCATGTGATCTAACCTTCCCAACTGGTTTTAATTATTTCTAATTTGAAAAATGAATCTCAAAAAAATACAAAGAAATCGAATCCGAAATTTTGAAAAGAAGTGAAAAATATCAACGTAAAACTTTCAAATAATCAAATAAATTTTCACTTTATCTTATTAAATCCGAAAAACTAATTTATCTTTTACTCTAATTTGGTTTTATGGTGAATATAAAAATACTTTTTGCAAAATTGGTACATCCGGGCATTTGTAATCTCGTAAATCATAAATTAAACGAAATATTCAAGAACATAACTTGTTGTCTGTTGTGGAAAATGAAGATTCTTTCCGACCATGCCTTTAACATCATCAGCATCAGTTAAAAATTCATTACAAGCGAAAAAATCCATCAAAAACATCTACAAAGTAAAAACCTTATTAAACTTTCTTTTTTTTGGTTGTTTTTTCTATAGATGCCGTAACAAGTTTGCGTAAAAATCACGCAGATCTTTACCGCATTAAGAAACTCTTTCGTGAAACATCGAAGCATTTAGGAGATTTAAGACAGGTCTCCTGTCGAACAAAAGCCGTCTCATGCTATTTAATAGGCGACCAACAAGCGTAGCGCCATAAAATTTTACAATGAGGAAAAGAGACAGCAGGAGTTACGAGTTGAAGGGAGATGCACGATAGTTAAAAGTTGGCGTAAAAGCCGAGAATGCAAAGTGTATTTGCAGCGTCGCCATTGTGCGCGCCCAAAGACAATGGAAGCTGCTGATGGCGCCCCATGGTGTCGCGCGCAAGGACTACAATATTTTTTATCTTAACAAAGACAAAAGAATGCTGATGATGATGAAGACATTCATGGAATTACCAAGCCGTGCACAAACAATACAAGGCAAAACTACTACAACAATGAAAGGATATCGCAGCGTTAAGGCGTTGAGCTGAACTTAATCAAGGGACTTTTCTGAATGGTTGCTGAGTGAGGTAGGTGAGTGAGGCAGGATAGTGTTGAGTGGGGGTAGGGTAGGGTTTTGTGGCTTAGTTGTTTTGGTTGCTATTGACAGCTGGCGACAGAATGCAGCATATGCGCCTTCGGAACCAATTTAAAGTTGGCATTGGAAGAATAACTAAAAAAAAAAACACCTACAAACCCAACAAAGTTGTAGATAAAGCACTGAAAACAGAACGTGTTCCAAGTAGGGAAAATTTTTCTAAAGGTACCTACAGAAATTAGTGTCAAGGTTGTTGCTGTTAGTTTGCCATCCTTTAAGTTGGTTGTCATAAGCGACCGACAGGGTCAACGTAATAATGTTGTATAAGGCAAAAATGTCAAGGAAGAAATGTCAGAAGAAACTTGAAATAGTGTCAAAAGGAATGCGAAATGAAGGTTTTTAATTTGTTGAAAATGAGGCTTGCAAGAAAAACTTTGTAAAAATGTATGCGATATCTGATGTTTTTCTGAATTTTGTTTTTTTCTTATACAAAAAAATATAAAGACACAAACTTTTATGTTTAGTAAGTAATACAATACATTAAAAATTGAAGCACGGAATTTAAAAAGACACGAAGAAACACGGAAAACACGACAAAATACGGGAAAATACGACAAAACACGCAAAAAAAACGGAAAAACATGAAAAAGCAGGCGAAACGTGAAAAATAACACCGGAATCGTTTTTAGAACCGGAATCGTTATTAAAAATGTGTAGAACCGGAACTGGAATCGGAACTAGTGTCTTTTTTCTTGTTGAAATCAGAACCGCTATTTTAAAAATCTCGGAACAAGAACCGGAACAGATATTATAGTCTCTGTCAGGGAACCGGATGAAACCCATTTATTTTTTGTTGGAAGCGGAATCGGAACCGGAACCGCAATTTTAAAAATCTTAGAACCCGAAACGGAATCGATATTCAAACATTTTTATTTTCTGAAGCTATAGAAACTATAAAAAAATCGTTAATGATCGCGTGTTTGATTTTGGAGGCACGGGCACGACAGCAACTAACACGCACGGAGATGTGCACGCACGAACTCAGATTTTCGGGCGTGAGAAAAACGCACGGCACTAGCCCATCTCTAGTTTAAACAATATATAATTTCATTTATCATAAATATTTAAAAAGTCATATTAACTGATCACTAATTTTCTTTATTTCTTTGCAATTTAAGACACTCTGCCGGTTTGATTAGAAACCATAAACGTTTTAAAAATATGATAAAGTTTAAACTAAGTTTAAACAAAGTTGAAACTTGAATCTGAATCTTTTCTTGATTTCAACTGTAGAAATGATTTAATATAACTCATCTCGTTTCTATAACCATATCATAAAATCAAGGTTAAAACCTTTTCTATTGTTTCTATTTAGGTTTCAGTTACTGTATTGTTTTCCGATTTCGGTATACTTAATGTTTCGGTTTCGCGTTTATTTTTGAACGAAAAGCCAATTTAATTAAGACACAAAAACTAAAAGTAAATAAAATTTAAACATTTTGGAAGAGTCAAAGCAGTTTAGAAACAAATTTTCGAAATTTTTCAAGCAGACAAAGTCTGAAATTGTAACAAAATTTGTCTGTTTTCCATCCGTTAATAAAATATGCTGGGAATTTGCCAGACTTTTTTCAAAACAGACTTCAATTTTTATGTGTGTTTGTCGGAAATATGCCGAAAATTGTATATGCAAGAAATTTTGTCCCGAGAGCTTTTAAAAATCGTTTTGAAAACGGTATAAAAGATAAACCCTTTCGGGTTATTTTTAATTTTTTAAAATTACAAATTTTTGTAAAGAAAAAATTAAACGGGTATAAAAAAAAATATCGTTTTCGGTTTAAATATAATATTTTATAAACCTTATATTTTACATATCTTGTTTTAAGTTAATTTTCTATTGCATAACTCAAATTCATGCGTAGCTCTCGAACAATTATTAAAAAAAAAATAATTATAATATTGATCTTTTTGTTTTTATTTAAATATATCTCGATATTGAAATCTTTTCACGGTTACAAATCTCTAAGAAAGTCCTTTTCAAAATTAGAAAATGGTTTACTTCGGTAGCTCGTCTGGTTAGTACGTTGGACTACGAGCGAAAAGTCGCTGGTGCGTTCGACTACGAGCCGAAAGGTCCGCGGTTCGATCCCCAGCGTTCGCAGTCAGAAAACATTTTTCTATGCGACGCGGTAAATGGCAAACCTACGAGAGTAAAACATGTTCTATGAAAATATCTCACCCGCCGTTCGAATTCAGCATTGAATTGTAGGTCCCACCAATTTCAGTACAAATATAACACGCACAGCTCAAATGCTAAGAGAGCTCGGCCGAAGTTCTATACAGCGCCAAACTATTATTATTATTACTTTAAAGACAAATAGATTTTCATTCTATTCATCTTATTAAATAAAGCTAAAGTCCTAACTGAATCTTATGATACTTTATCGGTCCATTCGTACCATTTCTTCAATTTTTCTAGAGATATATTTCAAATAGTAATATGAGCATATAGTCGAATTCGATGATTTTGCGCTTTTCAATTCATTAAAACAAATATATTTTTTTATACTCTACACTAAGAGTGAAAGGGTATATTCAGTTTGGTACGCCGTTTGTAACACTAGAAGGAAGCATTTCCGGTAAGGAAAAGTATATATATTCTTGATCATCATAACCTCCTGAGTCGATTTAGCGATGTCCGTCTGTCTATCTGTCCTTCTGTCTGTCTGTTGAAATCAAGATTACAGAAAAAGTAGAAGAGCTAGAGCAGTGAAACTTTATATTTGGATTACTTATATATCTGAACAAGAAAATTGGCATGATCGGTCAATTGTGACCTGAGAACCGACCACTTATATTCAAATACCTCATATAAAATTTACATCTACAAATCAATATAAGTGGTCAAATACATATTGACAATATGCTCTAATACATGAAAATGATATTTTTCGGCGAAAGGACTTGCAGTTCCCAAAAAAAAAATTCGGTACACCTACCCATTTGTAAATATGGGTATCAAATGAAAGGTAATTCTTTAGCGATGGAAAGTTTGTAGTTATTTTCAGGATTCGTATACCCTGGTGACCTATATATCACTTTGAATGGTAACCACACATATGTGTAGGGTATTTAAAGTCGGTTTAGATCGACTATAATTATGATAATCCTAACCATCATAATAAAACCTACTTTCAAATTTTCCATGTGATCTAACCTTCCCAACTGGTTAATTGTTCAATTCGTCGTTGTTTTCGTTTTATTAAATTCAAAAATGCTGTGACTCGAATTTTAGATGTTTTTTGACGAATTTGTTTTCAAATATAACGTATATAGATTTCGAATATCGTCTGAAGTTCAAATACGAATCACAATCAAACAAAAATTTCTTTTTAAAAAAATAAAAATATTATGATATTTAAAAAAGTCAAAGACTTTTTGTTCCATTAATAGAAATACCGAAATCAAACACGAAACCCATATCATTTTGAAATTTAAAACCAAAAAAGTAACGAAATTGAAATTGTTATTTGTTTTTATTTCAATTCTTAGTTAAATATTTATGAATAAAAAGCTATTACTAGTATTTTATATATTTTCTCTACAATTTCGCTGAAATATTGTTTTGGTATTAAAAGTTTAATCCATTATCCAATACAATACTCAGTTAAACCCACTCTAATAGCACTTATCTCTACTTTAGATAGTTCAGTTTGGGGTATCATTATATATCCAACAATACTATATGCTTTAACTAATTTTGCTTATCATAATTGCACCATAATTAATATGCACATCCTTATCGTCACAATGATCGTGTTCACAATAAATTCCTGGCCATTACAATTACTTGTGTTCTGTCATGTAGTGCCGTACGTTTGGTCGGCAGGTAACTGTCAGTGGTAGTAGTTGCTGCTCCTGCTGCCTCTGACATTGTCGCTGATTAATTACGCTATAAATATTAATCAAGTAGCTACATAGTGCTGGTGACGTTTATGGTGATGGTTATGACGATAATGTGCGTAGGACGGACACACCCACATGCGTCCGGGTGGATGATGTCTGGTGAAGATGTGTGCGTGCACTTAATATGTGACACTGATTACGCAAATCAGCAAATAAATTATTAAATGCAATTCATGTTCTCATTAAAAACGTTAATATACGCACCTACCACACCTGCAACAACATTTGCCTAAAATTATGGAAATTAACTTCCTGTCTGTCAGGCATAAACTTCCGCTTGGGCTTGCTTCCTTCTACTGAGTGAGCTCTGTGTTCCTGTACATCCTGCTGTCATTTTATATGTTACACTAACCGCAACACAATGTTATAAAATAACTAATTATTTTAATAACAGTATTTAAGTCATATGACACATATTTAACTAGATTAGGTTTTGATTTTATAGAGAAGGAAAATTACTTTACATTTAGTTAGAACATCATAAAGTAGTTATAAAGAAAATACCTTTAAATTTAATTATTGTATAGCACTAGTTACAGTTTGGTAGTGGTAGAAAATTGGTTTTTATATAGTAGAAAATGTTCTTTTTGCAGTAATTACTTTTGAAACAGGTCAAGCAAAAATACGTTTTCTATAAATAAGTAATTATTGTTTTTTTTTTAAATAACATGTTTAGTAGAATTAGAACAAATATGAACAAATTAATTGAGACGAATTAAAAATATCACTCTTTGATTCTCAACATAGAAAAATATCGATAAAGTTCATCGCACCAGTTTTAAAAACAACAAAATTTGAGTTTTTAAGTATATCAATGGTAAAGAATTACTTTTACTGAATCAAACATATGTTTCTTTTAAATATATTTATGTTTATATCTTTCCAAACCATGTTTGCTTTAAGGGGAAACATCAAAATGTTTCTTTATATTTGTATACAAACAGAATATAATTCGGAGATATTGCAACTCATTACTATACTGTTTATTAGATAATTATAATCATTTTTTTTGCATAAAATTTCATATACATATATTTTACCTGCAAATTTATACCAGGGAGAGTTCTTTTGTTTGTAGCGTGTCCAAAGATATCAACTAACAAAAAGCTAATTTCCCAGGTGATATAAAATAATGTCTACAAATCAAGTGGTTCAATATTTTATCTATTTTATTCGTAAAGTATTTTATATTTGGAACGCCAAATTCATAAAATTATTTCCCAGGGACATGCTACACTCAAAGAGGTTTCCAAAACTGCAATTTGGTTCTGCCCGTAGAATAGGGAAATATAAAGTTTTCTTTCAAAAGCTTTTTTATTTTACACAATTTGAAAATAATTGTGATTTGTAGTATAAAATATGCTCAAGTATTACACGAAAACCGAAATATCTGTCTCGTTTAAGACAGTTTAGTTTTAAAACTATTACCGTTGTACAAAATTAATTTATAAACCGATATACAAAACCAAGTATTATAACCCAAACGACAATGGTTAAGATTTCTTCATTTTCCTAATTTTGAATTCGATTTAAAGTTTTATAACGAAATGATTTCCGTTTGAAATAAACTGTTTTAATTGAATATTGGTTAAGGTATTAATCATTGTCCAAAACCCATAAAGATTAAAGATGTCGGTACCATTTCACTTTATTAATTTTTTATTTTGATTTATTAAAAAACTTTGTTCATAAAAATAACATTATTAAAACAAAACAAATTGAAACCGTAACATAAAACATGAGAACTGAGGCACTATCAGATACATTACAGTTTTTTATAAACCACTTATTGGTGATTTTTTTTCTAGCGTCGGTAGCTCAGCCCCTAGTGCATTGGACTGCTAGGCAAAAGATCCCGTAGCATAGATTCAAATCTGTGCTGGGGCTAAACCACACAATTTTATAGAACAACATTTTTCTATACCGCGCTTCCTATCGGAAGTCGAGTGTAAAACATTGACTGTAGGTCCTACCACTTTGAGCTCAAAAGGTGAGAGAGTTCGGCCTAAGTTCTTCACAACTGTAGCGTCAAACTATTATTATTACTATTATTATTATTAATACTATTAGGGGTTATTTTTTTCTCAAATAGAAAAATTCCTCTTGCATGGTATTCGTCCATAAATAATTATTGCACTACTGTCCACTACTATTCAATATTTGAAGGACAGCCTCGTTATTATTCATATGTTCTGTTTGAATTAACCGATTACAACGTTTAATAAACATTTTTGAGGATGAAAGATGTCTGAATTCACCCCAAGTAACCATAATTCGGCAGTAGTAGCTAAAAATGTTTATATTTACAATTTATTTCGATCATATAGTAACTTCCTAACTTCAAATATAACAATAAAAGGTTTCTATGAAAACAACTTCAAATAAATTACAAATCAAATCATAAATAAATTAATTGAAACTGACTGACAGCAATCTACTTTGAATTAGTCACACTCAGACCGTTATGAGTAAATATAATGAGAACCAAAACCGAACTTTGTTACAAATTTCAAACAAAAAATATATGGTTACAATTAGGCTGCAATATTTGCACTTTTTCAGTTGCTGTGACCGATTTGTAAGCGAAAAATGACTGAAATTGATGAGTTTATATAATCGTTTCCATATTTATGCTTTTTTAGCTATGAAATACATTCAATTTTTTTCAAAAGTTCGAACCAAAATTTTTAATTTTTAGTATATTTAAATATAATAAAAAACTTAAACGAATTGTTTAAAAAAAACGGTCGCACGATACGTTTGTGGAACAATCTCTCTGCGTCTGTTTTTTCCCGACATTTTTAATATTGACAAGTTCAAAACAAAAATCAACCGACACTACTCCATCTTTCCTCCCTCTCTTTAACCTGTCATCAATTCTTACGATCAACACTGTGCATTGCATGTATAGGAGGCATCCCCCGAGCGTTGGTTTATTTGTAAAAAAATCTTTTCGATATTTGTAGAACGGTGATATAGATCGGTCATTCGACTAACTAAAATGCTTCAATATATTATTTATACTGAATAAAATGAAATCCATAAATAGGACAACCCAATCTAATAAGATCATTGATTGATAATTATCGGGCAAGTTTTCAGAGTAACTTTTGATCGAATTCCAAATATTTTGCAACGAAGTCTAATTGAATTCGTTTTACAGAATTTTACAACTTGAGAAAGATATATAAATTGTAGAACAGAAATTTTGAATAGAAGTTGAAACGTGTGTCTAATTTTAGCATAATATTAGGGGTACACATTTCATTCAACCTGCGTATGTAACATTTGACACTTCGTATTCTGTATAGCTGCGAATATCGCGTAAGAAATTTATATAGAAATTAATTTACTCAACTCTCGTATCTATCTGTGTATATTTTTGTTTGACATTTTATTTTTTAAACAAACATAAAAATTCAAAGATATTTTCTGAATAAGTTTTAATTATTTCAAAAATTGTTTGACAGTTATAAAATACGCAATTCTAAACACAGAATATATAAAAGGTGTTTCATTTCGTATTCGTACGAGATATACGCATATACGAAGTGAAGTGTGGACCCCTATTGTATTTGACTCAGATAAAAACCATGCAAAACATTTGACAATCATTTTTTAATACAACATTTTTTTATTTTTTTTTATTTTTATCAAATAAACAAAATTTTCGAAAGAAATAGAATTTGTTTACGTAAATGGAAAACTTTTATGATATCATCACAGTTTCTATATAATCAAAAACAGTAAGGGTATTCATTTCACTTCGTATAATCTGCGTAAATGCATATTTTGTAAAAATAGTACACTATAAAGCTTAGAATTACGCTTATACGCAGTATATACGAAGTGAAATGAATACCCTTAGTGTTATCATAGTTATCTTCATATTTATTAAATAACCTGTAATGCTCTTTATAAATTATCGTAAATGAAAACTAAGGTCTAGTAATGATTCAATATCGGATTGAATATCGTTTTGTAATATTTTCCCCATATTTCAGTAGTATTAATTGTTATAGTTTGATTATAATATTAAATTTAATTAGAAATATTATTGTGCTATAAATTACTGCACCTACCGTTAATTTTTTAGTGGCCTCTTTGTAAGTTAATCCATAGTAAATCCCGTTGTAATCAATAGTTTTCGTTTTTTATAATTTTAATTGTTTGCATAGGTATTAATTTTAATTTCACAATTAATTCATGAACTTTTTTAGTTATTTATATTTGCATGTAAACTGAAAATAAATTCAATTAATTTTTATTTACACAACATGTGTTTTTGTAATACTATTTCCAAGTACTTGACACAGATTATTTTTCATATCGTTTTTTTTACAATCGAGCATTTCAACACTTTGTTGTGTTGTAATTCGGTTGTTGTTCTGGTTTTAATGGCTTAAGCACTTTTCAGTGTTGGCAGAATACCACACAACGACCGACGACATCCATTACACTTCACAGCACTTTACACTTCACTTAATGCGATGTGCATATTACACCGAACTAACTTTTTCAGCAGATTGTTATAACTAATGGCATAAAGAGCTATATGTAATTTAATTTTGAAGTTTTATGGCATATGGAAAAGGGACGATTATGGTAGATTATTTAAAATTATGCTATGAGTTTAAAGTTTATTTTGAATAATATTTTTATATTAAGAAATATATCTGGATTAATTGATAAATTTGCATACGACAATTTTATATTTACATTTATTAATTAAGCAAAAAATGTTCTAAGTACGATAATAATTCGAAAAATATTGGCATTCATTAACATTTTTTAAAACTCCTTAATTACTTTTTATAATATTAATCAATAAACGCAGAAATTTAGTTTTTGAATAATATGTATTTGTTTAGTTTTAATTAGGCTTGGACTATGACTACTTTAAAGCCGTACGAGTTTAGTTCAGGTTAGACTATACTCAGTTCAGGTTTGCCATACTCAAATTTTAGCTGTTCTTGGATTATTCTTACATGATTCGTTTTTCACCTACGGCAAAACGTAGTCATATGTATCTCATATTGGTTCATATTCAATTTCGAAAATTTCTTAAAATAGTTATTTTTATCAGTGAATGTTTTTTTCGTTATAATCATTTCAAAACTAATATGATAATGGATTTTAAAATCAAAGTACTGCAAGAAATTTGAAGTAATTTTCTAGACAAAAGGTACAAAGACTTTATTATGAGCCACTTATAAACTGAACCATATTTTAAATCTTCCATTTTTTGTTATTCTCATTACATTTAAATTATATTAAATACTTTTAACTTTACTCAAAAATATTATGTCATTCTCTTATATAGCACAGTCGAAGTTATGCAAAAAAAAAGCGTATTTTTTTATAATTCATAACCCTAAAATAAAATCTACAATGTGTGTCTTAACGACATTCTAAAACCTAAATGTTCAGCAACCGCATGAATAAATTAGTATGTTCAACCTCCGCCCTATACACCAACGAAGAATGGCTTTTTATGCGACAGTTTCCATTGAATTTTTCCTTTCACTGACTGCATTTGTACGGCATCGTTTTTCACTATTTCATTTGCATCTCTGCATTTGCAACTCTACACTTTTCCTAGAGCACACGCACGCACAGAGAAAATACTATGGCGAGTAGCACAAATTTGCAGAAATTCAATGCGGCAGAATTCGACATGAAGTCAACATCGCAGACAACGTGCAGATGTCATAAAGTGAGCTTCACACTTCAACTTTTGGACACTTTACTTTAAGTTTTATTTGTTTGCACTTCAAAAATCTTTATTTCTATTATGTTAAATAAGTATTATTACTTTGTTTTAATTTGTTTTTAGGCTGCAACGTCCTTGACTTGAACGCACTGAAGTTACCACTCCGTCACGTGCGTTTTCCTATGCGATTTCCCATGCGTTTTGTGCATATAATTTATGCATAAACAATGCTGTCGCATACATCAGCGCGATGTATGCATCAACGGCGATGCGTACTTCAGCACCAGACGAAGGCTGTGTGTGTGTCTGTCAAAAACACAAACGAAACTCTACACTTTGGAGACACGGAATTTTTAAGTTGTAAATTTTATGCACGACATTATCTTTTTGCAGTATTTTTTTTGCGAATCTAAGTCACTTTACACTTTTGCTTTAGCTAGCACTATGCTGTTTGTATTGTCGGTTTATTTAATTAAACTTTATTTATTTAATGAAAATTATTTGCATTTTACTTTGGCTAAAATTTGCATGAAATTAATTTTTATTGTTGTCACACAAACACACACGCGAGCGCTGCTTGACGATGCGTCTTCACACGACGATTGCACTGAAAACACTACTGCGAGGGTTGAAAAAACCGACCACTTTGAATGGATGAATAATTTTTCATATCGTTCGGGTCTTCGTCAAACGTGGCGGCGGGCGCCAACGTGTGCGCTGATTGAGTGCGCCTTCCAGTGGCAGAGCGTAATGGGCGAAATAGAGCGAAAATCGGATACATGAACTAAAAGCAAGCGCCATGGCACCGTTATAAAATGCAGTGTGTAAGGTACACTGCAAAAAAGCACGCTCTCTTGTCAATGCACTTTTGCCTATACAAAGCTTTTTCTCGCATCACTCAGAGTTTAAAGTTCTCATGCTACATACTTTGAAGCCCTGGAATTTCACATCTCGGACTAAGTTACGAATTTTTATATTGTCCTCGGTGTCAAATACTGCCACCCTCAAATGGATATCTGTGTTACTCTCTGCTTCCACTCTAACTCTCTTTTCTCTCTAATCGTGCTCAATACTCACAACAGCTGTGAGAGCGACTTTGTGTTTTTCTTCTTCTTCATGCGCGCAAGGAATTTCGTGCCTTAAATTCCTTCGGCAATAATGCGAAATATCCTTAAAATTCCAAAGCTCATTAGTTGCACTTTTATGTGCCGCTCAACGCCAACAACAATCAAAATATCCCAAGTGTAGTCATTTGCAAAACATTGTTGTTGTTATTGTTGTTGCTTTTTAAGTGTACGCTCATTACAAAAACCATTTATGTATTTCTTTGGCATTTTTTTTTTCTTTTTTTTTGCTTTTGCGGTGTATACAAATTAAGAATAAACATCAAAGTGCACTGAATGCAAATCACATCGGTGGCATTTTATGTTGCACCGTCTGCTCGCTCTTTTGATTTTCTTTACATATTTCCGTCCCTTCAATATGCTCAGTATGGTGTACCGCGCACTGTGGGTGGCCCGCCTGTCTCGGATTTAAGTGCTTGTCAATTATTAGTTTGACATTACCTTAGTCCGTCTATTTTAGGCGCAACTAATGTAGGGAATATTTATAGGAATAATATATATTTTGAATGTTGTCTATCTTTTTCAACTGTTCATTCATGGCACAAATGAATTTCTTGGACAAATCGTTCATATCACATGATATTTATTCAGATCAAAAGTCGTTTAAACATTTTCTTCGAATAACATAAAAATTGATAGAAAATATTTAAAGCAAAAATAAAACAACATTTTCTAAAAATAATAAAACTTTATTTTTTTATGTGTATCATTTCTACTCCAAAAGCGAGTTTACACGATAGAGAAATTAGCTAGAATAGGGATGTCCAACTTAGCCCGTACGGGCACGACGTCAGCACGCAAGATGTTTGACGAGGGGCAGATCGGTGAAGCGGAAATGGTGAGAGGATTTTTAGAGTTAGATCGAGTGCAGCGTGTGACAGGCGAAAGCTATCAGTCGAACGTGCGACTTCATGCGAGATGGTCCGCGATGCTTTGTTCTCCAGTCACCCCAGTATAAATTGTTAAATGTATCACATTTAATACACAATATTTAATGTAAAATAGAATTTAGACTAAACGTTTTTTTTTATCTGAAACTTATTTAGAGGCATTTAAATTTATTTTAGATAGAATAATAGGAAATTTTTAGAACTTTTCACAATTGCAACAAATTTTTTAAAAATATATCAAGTACTGTTCAAAAAATAATGTTTATGTTGTTTTTTTATTATACACTCATTCTTTAAGAGTGTTTTAATTAAAAATAACTAAATAAAGTAAATTTAAGAATTGGTCGACAATTTCTAGTTTCTATTGGGGTTCAATGCGTAGAGTTGAAGTCAAGTGCGCACAGTAGAACATAGCATTTAGTTAATGATTTAAATATTTATATTTTCATTTAATATTGTATACTTTGTATGTAAACGATTAATGTATATTATAAAAAATCTTATTAATTAAAAAACAAATATTAATAACTCACTTGGCTCTTTTTCAATAACATTTTTTGTTAACTTGTCCAGTTTTATAAATAGAATAAAAACATATAAGATTGGTTTTAACAAAAATAACATGTTTTTCACAAAATACAGTATTTTTGGATAATTCTATGTAAATTTCTGTACAAAACAACGAATTATATTTATGTCAGAGTTTGTTTTTCTTTGTTACACCGTACTCTCATCGCACTCTCTTCTTTCAGTGTTGCATCATTTCTTAAGTAAAATAGGGCAGAAATGTGAAATAATTATTTTAGAATTTAGTTAAGTTTGAGATTTGAATCACTTTAGACACACATTTTATATCCCAAAACCTTTTACAGAATAATAACAAATAATTAATTTTTTTGCAAGCGAAAATTACATAAATGTTATGAAAAAAAAAATGTAGAATTATTTAAAATTATAAAATTTGTATATTTTAGTAATTCAAAATAATAAGCAATATAAATGGGTCCGTTAAAACCAATCTAAGATAATTAAACTCTTAAATAGACATTTAAATTTCCCGGAATTTCTAAAAATGCAACACTAAAAGCCCCGCTCATTTCTGCGTTGCAATCCCCGCTCACTTCTGCCCGTAGATACCCCGCGCCAAGCACTCGATTGCCCGTGCAGTCACTCGCGGGCAGGCGAGTTGGGCATCCCTAAGCTAGAGATATAGAAAAAAATATAAATCCTTGTAATAATAAAAGTAAATATTTAAAAAATATATTCTACAAAATGTATACGTTTAATATTTCCGAAAGATTTTATTGAAAAACAAAATGTTTACCAAATAAAAACTTTTTTTACAAAAAAAAAGAAATGGAATTTTTTTACAACACATTAATATTGTTGATATTTTTTTATTATAAATATACGTAATTCAAATTGAGAAATTAGACAACCCAACACTATTTTTGTCATGGACATCCCATACATCAATTCTATATAATTCGCTGGTGCTGAGTAACGTATTTGTGACAATTGCAATAGTATTTTTAAGCCGTTCTCAGCCACTACTTAGAAAAAAATATCGTTATGTGGAAAAATCGTTTAACAAAAAAAAAAATTAAACGCACTGTTGCTTTAAATTGTCCAGACTAATTTAAGTATACTTGTAAATTCTAATAATCCTATACGTTTTTAATATACGGAAAATTTTAATTTTTTTAGAGACTTTTTATTAACATTTAGAATTTACTGATAAGCAAAAGAATGATATACGGTTATCTAGAGCATAAAGCAAAATAATTCTCAACATTCCTAACTTTTTTCTAATTTTAAACTTTTTAAAATATTTCCTGAGAACTTAATTTTGGTACTCTTTTATACAATCAATTCTCAACAAAAATACTAATACCCCTAATCTGAAAATATCATTAGTTCATATTTAAAGGTATGCTTATTCATGTTGCATTCTTAGATTTTTTCTATTACGTAGCGTTTTTGAGAAAATTCCGGTTGAAAACGGTTATTTTCAGTAATTTGTATGCAAAATGTACAAGCATTTTAAACTTTGACCGTTTTTACCTGTAAACTAAGTTGAAAGAGCATATTTTAGAAATGATAACTGATACAAAAAAGTTATTAGTTTTCATCATAAGTTTAAACTTTGCTCCATATTATCATATATCATTTACTTAATTATAATTAGATTCACAATGCTAAAAAATCGTGCAATAATAGTCTAAAAAAAATCAATGTTTTTCGAGTTTACATTCAAATATCTTAAAAAGATATCCGAATAATAGTATTTATCGATATATTGTAATTAGTCTTGACAATTGAAAGAAAAATTACGTTTACAGTTTTTTGGAAAACTGGTTGTGTAAGGGTCCGTATTTTTTTAATTTTAAAAAGTGTCTGAAAAGGGCCATGAAATTCAAGAGCCATTTTCTTAAAAACGTTACGTAATAGAAAAAAAAAATGAGTATGCAGACAAAATCAGCAGCTGGAAATTTTCTCTTTTTGTTGCGTAGTGTTATCAGAACAGAAAAACCAGTTGGGAAGGTTAGATCACATGGGAAATTTTAAAGTAGGTGTTATTATGATAGTTAGGATTATCAAAATTATAGTTGGTCCAAGCCGACTATAAATACCCTACACATATGTGTGGTTACAATTCCATTGGTATATAGGTCACCAGGGTATACCAATCCTGAAAATAACTACAAACTTTCGATCACTGAAGAATTTCCATTCATTTGATACCCATATTTACAAATGGTTAGGTGTACCGAATTTCGATTTTTTTTTCTGGAACCACAAGTCGTTTCGCGGAAATACATTATTTCCATGTATTTGAGCATGATGTCAATATATATTTGACCAAAAAAGTTTACCTAAGCACGAATACAGTAAAATTGATTTGTAGATGTAAATTTTATATGAGGTATTTGAACATAAGTGGTCGGTTCTCAGGTCACAATAGATTGATCATGCCAATTTTCTTACAGCTTAGATGTATAAGTAATCTAAATCTAAAGTTTCATTGCTCTACCTCTTCTACTTTTTCCGTAATCGTGATTTCAACAGACAGACAGAAGGACAGACGGACAGACAGACGGACAAAATCGACTCAGGAGGTCATGCTGATCAAGAATATATATACTTTACCATACCGGAGATGCTTTCTTCAGGGTGTTACAAACGGCGTACCAAACTGAATATACCCTTTCACTCTAAGTGTAGGGTATAATGAGAGCTACAACGGGATACAAATAGTTTTTTATCTCTGATTTTATTTTATAGGTTTTTAGTTTTCAAATATATTTTTCTTTTTTTGCTTTGATCACTCGATAAATTTCGTTTTTTTGTCTTATTCCAAAATTTTGTTAAATTTTTGGTGTGATATATCCCTATTTATAAAAATATGATATCTCCGATAAATGGATCACTTCAATATAATATAGATACGTTAATATAGATACCCCGCAGTTATGTTAAACTGTATTATCCTGCCAATCTCAAATGTTCTCGGCCTATGTTCTTCAGAGCAATAGTGACATGCCAATATTATTAACTCAAATTAAATAAATTATATTTAAAAATGCATATAATATATTAGTTGTTTATTTGGGGTAGATTTAAAAAATTACACCTTTTTTCTGTTCATTTCTTTACATCGTTGCACTTGTACATTATGCGTATTTTGGTCAAATCCCCCTCAGATGGTGCCACAATCTGGCCCATTGGACGATCCACCAATGCCTCTCCCTCCTTGGCGCGTATCGTCGGCTTTGCAGGGTCGCGAGCGAATGCATTCTGCGAGTAATGCATGATGCTGTCATAGTCGTAGGGCACATTGTATGTGGTCACCTGAGAGTCGGATTTGGCGGTGAATTGCGACCAGTAACGCAACGGGATGTTGTCATAAACAATGGACACGTATGCATTGCGATCTGGACGGCTCTGTTCGTGGAAGAGGCCGAGCACATGCAGTGTCTCGTGTTGTATAACTCCCGGTTTGTCCAGACAGTACGGATTAAGCAGCACATCATGTGGGGCGCTGGACGCCTTATAGCCAACCTGCGTGCCGCACATTTTCTCCGAACTCTTGTAGTAAACGTAACGTTTGTTGTCGTCACGTGACCCATTGTACTCGGCGAACGTAAGGCACGTGTGCTCGTTGAAGTAACTCAGAGCCGTGTGTACATTGTCGCGTTGTGTTGCTGTGTAGTCGTCGGCAATGCGGTAGTAAATCGTGTTGCTGGGCCACAGTTGTCGCGTGCCTTTGACCGCATTGCGTTGGTTTTCATCGACGTTTGCCTCAGTGTACAGATGCTCCAAGTCCTCCAGATGTAGTTCAGTTGAAGCGGGGGCCGCTTCGGTTTTGGTCAGCAATAGTGCCAATAATTGCATGCACGCAAAGATTCGTTTGCAAGTGTCGGACATGTCTACTGCGTGATTGTTGGTTTCCAGTGGATGAAGTTATTATTTATATAGTCAGCAGCACTTCCTCCAAAGAAGTCTTCAATATACGATAAATATGTTAATGCAGCTGTCACGACTTGTCAAAGGAACGATATGGCATTCCAAGACGTTATCAGCTCATTTCCATAGAACATGTGTTTTTTGAATTATTTTTTTTTAGTTAATGCTAAACTCAACGGTTTGGTCAAGGCTCTTGCTAATTTTTACAACATGTGGCTTGTATACTATATTGTACTATATAATAAGTTTGTCTTTATATGATTCGGAAGTCTGTACACCCAAAGAACGAATCAATTGGGGCAACCGTCTTTTTTTGCCAACCGATTTATATAGTTCTGTCAACATTCGACTGATTCAGTTGTTGCAACACCGCGTATCAGTTCACGCAACTAATGAATACAATTGATACAACCAATTTGTTTAGTGGTGGTAGCCAATTTAATTATAAGAAATCAGCCATTTTACCTAGCGCTCCAACGTGTTGCAAACACGAAGTCAGCGTCACAACAGCGTTCCCGAGATCGAACATTGCCGACGATTCGTTGTGCTGCTGACTTCGTGTTTGCAACACGTTGGAGCGCTAGGGCTGCATATATAAATACAACATATAGAAACACAATAGGAAGTACTCTGTAGAAGAAAGTATATTTTAGCATGAAAAAACCGAACAGTAAAAACGAAGAAGCCTAAAAACAATTACAAATTTTGTTTAAGACGTGGCACGCACTGTCCGCAGCACAAAACAAAAAACGAGTGAAAAAATCTGAAATCGCCTGAAAACAATTCCAAATATTGTTTAAGACTAAGACGTGGCACGCGATGTCCGCAAAACAAAACGAGTGAAATATGTAAAGCTTGCGCGACTAGTGTTGTCCTGCTTTGGCATCGCTATTATACAAGACAACTGATTTTCAGTTGAATCAAATAAATATTGGTTGCTACAACTTAATGTTGTATAATTATCTGTTAAGTCAACTAAATATTGGTTAGGTCTCATTTTGAATTTAGTTGCCGTGGCAATGGAAACAATATTGAAAATGGATAAAAAGTTTGTTTCCCCACGCTTCATACTATTGTTTACCACAAATGAATTTCAGTTGAAACTGACTAAATTTGGTAGATGCAAATGAATATTCGTTGAAACAACTGCACGTCAAGCAATTATTTTTTTGTGTGTTTAGTTGCAAGTGAAACTTATACCTACGAGCCAAATGCTCCGAAACCTCTTTATTATTAAAGTTATTTTTACGTTAGTTAGTTTTTAGTACCAAGAATTTGAATGTGACTTATTTTCTTCAGCGACTTACTCCTGCACGATCATTTCAATCTTCGTATTCCATAACATGCTGGTGCTGGCTCTAAAAAGTGAGTTTTGCAGAAGAAGAACCCTTCAACGTTTTTTTGTAATTGTTTTTGGTACGATAACACCGTATGAAAAATTCACATTTGGCTGCACACATGAGACAATTCTACACCGAGAGAAAAACGTAGTTAACTATCGACTATTTTCCCTAGTTAATTCAAAAAATATTGTAAACGACTACGTTCCAATAAATAAATTATCAAGATTCTAATGACGTTTTAAAATAAAAACATAAATTAAAAATTTACAAATCTACGCTGAAACCAAAAATGTGTTCCGCCGGATTGCATGCATTTATTCAATTTTCGAGTCAATGGAACCCTGGGCAATCGAGCCTGCCTTATTTCTGTCGAGCAGATGTATTCAAAGAACTGCTGGTAAGTGACTAAAGATAATCGCAAATTAAATGTTCAGTAAAATATGCGTATTACAAAGAATAATGACCACCGACACTGTGAATATCAAGTTATGAATAACTACGTTTTCCTCTCGGTGTATATATTCTTAAAGTAAAATATCAACTTATTTACAAATAGTTTAGATCGTCTTTGAGACAACCATATCTCAAGCATTCGTCAAATACGATAAATATTGCTAGTACACACAAAAAAAAATAATTGCTTGGCGTGCAGTTGTTTCAACGAATATTCATTTGCATCTACCAAATTTAGTAAGCCTCAACTGATTTTCATTTGTGGTGAATAATAGTATGATGCGTAACCAACTATTATTTGAAGCAACTGCAGCATTGATAGGAGAAACAAACTTTTGATCTATTTTCAATTTTATTATTTCCATTGCTACGGCAACTGAATTCAAAATTAGACCTAACCAATATTTAGTTGACTTAATAGATAGTTAGTTATATTAGGTTGTAGCAACCAATATTTATTTGATTCAACTGCGAAATCAGTTGTCTTGTATAAAAGCGATGCCAAAGCAGGACAACACCAGTCGCGCAAGCTTTAGATTTTTCACTCGTTTGGAATTGTTTTAAGGCTTTATCGTTGTTACTGTTCGGTTTTTTCATGCTCAAATATACTTTCTTTAACAATAGACATACTATTCTACAGAGTTCTTGCGATTTTGTTTCTATATGTTGTATATCTTTATGCAGCCCTAACGCTTCAACGTGTTGCAAACACGAAGTCAGCAGCTCAACGAATCGTCGGCAATGTTCGGTCTCAGGAACGCTGTTGTGACGCTGACTTCGTCTTTGCAACATGTTGGAGCGCTAGGGCAAGGTAAAATGGCCGATTTCTTATAATGAAATTGGCTACCACAACTAAACAAATTGGTTGTGTCAATTGTATTCATTAGTTGTGTGAACTGATACGCGGTGTTGCAACAACTGAATCAGCCGAATGTTGACAGAACTAAGTAAATCGGTTGGCAAAAAAAGACGGTTGCCCCAACTGATTCGTTCTTTGGGTGTAAATATTGCTTTTAAATTTACGATTATGTATAGCAACCATCAATTAAACATCTTACAAACCCTAGTAGAAATTTGCCCGATGCGCCATCGTTGGGTAAGCCCTATTAGAGAAAATATGATCATTGCCTTTGCATGCCCTTGTCATGCTTACCATAGCAGGGTTTACATTAACTAAATAGTCAATGTTCCCGATCATAGATACATTATTTGTTCCTTATAACGAAATTAGCGTCAGGCAATGATCGAGATTAATAAGAGAAACCCTATTATGTTTGGGGTCAGACAAGGCAATTGTCGGGTAAATATTAATATGGGGAATCAGTACATGATCATGGCCTGAGGTCAATACATGATCAGGACACTGCGTTACAAGGACATTATGGGCCTCGTCATATCCCTATCATCTCAAATAATGACAGGATCACTTTATGATCATGGCCCTACCAAAGGTACATTATTAAAATAAGCGGAGTAATTTTTATTGAATTAAAAGAAAATGAATCAAATGTATTTTTATTTATTCTAGAATTAAAACAGTATCCTGGTTATACATTTCCATCGTCTTTATAAATCCTTCGAAGATAAAATTGTACAACAACTTGCGGAAGAACCAAGATGGCTCGGCGCTGCTGTCATCAAGTGAACACTGAAAAAATATTTTCCGTCACGTGTTGATAATTTCAATCCAGGGCAATTTTATTTTCACTTTTACCATTAAAATTGAATTTACTTGTATTGGATTTACTTAATTGTTGTGGATAAATCGAACGTAAGGAAAAAGTACGCAATTTTCCTATTTTTATAGTAGAAAAATGTCAGAATACATCAAAAGTTTTGCAGCAAATAGAAACTTATGGAATGTTTCAATATTTGCTACAATGCGTAAGTTTAAACAGATAGTTGCAGCAAGACTTTGATAAACATCATGTTTTCTTAGTGTATGCTATGAAAAAAAAAATTAAATTTCCTAGTTTTTCGTATCAAATCTTTTTGAAATTTTAAAATGTTTTTTAATATTTTACTCATATCACTCATACGTCCCATATTCCATATGATGAATTATTAGCATTGTATTCGGACGATGCATATTGAGATAAAATTCACAATTTAACCACAAAACTAATATCATTTTTCTTTTTTTTATTTAACATAAATGTATTTTGAGATGTGAAACATATATTGTAATGAGAATGAAAAAAACAAAATTGCGGATTTAAGAGGTTATATAACGACTACAATGTTGATCGTACTATTATACAATTTTGGAAATAAGATATTTAGATGTATTGAATTCAAATCCACCACCGAAATTTGTAAATTCAAAATTGCAGACAGAAAATGATTTGTAATAGCTATCATTATTACTTAATTAAATTTATAATTAAATTTATTATTTTTGATAATCTATTGACATTTTTGACGAGGAATTTCTAAGTGAAGACGATGGTGAATGAAAATCTATTTGACGACGAAACAGGCTGACTCAAACTGCTTGAACTTCGTTGATGTATTCGCGATTTGGTTATGGGTGTGTGTATTTGTTAAAAAAATACACTCATTTCGAAATTACACTCAACAAAAATAAAAATATCAAATTTTTCATTAAAATTCAAGTTTTCGATTTTAATTTAATTTATATTTTTCTTTAAAATTAATAAAATAAATTAAAGTTCTCATAACTTTTTTTTTAATTCTTTACTAAAAATTTAATTAGCGTATACACAGTTTCATGAATACGCTACACAATGGGATGAAGCCCAATTCTAGCTGGACAAAATTAAATAACAATATATATTGCTATATTACTTCAATGCCAATATGATGTATATGAAAGGGGTCGTGTTATGTATCTTCCACGCCTACCTCCCATATAAATTATTAGCAATACACCTTTTATTTCCGAACGTTTGCATCATATGAAGATAAAATTTGGTGTATATGGCTATTTTGGCAATACGAACTATTCCAAAAATTGTTCTGATCGGTTAACTTCTAAGTCCACTTCCCATATAATCCTTTTTAAGAATATGACATATTTCCAAACTTATGCATCATTTAAAAATACAATTTGGTGTATATCGCTTATTGACAGTACTAACCACCATTCCAAAAAGTATAACGTTTGGTCAACTTCTAAGTCCACTCCCATAAAAAAATCATTGTAAATTGATAGTATTTCAATAGAAAAACAATAATTTATACCATTAAAATTGGTCAATAGGATGCATTCTATTAGTTCAGTAATATTGAAACTGTTAATACAATCTGTGGTTGCACCATACATTTTATAATGTGATATTTTAATTACAATAAGAAAGACATATACAAATTTAATGATACGTATTATTAATTTTATGGTAAAGTCGAATTACATTTTCCTAATAATTTATTAAAACAAAAATGTATTTTAGTTAATTTATTGTATAATTTATTTTATTTAAATGTCGAAATTGATATTCATTTTAACAACACACACATAAAAGGACACTTCTTGCTGCAAAAGGTTATAACACATATAATGTTTGCTTTGGTTTCCAATAATTGATTGTAGTAATTGAGTCTGCAGTTATTTTCGAGTCCGTTGCCATAATATAAGTTCGATGTATTATTTATTTTCTGTAATAAATAAAAATATATATATATAAATATAATTTATTTACATTAAATACATTGAGTCCTTACCAATGTCGCGTTTATTAATGTGGATTATTATAAAAAAATACATGCGACCATTTTGAGTAAACACGCAGAATGACGTACAAAACGAACATGTTTGTATTCGTTTTATGTTTTTTTACACCACGTTTATAATTATAGGAGGAAACCATCAAAACAACAGTATTTATTCTATTTAAAATAATAATATTGAAATATTTAAATTTATGGTACTGAATTTTTCAAATACTATTGAATTAATTAGAAAACTTTTGATTTAAAAAGAAAAAACAATTAATTCATGAACCATAAGATCAATGGTCGTACCATAAAGTACTTAATGGTACATTTTCTTCTGAGTGCACTTCCTTAATAATCCTTTTCAAGAATATAACATATTTTCGAACTAATGCATCACTTAAAAATACAATTCGGAGTTTATCGCTATTTTGGCAGTATTATCCACTATTCCAAAAATTATAGCGATTGGTCAACTTCTAAGTCAACTTTTTAAGAATATGACATATTTCAGAACTTATGCAACACTTCAAAATACAATTTGGAGTATATCGCTATTTTGGCAGTATTATCCACTATTCCAAAAATTATTGCTGCTTGTACGGAATCTGCCAAAATCACATATATTTTTGGATTACTTAAACACAGATTGCAATCAATTTTTTAAGAAAAATATGCAATCAGTATATCCATATATTATTTAACCAATAACACTGCTCTACAAGGATTTTAATCTGGAATGAAACCTATCAATTCTGGTTGATTTCGGTATCCTAATTTTTGCTGCGTACTCGTACTCGTACAATTATGAACTTTGAAATTGTTAAAACGATTTGTTTAGGATATACAGAGTCGGTATTTTTTTTATACAAAATCGATTATAATTTCCAAAAATGCAAGTGTATACAATTTTTAATGATATGGTCGGATAGAAGGGTCCTTTTTATATTAGAAAATATAAGTTAGACGATACACATTTTTGAATAACTACTTTAATAACACTTCAATAACAAAATAATACGAATTTCGGTATTTTTTATACAAAATCGATTATGGGTCCTATTATGATTAGCGAAGCGAATGGTTTTGGCGAAGCGAACGTCCAAAAAGCTATTACGGTCACATTCGCCAGACTTCATTCGCCAAAAAACGGGAAAAGTTAAGCGAACGTAAAAAAACATGCAACACTCAACCGATTTTCATTCGCTTCAAGTGTCAAAATCAAGCGAATCAACTGTTCATGTGACGAATCGGCGAACGTATCTTTATCTATTGTTTTTCAGTTTATCTTTTGATTTTTATTTTTTTTTCTTTTGTGCTTTTGTTTATTAGGCTTTATCTGATTTTCAATTTATCTTATCCTTTAGTTTTTCTAAAAGGATGTCTATAATTTTGAGTTTTTTGTGACCTAACTAATAAACGTAAAAAAAACAATTTTTTTCACACTTTTTATTTTGATTTTAAACTTAACACTAATAAAAGAAATGTCTGGAACTGCTCCGACTGCTGCTGAGGATGCAGCTTGATTCATCGCGCGAAGTTATTTGTGCCACAGATGAATGCTTCGGAGGACAGACCACCATCACTATCACTTATTTTAGTCTTACTCCTCGTCGTCGCTTCAGCTTTCTGCACACCGTATTGGCTTTTGTTTAACGCGCTCTTCTTTGGGCCCATCGTTTTTTTGGAACATTTTTATTATTTTTCTAAACAAGACAATTCACAGCAGCTGTTTTGAAACTCTAGGGTTTCTTTAAATTAAAATAAAAGAAGTATTGCTCCAAATAAAAAAACTACTTTTTTAATAAAAAGTATTTATTTGTATGTAATAATAATTTCAATATTAACATTTAAAAACATATTTAACTGTAAATTTTAACTAACTTGAATTGTTCCGAAGTTTATTTGGATAATTTTTGATCTTTTATAGACAAAAAATAACAAAAAACAGAAAAAGTGTTATTGTTCTGAATCGAGTTAACGTTTTTTAAACCATAAATTATATTAAATGGTTTTTTAATAAACGAAAATAGATTTTAAGATAAAATAGTATCTGTTCTAAAAAAAAAGGCAGTACTAAAAGCACGCAACATAATAGTATTTTTTGCAACACGGAAATCCGTCATTTGATCTGTCAATATTGAAAGTGTTGCTTACTTTTAAAACCATAAAAATTAGTACATTCGCCAGTTCATTCGCCAGTTCATTCGCCAAATTACGTTCGCTTCGCCAAAGCGTTCGCTTCGCCAAAAGCATTCGCTTCGCTAATCATAATAGGGCCCTTAAACTTAACACTAATAAAAAAAAATGTCTGGAACTGCTCCGACTGCTGCTGAGGATGCACTTTAGTTCATCGCGCGAAGTTATTTGTGCACAAATGAATGCTTCGGTGGACAGACCACCATCACTGTAACTTATTGTAGTCTTCCTCCTCGTCGTCGCTCCAGCTTTCTGCACACCGCATTGGCTTCTGTTTAACGCGCTCTTCTTTGATTGCGTTGGCCCCATCGTTTTTTTGGAACATTTTTATTATTTTTCTAAACAAGAAAATTCCCAGCAGCTGTTTTGAAACTCTAGGGTTTCTTTAAATTAAAATAAAAGAAGTATTGCTCAAAATAAAAAAAAACTACTTTTTTTAATAAAAAGTATTTATTTTTACGTAAAAATAATTCCAATATTAAAATTTAAAAACATATTTTACTGTAAATTTTAACTAATTTGAATTGTTCCGAAGTTTATTTGGATACTTTTTAATCTTTTATAGACAAAAAATAACAAAAAACTGAAAAAATATTATTGTTCTGAATCGAGTTAACGTTTTTTAAACCATAAATAATATTAAATGGGTTTTTAATAGAAAAAAAAAATATTATGATAAAATAGTATCTGTTCTAAAAAAAAAAGGCAGTACTAAAAGCACGCAACATGATACTATTTTTTTCAACTCTGAATTGCGTCATTTTATCCGTCAATGTTGTAAGTGTTGCTCACTTTTGAAACCATAACATATCAGTACATTCGCCAAATTGCGTTCGCTTCGCCAAGTACATTCGCTTCGCTAATCATAATAGGCCCCTATAATGTCCAAAAATGCAGGTGTATGCAATTTCTAATGATAGGTTTGGATAGAAAGGTTCCTTTTTTAATTAGAAAATAAAAGTTAGACGTTACACATTTTTGCATAACTCATTTAATAACACTTCAAAAACAAAATAATACGAATTTCAGTATTTTTTTATACAACATCGATTATAATTTCCAAAAATGCAAGTGTATGCAATTTCTAATGATAGAGTCGGATAGAAGGGTCCTTTTTATATTAGAAAATATAAGTTAGACGATACACATTTTTGAATAACTTTTATAATAACACTTCAATAACAAAATAATACGAATTTCTGTATTTTTTTTATACAAAATCGATTATAATGTCCAAAAATGCAGGTGTATGCAATTTCTAATGATAGGTTCGGATATAAAGGTTCCTTTTTTTAATTAGAAAATAAAAGTTAGACGTTACACATTTTTGCATAACTCATTTAATAACACTTCAAAAACAAAATAATACGAATTTCAGTATTTCTTTATACAACATCGATTATAATTTCCAAAAATGCAAGTGTATGCAATTTCTATTGATAGAGTCGGATAGAAGGGTCCTTTTTATATTAGAAAATATAAGTTAGACGTTACACATTTTTGCACAATTTTTTAAAATCTCATAATAAAAAAAAATGAAAAATCATAATTGGTGTCTTTTTATAACAGTTATTGAAGCTCTTGTATGAGAGCTACCAGAATAAAATAATGGTTAGTAGTAAGGTATTTCATTGTTGTATGATATACAAGTATAATTTAAGTCCAATATAAATTCATTCAGTTTATATTACGTTTAGAATGCAAGCATAATATACAATAAAAATAAGATAAGTAAGATAACACTACTTTATGCATTGCCATAGCAACACAGAGACCCCATCTGCGAAAATCTAAAAATGGGCTATATCTCAAAAACTAGAAATAATTTGGCAAAACTGATGACATTTTTGGAATCAGCGCCCATATGTATCCAATATTTGCTGTAAGTTTTATTGCACCATCTCAAAATTAAATTTTGTAGGCAGTGTTTTTAAAAACTACAAAAAAAAAATAATTTAAAAAAAAAATAATTATAAGTATAATGTAATAAATTCACAATAAATAAAATATTTAATAAAATTTAAATGTGTTGTTTTTGTTCGTCGGTGCTGGTTCGCATTTCGGTCCCAGTCTCAAATCTCAAAATATTAAGTTTCTTTTCCTGTGCTGGTTCCAGTTTGTTTCGATAATTCTTCCGCGAACGATATGAAATGTTTCGGGCATAAATTGTCTCTGGAAATAATTTTCACGGGAAAGATTTGAATAATTTTGACCAATGCGAAATCAATAAAAATAAAAGCCACACAGTTTTTATATTTTTAACAAATATTGTTTTGTCGGTAATTTTATTTAGATTAATTTATATTAATATAAGTGTGTTTTTTCTATAATTTTCATTACAAAAGCCTGCTCTCCCGCCCGTCCTACTAAACGGGAGCCAAATTCGACCTTTTTATCGTTAAAAGTAGTTATAGATTTTGTTTTTTTGTTATTATTTATGTACTTTAGAACTAAGTAAATACTAAAAGTCATGCGTATTTTTAATATGTATCGTATATATATAATTTATATGTAGTTTATGTTGATTATGCGCTTGTATTGTTGCTTTTCTTATTATTGTTGTTGTTGTTGTTATTATTATTTGCATGTTGATTCGCATGCTGTTAATTATTATAATTATTGCTCATTGAATTGAATAATAATTATGTAGCTATAATATGCATGAAAGTAGTAATAGCAGTTACTGATTGTAATGGGATTTCTTGTTGTTGTTGTAATTTATTTTAGTCAATTACTTTTGCGAACACGTTGAGAATTAATTTTCTTTGCTTATTTTAGTTTTAAGTTTTACAATTAAATAACAAAACAAATTATTAAAACATTCTTTTATATATATATATAATACAATCATGTATATTTGCTAGGGCACGCGACAGAATTGCTAATGGTTGTGGATGTTGATTAATTAATTAATATATATTATTTTTGGACATGCACACACATCTAAACGTAGTATTTCTCTTCTTGTTCTCCTACTCATTATATATCTAAATATGTAAATATTAAACGTTCTTTGCTTAAGTGCTAACAAATTAGATTTTATGTTCACAACAAAATTAATTAATTAATTATTTATTATGCGTTTTGCAAGCCTTTCTTCAAACTGTGCTGGTTGGTTGGTTGATTTTCTTTTTCTTTAAAACTAAATTTTTCAAATTGTTAATAATGTTTGCTTGCTTGTTATATGATAAGACTACAGTTAAGTTATTTTTGCACAACTTTGTTTCTTCTCTATATAAATATATAATATATGCCCGGTACAACGGCACCTAGTGCGTCGGTGCGCATGCGCGTGCGCAACTCTTAAGTAATGCTAGTTGTTGTCGTCGCTGCTCCCGCTTCTGCTGCTGTAGTCGATGCATGTATGTGGCAAAATTTAAAACCTAAAAACGAAACGTACAACGCACTGCGATCACATTCATCGTCACACCTTCTACACATTCACCACACGGCGCTCGCTCCCCCTAAGATATGCCACACCCCTCGCAACGCAACTCCACACTCGCCACAGCGTTGCACAATACGTGCGCTGTCGCGCTGTTCCAAGCGTTGTTTACTGGCAAAAATTGCGTCTGCTGCCTGCCTCCAAGTCCTTAATGCGTCTCAATGAACTTGTAGAGCGCACTGGGCACCGCTTCCTGGTACTTGATGCGATGCGTTTGTATGGTGCGCGCCGCCAGACAGGCGAGTGTTGTGTGTTTGAGCGAATTGACGACCTCATGCAGCGGCTTCGAGGACGACTGCAGCAACGATTCGAAGGTTTCTCCGGCGGCATTTTTTGTGTCCTGCGAAAGAGTACGAAAATTATTTTAGGTTTTTGACATAATTTATTAAAGCATTTTAAATTTTGATTTTTTAACTCTGCTTTAAAGCGAAAAAAATTCAAAAATAGAAAAATATTTTTTTTGTAAATTATTTTTTAATGCGGCTAGGCTATACGACAAAATGATAAAAATAATGTTATAAAAGGTGGAGTATTGGAGAATAAGATATGGAAAAAATAGTTTTATGTTTTTAGTATAAATTTATATTATTTTTTTGTCAATTTTTGATGAATTCTTTGTTTCCCTCAAATTTCCCCTTTTTTTAAATTTGTACCCCCAAAGTCTGTCTTTTGAATGACAAATGTTCCCAGAACGAGAATTTTTATCTGCCAACACAATTTCACCACAGCGGTTCCGTATGGCGCGTTTTCTAAACTCATATTTCTATTCAAAATATGCACGGTTTCGGCTACACAGCACTGACTTTAAAAATAAATTTTTAATATTTCGAAACGTTTCTGCAGCAACATTATTTTGCGCCTGCGAAACAGACGAGCTGTCAAAATTTCAAGCAAATGGTTCCATCCAGTATTCATAGCCCACAATAGGCCTTAAAACTCACCAAATGCGCGCCGTGCTGCAGCAACGTCTCGGCCAGCAGACGCGGACACGGTTGCGCCGTGGCAGCCAAATGCAGCGGCGTATTTCCAGCATCGTCCGTGGCATTTGGATCGGCGCCCACCGCGAGCAACGCTTTGGCCAGCGACGGTGAGGGGAACTGGCAGGCGGGGTAGCGACCGACCAAGGTACCCTCGCGATAGCAGGCATAGTGCAGAGCGGTGCGACCCGAACGCACAGCCACCTTGAGGCGCTGCAGCTTATATAGCGAGTGCAGAATCTGTCGGCGCATCTTCGCGCAGAAGTTCGCATCCTCGATGAGCGACGACAGCAGGCAGCCGATATGCAGAGCGCTGACGAGTGCGCGACTTAAAGCATTTGGATCGTTGCTGCACTCGTGCGGTGGCTGCAGCGAGTTCTGGGCGCTGGTAGCGATGAACTGTTGCTGTGCGTCGAACATCTGTTGACCTGGCGATGGCAAATATACAGAAGTAGTTTATTATAGTCATTAGCAGATTTCAAATAACCGCATACGTACCTCTCTCTACTTCCAGGACCGCCTTGTTGAATATCATAAGCATGTCGCAGGCTTCAATCGGCGGCACCACACGTCCACGGGGCAGCAGACGTCCCGCCTCCACCAGCATAAAACTGAAGAGCTCGGCAAAGGACAACAGCGACGATTGCGTCATGGGGCTGAGCGGCTGCAGGATCTTCTGTTGCATGGTGAGCGCATAGGTCCACAGCTCAATGCAGCGATCGAAGCGACCGGCGTCGGCGTAATGAGCGCCTCTACAAAAAGCACGGAGACGTGAATAAAATTTTAGGATTTGACAAACGAAAAATAAATCCTTACCTAAATCTAATATAATAACTGGTATCCGGATGTGTGGGACCCAATATCCGTTGTCTGATCACTAACGCCTGCATCCGCATCTCGTCGGGGTCCAGGACGAGCTCCTCCAACGCCTCCGTCGTCGTCACTTCGGACACGTACTCGTAGGCGGCGATCGGCTCATTGATGCACTTCGGTATCTTCGGTTCTGTTTTGCGTATAACCATGGCGCGTCGCCACAACGAAAGTGCACTGGCCATGTCACGCTTCTTGTCCACGTACGTGGCACCCAACAGCTCCAACGCATCGATGCAGTTCTCGCGACTCACAGTGGGCAACGTTATCAGATGCTCGACAATGGGCAGATGACCGGTGACACTGGCCGCCAGCAGCGGCGTCATGCCGTAGTAATCGACGTTCATGGTGGCGCCATGCTTGAGCAGCAGCTGTAGAATGGCCAGCGAGCCGGACTCGGCGCAGTCGTGCAGCGCTGTGTTGCCTTTGATGCTGCAACGATTCACGTCGGCGTTGAGCGAGAGCAGATACTGAGCAATCTTAAAGTGGCCCTTGTAGCAGGCGATCATCAGGCAGGTGTGGCCGTGGCGATTGGCTACCTCAAAGTCTGTTGGAAAATGCAATTTTTTGTAAAAAAAAAAAATGCCATTAAATTAAAATAAAAAAAAACACCAACCTGCGCCGTGATTCACCAAATATTTGACGATTTCAAAATGTCCATCGAAGCAGGCGGCGCGCAGTGGTGTGGAATTTGTCCGTGTCGTGCTATTCACGTTAGCACCTCGTCGAACCAGCAGCTTCACGATGCCCAGATGGCCGGCGGCCGCCGCACACCACAGCGGTGGTGTGTCCTCGATGGGCTCGCCGTCGAAACTCACCGAACCCACTTGTGCAACATTCGCGTGGCATTTCGTCAGTAGGTACTCTACGATGTCGTAGTGGCCGTTGCGACATGATATCACGAGTGGGGTGGCTCCGCCGATTTTGGCGGATATAAGCATGGAAATCTCGGAAGCTGAACGACCATTTAAGGCAGTCTGAAAATGGAGAGAATGAAATTACGTAAGTTGAGTGTCAAATACATTTTAAAATTTAATTCAAATAATAATGTATAAATATTGATATTTAAAGATGAATAATTCAAAAGAAAACTGGATTCGGTAAAGCTGCTTTAAATTAAAATTGTTTTATACTTTAATTTTGTTTTATTTCTGTATAAATGTTTAATAGATTTGAACTTAGTTTTTGATATTTAACATCACAAAATTAGTGAAGCGTATAAAAATCTGCAAATGTCAACATTTTATGCACTTTTTGGAAATTGTGAAAAATTTTAATATTTCGTTTTTGCAATTTTTATAATAAATAATGTTTTTGAAAGATTTTAAACATCTAAGTAGAATAGTATGCAAGGTCCCAAGTTCGAATCTGAGCTGAGATTAACATCATTTCTTAGAAATCATTTCTATACCGCGCTACCTCTGGGCAGTTAATGGCAAACCTACGAGAGTAAAACATTGCCTATAAAAAAGCTCTAGGTTCCAACTGTAGGTTCCACCACTTTGAGTGCAAATATAAGACGCATAGCTCAGATGGTGAGAGAGCTGACCAAAGAGCCGCAGGACTGTAGCACCAAAGCCATATATTATACCGTTTGACCTGCTGTAGTCTGAAACAAATCCAACCTGAAACAGTTTCCATTTGATTAGTTATAACTGTTATAAAAAGTTTGAAAAGCCGAATATTTTTTACGTTTATTAAAGTATCACATAACGAAAAATCTTCTTTTCGAATGAAAGAAATAGTTAGAAGAAATAAAAAGTTGGTTGTAACAACGAACTTCACGCGGTTAACTTATTCGGTTGCAGTGATACGAACTGGAGGGGAATTCCCTAATTTGTGGGGAATTTTAGTCTTAGTGGGTAATCGGGGAATGGTCCACTTTTGGCGGTGAATTTCAAATTAGAATCTGTCACATTTTTAAGGGTTGGAATATAGGGGCATATTCCAACTTTTGATCGAATTTCATATGAGAATTCTAAAACTAACGTTTTTATTACATTTAGATTCGATATCTTAGTACAATAAATAATTTTTGAAATGAATTTAAACAGTATGCTTTGACTTCAACGCTTTCAATTCGTTTGGAAAATAATAAATTCAAAATCGTTTGTTCAGAATTTTGCAGGTAATATCGGATTCGATCGAAAACTGGAACATACCTCTATATTCCAATAATTTGAAAGATCATAATTTGGCTTCTAATAAACACAATCTATTAAATACGATTTCTAGATCTAAATAAATTCCTTTAACATTTTTTGAATGTATCTGATGTTGTGTTTTTAAATAAAGGTTTTAATTTACTAAATGTAAGACCTGCAAATTTGACATTCCCCTTAATAGTTGAAAAAAATTGGTTTCAGTATTTTAAACATTGCGATTATTGCGAAATTAAAATTTCGAAACTAAAAATATCAATGACAAAAATGTAGTAAAAATAATGAACAAAATTAAAAATATATAGTTACAACTACACATTTGTTTATACTGGTCATTAAATTGTTAAATTTAATTTTCGAAATAGTTTTCTTCTATTCAAAAATATCTTTATCTTGCCCATTTTCAGTACTATTTTAAACCAAGTTTAATATAATTAATTTGTTTAATATGATCCATTTCAATCAATCACATTATAGTTAATATTTCACATATATTTAAAATTGCATATTAACTGAGTACTAATTGTCTTTCTATCTGTCGGTAAAGTTTAAAATAAGTCTGACATTTTGATTTAGAACTATAGACTTTTGAAATATTTATTTAAGCTAATTTTAAACTTTCACTGGAAAACTGGACCTTAATTAATAAATATAGCACAACTAGGTCACAACAAATAATTTATCTCAATTTACAACGGCTGATAAATGTCATTCAAAAATTAGATAAATCAAGAAATTAAAAAAACATATTAAATGAATAACATATGGCGTAATATTTATTCTATACATTATCTCGATTTTTATTAAAAATGTACTGAAAACACTCAGTGTATTTATTCTATTTTTATTTATTCTCAGTGTATTTAAATTACATTTGTGCGGGGAATTTTATAGTCAATTGGGGAATTTTGCAAGGAATATCGGGGAAAATGAAAATATGAGTTGGCATCACTGTTCGGTTGGCATTTGTGAACACACTAAATTGTATTAAAACTGTTCTAAAACTGTTGTTGTCCAGACAACAAATCTTTTAGTTTTCGTTATAACAACCGACTAAGCAGTTGTTAGAGCCGAATAAGTCGTTTAGACAAAGAAGTGGTTGGCAATATTTTGTGTGCAGTTCCGCAGTAGCAGCTTATTTAAAAATAGTAAATAAAGCTCTATTCATAATGTTCAAAAGTGATTTTATTTAATTATACCGTATGAAAGGTACCACTCCATTCACCTCTTGACTAACTGATTACTGACCTTTGTGTCAGCTGGCATTTAATTAATGCTGTTAGATATAAAATGCCTAGTACGAGTATAACGACCTCAATAGCATTACATACGTCACAACATGGAACGCATATAAAAGTAGCTCCAAAGCGTAACAACGGTTAAAGAAAAAGGTTATATTTTTGGCCCGCCAACGCCTGCCATAATGATATTCATAACAAACATGTTTTTAATTTCTATGCCAACATGAGTCAACAACAAAGCACAAGCGCCATGATTTCGGCCAAAAACTCTTTAGCACACACAGGGTGCATTTACCTTGTAACGTTTTCGCGACGCACCGCGCTCGCCGATCCGCAAGTTCGCGGCGGCTGTCAGTCAATTAACTTGGCCTCTTTCACGCCGGCATGCATGCATGTCAGTCCGTCCATCTGTCTCGGTATATATGTATCTACGTCCATTCGTTATTTTTTATTTCCGTGTAATGATTCGAGTTCTCTTTGTTGCTATTATTGTTGTTTGCCTACGATATCGAACGGTCTTTTATGCGATCGGCCGGTGCGTCAGCCATTCGTTCGGTCCGTCAGTCGTTTGGTCGATCATTCGCGCGCGCATAATATATTTAAATGCTGACATTGAACTCGTACAATGTCAATGCGGTAAAAGTTTTTCATAGACATCATTCAGTCAATCGCATTATCGTGAGAGATAAAATCAACTAGTAATAAACAAAAAATAAAAATATAACAAAAAATTATATCAAAAACAAAACTTTAAAAACACAACAACACTATTACAGTAAGACCTCGGATAACGCATTTGACGCTGTTTAATGATCAATTTTGTGCCAAAGTGTTTATAGGCCTGCTTAATAGGTTTTACGTTGAGTGAGACGGAAAGTGGCCGCTTAGACACGTTACCAGTGCGTGCGACAGAGCCACCAATGGAACGTCGTAAATGTTAGTTAAACCTCGTTTGGCACCGGAAGCTAACTTCTCAATGTAAACATTGTTTGACGATGTTGTGGAAGTTATTCTGTTGTTTAATACGCGATAATATTTTTATTAACTTTATTATATATTTTTTAAAATTTTAATAAATTTTCAAATTCTGATTACTTTATTGTTTTTACTTTCTTTGTGGAGAAGCCGTTAGTGAATTTAGGTATTGTATATTTTTATATTTGTGTTAGATTTGTTGAATTTAATGTTGTATTAATATTTATATCGGACAACCACTTTCATATTCATACTCAGTGATGTCTCAGCTATGAAAATACATCCAACTTTTGCAAATGTTCAACCACAAATTTGATATGCACTTGCATTTCAAATTGAAATTAAATCCTTTAACAAATTGATTCAGAAAAACTAGGAAACAAAACACGTATATTTTATTTTTTTAGCGAACTTTAAGAATATATAGGATTTTCTCATGTGTGCAGCCAAAAAGTTGAATTTTGTCGTACGGAGTTGTAATCGATTTATTACAGACATTAGCAATTACCGGTTACCGAATAGAAATCGAATGAAAACCCGTACAATTTAGTCGAACTTGATAAATTGTACAGAAATTCCATTTAAAATTTAAAATATCAATAGTAATTCAAACAAACAAAATTTCAATATTTTAAAAATATTTCGTCGTTGTAGAACAAAAAGTCACCAAATACATTTTTATGAAAAACTTAAATTTTGAGTTTGTTGATTAATATTGTAAAAAGTAATTGATGCATTTTTAAAGTTGAAATATCTATTGCTAGATTTACATTTTCCTATCAAGTGGTAAAAAAATTTAGATCATCGATTAAAAATTGACAGATATATAAAGATTTTTGTAAATGAATATTTGGAATTTCGAAAATGATTTTAAAATATTCAAAAATATCGTTGTACAAATAAAACTAACGAAATACAAAAAATTTAATTATAAAGTAAAATATTTAATATTATAATAACCAGTTCATATAATAAAATAAACTTGACACATTTTATAGATTAAGCTGCCAGTATACAATTGTTCAGACCTGAAGAATTAAGTTCTAAATATTCAAGCTTGAGTTATATGTATTATTCAGATATGACTCATCAGTATTGAAGGAAGTCCTGAAGTTTAGAAATTATTCAGACCAGAATACTGAGAACTGTATTCAGGACTGGATTTAATTAATTAATAAAGTCTGAACAAATCAATATTAAACGCAATACAGAAACAGCAAATGTTTGCATGTTCCGTATTGAAGTCTGAAATTTTAAAGAGTTTGATCTTCCATCTTTTTGGATGTAATTTTTACAATATATGTTTTATTTTCCTATCAAGGTTACTTTGTGTTACATATGAAAAATAGTGTTTCTGATGTTTTATCGTTATTTATAATTCCGATGTAATCAAATTAAATGTATCAAATTAAAAATAACATATACTATGACGCATTTCAGGGCAATCATAAAGCATGAAGTTGAATAGGAAATAAATTCTTGGAACTACCGCGAACACAATTAGTGAGATTCCCTGAAAATCCGCAAAAATCAGAACTTTTTTACATTGTAATTTAAATTTCAGACCTACTGAAATTGGTGTCCATGTACAGACCTGAAAAATCGAAAATTTGTAAAGAACAATTTCAGCAGTATTTCAGACATTCGACCTTCATTCAGACATTTCGAACTTCATAAATTTAACAATTCGTATAAAGTTTTAGTCCTAAAAACTTTGATGAATTTTTTGAAAATTATGCAGGAAATGGCGGATATTTGTATGGAAATTGAAAATGAAGAATTAAGTTGTGATAGCAGCGCCGCCTATCATGCTTGAATTCAGATCTGATAAGAACCATATTGTCTGCTGAAATGATCTTAATTATTGTATACAAATATTAAACTTGTTGCACAATAATTGTCAAATTATAAAGATATTTTTAAGAAAGTTTTTAATATTTTCAACTTTTATAACTTTTACAATATTTTGAACATTTTAAAAAGTTTTAAGCCTCGGATTATAATTCATATTTTAAACAATTCGCAATATGAGTAATTTGAATCATTTATATATTTTTTCTTTATTATTTCCCATTATATTGTCATTCTTTAGTCTTTATTTTCATTATATTCTTTATAATTTTAAATCATGCCCAGGCTACTTAAACACCGCTCACAGCACAACATAAAAACTAGCAATATTACTACAAACGATCATGTATTTTAATTAATAGTGCTGGCTTGGCTTATTTAGTTGTTGTTTTTATTATTACTTGTGAGTCACGTTCGCCGATCATGCGGTTATACGTCGTACATATAAACGAGCGAACGTTTATATTAAAAACAACAAACGAAATATTTACAGCGTGTGACAGAGAGAGTGAGAGTAAACGAGAGAGACTGAGAAAGACAGACGACGAAGTGTAGACAAACAGCGAAGATGTTGCCAGCAAAAATACCCACAACAAAAGTACCTGAGCTATAAATACAAAAAAAAAATATATATATATAAATGGCACAAAAAAATACCAAATATTTTTCAATTTTAGGTATTGATGTTTTTGAGTGGTTTTTACTGTGTCCAATAAATATGAACTAAATTCAAATTTCCAAATTCTACTTAATATCTGAGTTCACGGAAATCCCCGTATCATAAATATCAATGAATTGAACAATTGTGATAAATATTTAGCTATAAAAAAAACTGTAGCCGCGGTAGCTCAGTAGTTAGTGCGTTGGACTGCGAGCCGAAAGGTCCCCGGTTCAAGCCTGGACTGTGGCTTGCAACATCTTTTCATAGAAACATTTTTCTACACCGCGCTACCTCTCGTCAGTAAATGGCAAACCTACGAGAGTAAAACCATTGCCTATGAAAAAGCTCTCACCCGCCGTTCGGATTCGGCAATAAACTGTAGGTCCCACCACTTTGAGTACAAATATAACACGCACAGCTCAAAAATGGTGAGAGAGCTCGGCCGAAGTTCTATACAGGACTGTAGCGCCAAACTATTATTATTATTATAAATATTTAGCTATAAAAAAAACTCAATATGATATTATAATGTATCATATCTTCTGAGATTTTGGTATACATTTTAAAAGTTGTTATAATTTTATAGATCATTATTAAAAATAAACAGTTAGATAAACATGTTTTCAAAAATTGATACTACCGTACTGAAAGTCTATAGTTTCATATTTTAGAGTTTATAATTTCAAGTTCAATATATTTGACAGAGCACAAATGTTTTACAGAACACACCAACATAACATTGAATTGTTTTTATTTTGGATTTTATGGAAAAAAATTCGGACTTTTTTCTTATTTGATTTTATTGTATTTTTTGTGAATAACATAATATCAACAGAATGTATAGGTTTTTAAAGATATTACTTCCCACCCTTTTGCTGCCAAGAACTGCTAAATAACCTTTGGTCGGGTTTCTATTTCATAACTGTTATTTGTATTCATATTTACTCCGTTTTCCTCTATATACTGAATTCGTCATATGGGCGAGAAAATGAAATATATTTTGAATGACTTTTTGATAATAGGACCACTCTTCAGAACGTAATAGATTCAATCAATGTCTACCGCCTTGGAAATTGGAATGAAATCGAATCAAATTAATTAAATCCATAGTTTCGGCGACTACATCCAGCTGTATCATTAAATATTTTGTCTTTATATAAAGACATATGTTGGCTAATATGTTATTGACCGCTGAAACTATTTATTGCTGATCACTAAATATTTTATTTTTATCCACACGCTTTTCATTCTATATATGAAAATGTTCATTCATATTTACTTTTAAAATTTTGAATCATTTCATTATCGACTTCTTCCGAGATTTCATCCAGCAATGGCCTAAAAAATTTGTTTCGATTGTTTTCGATTTGGTAGTTGGTATCTAATTCTTAAATTTTCAAAAAATAAATAGTACTCTTAATCTTAAAACCAGAAATATATTTCCAATGTAAAAACTGGTATTAAAAACAAAAATATTTCTGACATACGGAAATCAATAAAATCCAAAAACAAGTCCAAAAATCGCGGAATTTTGAAGTGTATAAAATCAGATGTTTTTTTATTTTGGACTGAAGAAAATATGTCAATCCCTGATGTGAAGCAAAAAAAAAAAAAGAAAACATTATTTAAAATATGCCATTTTAATAAAATATTTGACATGATCATATTCAACCAAGGTGGCAGCTCTTACGAGACGTTTATTCTGAGCCAGCGATTGTATGTATGACTATCAGGAAAATAACAGCGCAAAATAAATTTAAAAAATACAATTAATTAAATTGTATTTAAAAGGTCATCAGCCCTCTCAAGCTGTGTATAAAAAAAAAGAGTTAAGTGCTGGGTGAGTGAGTGAACGGCATGCTAGACATGTGTGTATATAATATATGGTATTTTTAATTAGCCAAGCAGATCATATTTAACTAGGTACTTTTAAAATTAAGACCCACAAATTATGCTCAAGTCTAAGTCTAATATTAATGTTGATTATTATTTTTAGTTTTTGACAATTTTTCCTTTAAAGTGTTTGCCAACAATAACGCTGCATTAATTTAAGCTTAATTGATGACAAATGGCAACCAAACGGTCGACTGTTGAAACTAAGAGGGTTTCTTATAAAATACATAGGTATTTAATTCATTATAATAAATTTATGCTCGCATGCAAACAAAAAAAATAAAAACTTATACAACTCTTAAAAACCATAACAAGTTGCTTCCAGCTAAATGCAAATAAGCAAAAACTTTTGCTCAAGGTCGCTGTTTAATTAAAAAGTTCTCGATCGTTAATATTCTATAGAGTATTTAAATATTTATTGACAACTGTTGCCGTGTTTTGTATAAATCTGTTAGAAAGTACGACGACAATAAGAAGAACCGGCTTGTATGAGCAGCTAACGGAATGGCGTCTTCATGGCTTCGTAAAACTAGATTTTTTGTATATAGCTAGAAAAAATCTAATTTATGCTAGTGTTAAGTAACCAAATATAGCCGGATTATCCATTTACAGTTGTGACGGTAGCACATTGTAAAATAAACTGAAAATGAAAGCAAATTTCCAAATAAGCGGGTTTTAATATTGCATCATGCAGAATATTTTAAAGAAAACTTCCTGCTTGCCTGCGTGCGTCAGTACTTAGAAATGATTGATAACAATTCTTTCTATAAATACACTTGTGACTCTCTCAGGTACGCAAGATTTATGTATGATTCAAGTTACTTGAATAATAAACAACATTAAAATGTATGATAATTATTTAAGCATTTTTTTATTTTTATAGTATAGAAATATTTTAATATAATATTTTAAATTAATCAATTCTAATTACTGGAATTCATATATGCCACACTAAGTTTATTAATTAATAATATAAAAACTAGTTGCTAAATTTAAATATTTGTCTTCTCATGCAATAGATTAACATTTTCATCATTTTATGTATATATTATTTTCAATATTCGAAATTGTTAGAATGATAAAGATTTTTTTATATCAATTTTCGTAGTATTTAGAATCTAGTTTGTGAGATTTACTGATACAATGATGATATGATTTATTATAAAAACTTAATACCTTTACTTTTATAAACATAAATTATAAGGAAATATTTTTAAAATCGAGCAATCCAATTCATTTGTGAAATGAAAAAAATAGTGATTTTATTTATTTACTTTAACAGATTATTCAACTGGCCCGATTCCTCCTGAATTAATTTTTTCGCATTTTGTGATAAAACTCCATTTGTAGTTTAAACTAAGTTTAAAGTTAGAATCGTGTTTTTCATTGAATTTTAAACATAGATTAAACTTAGTTTAAACTCTCAATTTTTTTTGACAGAAAAATGTGAGATGCGCTCTTTACGCTCTGCAGTCCATGCTCATGCGCTCAGTTGTCTGTCCATCGGTTTCCATTTTATTAGTTTTCTGCTATTACTCATTGCATAAAGTAACACTAAATCATTACACGCACAAATTCTCACTGATATTTATTAGTTCATGCATTATACTATTCTAAATTATCTTATAACAGCTGTTTCAAATGAGAAAAATAATCCTCTTCTTCTTCTTAAATGCTATTCACAATCGATAATTCGCTGATATTAGCCGGTGCCGGTGCTGCAACTGAAAAACTGCTCTAATAGTTAAACTACGTGAGACGTTTAAGTAAATGTAGTTTAAACTACCATTGAAAAACTGGCCCAAATTAGGATAAATGATCCCGGATATTGGATGTAATTATATGCCAGGACGAGTTGTGTAAATGCGGCAAAAATCGAAAAATTTTATTTTTTTTATACGTGTTTCGTTTAAAATTTTACTAAAAACAAAAATCATATTTTGTAAAAATTGTACACTATAAAGCTTAGAATTTCTACGACATACGCAGATACGAGCTGAAATGAATTCCCCTATTATATATATTTTTTTTTTTTTATTTATTGTTTGTTTCAATTAATTTTGTATACAAATTTAAAAATAGTAAAGCTATAACTTACAATATACAAAATTGGAATTTAAAATTTAGAACAAGAAAAGTCTTAATAATTTTAAATAAATCATTTTTGTTTGAGAAAAGCCGAACTTAGTAACGATTATGTAGTACGTGCTGTCAATTCTGATGGCACACACAACGTGATATCATTATTAGTTTTCAGTTAAATCGATTTTTTGTCAACGCTATTCATTGTTACTCAAATTAAAGTACGTTGACTGGTATGGTATGGTACAATGCACCTGGAACATATTTTGTAGGTGTTGATGGCGGATCAATGAACTGATAGCAACACAGTGAATAACACTAAAACCATGTTCAGACAATTTTGAATCAATCATAAATCAAAACAAAAACCAAAAATGCCAATGAACAGTATTTAGAAATACAGCACGACTTAAAGCCTTAAGCAATTGAGGTGAATGAGTTGAATGAATAACGTGCTTGAACTCGATACAAAATTTAAAAAATAAACTTAAATAATTTTAATTTAAAAATTAAAATTAACAATAAACAACAGCGGCGTACCTGAAAAAAGTATCATTTTTCCCAGTTGCCCACGCATGAACTAACAACAACATGCAATATTTATGATTAACACTGAAATAATTATCTATGCAAATATACTAACCGAAATCTGTGCAAACAGCACAAAAACAACGCGCCAACGGAAGGTGGAAAATCACATTGTATTCGATTTATGGGAAACAAATTCCAAAACGTTTCAAGTTTGTTTACCAAAGCTGAACAGATAAACATTCAACAACAACAGAAAAAAAAAGAAAAACAAATGCATTCAAGAACATTGCGTTATAAAGATATTGCGTATCGAAAAATATAAATGATACAAAGGCGCTGCAACGAAACGTTAATGCGACGAGAGGGTCACACGATAACAATGAATGTGGCACAGTTTTGAAATGGCTGAATTAGGAAATAGTTCATAGAGCAATTATTAAGAAAATGTATAAGCAGAAACAAAGCAAATGTCCATCAAACGGACAGCACAACATTGAACAAGTCGACACTAACATTAACAGAGACAACTTCCTCAAGCGCCCACGCAGAGGATGATACTCAGAAATTATAAAATATGTATTTATATTTTTCAAGACAACTTTTGTAAATATTTTATGCAATTACTTAAAATTTTTATATTATTTAATTACTATACTATTTATGATATATTTTTTATTAATTTATTTAAAATTTTTTATGTTTATTTTGTTTTATTTTTTACATATCGTCGTTGTTTGGGGTTTTTTGATAACAATTATATTGAATACAATTTGATTAATTTGAAGAGTAGAAATGGCTTTTGAATTAATAATTGGTTCAATATAGACCTCATTGATTAGAAACTGTCGGATATAAAAGAATTTTTGTTAATCTAGTTTTGAAATTTTTAAATGCAGTTGGTGACACAACTTCTACGACGATATCTTTTTTTTTGTATTTAAAATTAAGGATTGAATCAAGCTCAACAACGATAACCGTTTCACTTTTGTAGAGACTACCTGAATTTTTAGTGACTACATTTTTATACCCCACAGTAAAAAGGTATAATCAGTTTGGAACGCCGTTTGTAACACTCAGAACTGTATAGAAAAGTAATATATATGTATATTTGATCATCATGACATCCTGAGTCGATTTAGCGATGTCCGTCTGTCTGTTGAAATTACGATTACAGAAAAACGAGAAGAGCTAGATCAATGAATCTCCTAATTTAGATTACTTATACAACTACGCAGTCTAAGTGTATGATCGGTCAATTGTGACCTGTGATCCGACCACTTATGCTCAAATACCTCATATAACACAGATATTTACAGTTGAATTTCCTATATACAGCTTGAAACAAAAACCTTTTTTTCTCGAATATATATTGACTTTCTACTCAAATATATAAAAATAATGTTTTTCCTACAGTACGAATAGTGGTGCCTGAAAAAATGAAATTCGGTACTGTCAAGATTGCCACTTGTTATTTCAAGGATTCGTATATCATGGTGATCTCTGGACCACTTTAAATGGTAACCGCACACATTATCATATAATCAGCCCAAACGAGGTTCCCGATGAACGGAAGCTCGTCGGATTGTTCTCCTTCCGACGGAAAATAAAATCTAATCAATTTTTCCGAGGAACGGGAAACATTTATACAACAATGCAACATTGTTTTCCTCTCAATTTCGATATTAAATGCCAAATTTCGAAGTAAAAATTAATTTTGTTTTCAATTTTATTGATTGAACGTACTCTATTTGACATTAAAAAATGACTGCAAATACAAAACGAATGTTATTTTATTTTTATACCCTACACTAAGAGTGAAAGGGTATATTCAGTTTGGTACGCCGTTTGTAACACCCAGAAGAAAGCATCTCCGGTATGGAAAAGTATATATATTCTTGATCAGCATGACCTCCTGAGTCGATTTAGCGATGTCCGTCTGTCCGTCTGTCTGTCCGTCTGTCTGTCCGTCTGTCTGTCTGTCCGTCTGTCTGTTGAAATCCCTAAGACTTTTAAAATTGAAGAGCTAGATAAATGAAACTTATAACTTAGATTACTAATATACCTACGCTGTATGTGCGAAAAAATTGGCGAGATCGGTCCATGGTGACCTATGATCCGACCACTTATGTTCAAATACCACATATAAAATGTACATATAAAGATCAATTTTTATGTATACGTGCTTAGGTAAACTTTGTTGGTCAAATATATATTGACATCATGCTCAAATACATGATAATAATGTTTTCCGGCGAAAAGACTTGTGGTTCACAAAAAAAAAAATCGAAATTCGGTACACCTACCCATTTGTAAATATGGGTATCAAATGAATGGAAATTCTTCAGCGATTGAATGTTTGTAGTTATTTTCAGGATTCGTATACCCTGGTGACCTATATATCACTTTGAATGGTAACCACACATATGTGTAGGGTATTTATAGTCGGCTTAGACCGACTATAATTTTGATAATCCTAACTATCATAATTACACCTACTTTAAAATTTCCCATGTGATCTAACCTTCCCAACTGGTTTAATTTATTTTTTAATTGCTTACGACAGTACCCAGCCGCCAAACTATCATAAACGACATCGTAAATGATAGCAAATATTCGTAAATAATGAATAAAACAATCGTATACGAGAATCGTAAATGATTCGAAAACGCATACAGTTTCGTTCTTAATTTGTCCATCGTAACGAGGTATCATAAACGAACTAAAAACACTCATATATGATAAATTTTCGATTGTTTATGATCGTAAAATACGAATATATCTCGTTATAAACGATGTTTTTTGTTCGTAAGCGAACTCGTTTTTAATATTTTTTACGATTAAATTTTAATCGTAAATGATAATCATTTTTAACTCTTTTACGAGCTTTTTCCTACTTTTTTAACGATACAAAAAAAAAAGTAAATGCATTTAATTTTTATATTAAGCTCACAAATGCATTTACTTACTTCTTAATTACATCAAATGATTTAAAATTTTCACCAAAACAATTCAATCTTGTTAAAAATATCGAACATTTCTTGCATTTTTTAAATGAACTTTTGATTACAAAAACAATAATAAATTTTGACAAACTTTTTTTACGATTTAAACAATCGAAAAATACGAGCCATCGTTATTTACGAACAAAATATGATTGTTTTTTTCATTGACATTTATCATCGTTTTTTACGAGCAAAATGATCGAAATTTATGATTATTTTGTATCGCCAAACGATCGTAATTTACGAAAATCATAAAAAATGTGTGTAGGTGCCGACTGGGTAGGTACTCAAATAGTTAAATTTTCATAGCAATTTTAGCAAGTTTCCAACATCCAAGCAGTCGAAATAATTTTTTTTTTAACTATTTGCACAGTTTAAACTACTTTATGCAATCAATTTGTTCAAATATTGAAAATATGCAGTTAACGAAATCGAAAACTTAACATGGATCCATCATACCGAAAGTGATTCGTTAAAAAACTTAAAACCGAAAACGAAACGTCCCAATAAACATATTTTCGATAGTATATAATTTCGATAACGTTTCGAATTCGTAACTATATCGTTAAATTTATATAGTATCAGTATTGAATAGTATCAGTATCGTTTCGATATCGTTTGGTATGCTGGGGTAGTACAAAACTGAATTCGAATACATCATAGTCTTTGAATATTAAATTTTTAATACAGTTTCAAGATATATGTGTTATCACAATTTTTATGATATAGCTTATATTTTTTTTTGTAATTCTAAACAATTTTTTTATCAACAATTTTTTATTTTTATCTACATTTTTATAACGTTTGTAAATCAGTGTTGAATACCGCCGCCTCTGTTGTTTGTGGTGAACTCTGTTGAAACAAATTCATGGTGAAGAAATAGTAGTTGTTGTTTTTTTTATTCTGTTGAACAACAACAAAAAGCACTTCGCTTGAAGCGCTTGTTGAACGTGCGATGACTCGACGCGACGGCCAGCACAACAAGAACAAATACTACATAAATGGCAGCAGCAACGACTGCAACAACAACAACTGCAATAACAACATTTAAATACTACAAAGTACAATGAAACGATCGGCTTGTTTACTGTCATCATCATCCACGTATCTACGACAATATTTATGGTTGTTCTGTTTGTTTTGTGGTCCGTTGCTGCCTCTCCATGCTATTAATTGCCCTTCCTCATCACCAACCAACTTCATCTTCATTATCAGCTTCTTAATCTTCATCATTACTATCATCACCATCATTATTATCATCCTCGTTGTGTACTTACATTGTTGGCGCACAGAATTGAAGTCAAAGCAAACGAGATGCTGACCTTACGAAACACAACAAAATCACCGCCGAAGAAACGAACGAACAAACACCGCCGCTAAGCAACGCTTTGGGGCTGAACGAACTCATGCGAATTTTGAACAGCAAATGGATTTCGATTGTATTTGTTATTGCCAACAACAGCCCATAATAAACATAGTACCACCAATCGACCAATCAGTTGAAACCAAAAAAACCTCAACCTCAAAAAATTCTCGAGATAACGCTTAAATTATTTTTAATTCGATTAGTATTCGACGAAGACCTTTAAAATAACAAACACCACAACAATGCATAATTATTATATGCTGTCAAATATCGTCGTTAAGTAGGTGTCGAGAAAATTATATTGAATTTGTAAAAAATCAGATTAACATTGTATAGTATAGATTTTATTATCTAAAGATACGTGAAGAGTTCAGGGTTTCCCCCGTTGTCTATCTAAAGTAATCAGCGTGCAGTTTGTTATTTCAAGAAAATGTTTTTGAAGCTCTTGTAGCCGATAAGATAAATGAAATGTACTGAAATATGACAGATATTGTGTTGGTTTTGAATGCATTACCGTTGTACGAGTGTAAATGATTTTGCAGTACATAGAAAGATAAAATAAAGCCAGAAGCACGAACTAATGCGATACAAATTTGATGTGCTTTTAAAAACAATTTAAGATTTATTGATTAATGCTTATTATGTAAAGTTCTATTTTTTTATTTTTTATTTCCATTACTAACAGAAACTTGTTTTTGGCAGCCGGCACTAAAATGGCCAAAGGCATAAATTAAAAATTAATTTGAGTGTGACCAAAGTTAATTATTTTATTTTTATTCGATAGATAAATTATAAAACGTGTTTTTGTCTAAATTCAGATTTTTGACACAATTCTGACAACATATTGATTGAACTCATTTTGGCATAAAATAGAAGATAAAACCAATAATAAAGACAAAAACTGTTAAATCTATTTCTGGACAGACATATTTAATTATGTTTGAAAATCATTTGTTAATAATCGGACATTTTTTAATTTTCGATCGTCATATTAAATTTGTAAATAAGTTTTTTTAAATTTAATGTGGTTTTCAAGTGAATTCAATACAATTGCTTTGAATTGAAATGATTTGAATTCGTTTAGGAATCGTTTTTCACATTGAGACATCGAATTCAAAATGTTTTGTTTACAAATTTTTGAATTCGATAAAATAACCACATACAAAATTTTTGGCAGGGTTTAGGCAGTTAATAACATTTTTTCGACATATTTCAAACAGACAAATGCAGAGTCTGTATCACAATCTGTCTGTTTTCTGCACGTATTCAAAATATGCCGTGCATTTGCCAATAAAATTCCTTAAAATTTGATAACCCGCTATACACTTCCCAAAATATTTTATTTATCTGCGTGTTTGACAGGAATATGCCCGAAATATTCTTGAAAAATGCCCAAAATTTTGCTTGGGAATGAAATTAAATAATTTAAAATCAAATCAATTTGTCAAAAGTAAATATATAAAAAAATAAATAAAAAAATAAATAAAAAAATAAATAAATAAAAAAATAAATATAAATAAATATATAAATAAAAAACTAAATTGCATGAACAAATTTAATTTGTTTATTAAATATGAATTCTAGAATAGTTAATTTTTATCGAAAACTCGATCATTTTCGTAACATTATTGATTGTCGAAATCAATAATTAGGAACGTTTCGATATTGTTAAAATATCATTCGGTTTGTTGGGTATTATGAATTGAAAACTTTGAAATTGTGTAGATAAATATCAAACGTGCCTAAGTCCAACATAAGCACATTTAGGCAAATTGAGTTTTTTACTTTTTTCGCGAAATATTTGATTTTTTGATTGAAAATATGGTTTATTACAATTTATATTTAATATGTAACCATTGCGTAAGCTAAAAATAACCAAGACATACGTTGAATTTAAAATTAATATGTTTTTATATTGGACTTAGGCTCATTTGATATTTGCCCTATGGACTTAGTCACGTTTGAAAAAATCTTATATGGACTTAGGCAGATTTGAAAAAAACACAAAGAAAAAAAAGAAATATGAAATACGGGAACGTATTCGGGTTTCTGCAACTAGTACAATAAAACCTTAAAAAAATTATTGTAATTAGGAAGAATATATGTTGGCTCGTTGGGTAGTGACTTGGACTACTAGCCGAATGGTCCCGGGTTATATCCCTGTGACTGTCAACATATTTTTCATAGAAAACAGTCAATGACAAACCTACGAGATTACATCTCACCCTGCCGTTCGGATTCGGCATTAAACTGTGTAGATCCCACCACTTTGATAACACGCACAGCTCAAATGGTGAGAGATCTCGGACTAAGTTATCCAGAGGAATGTAGCGCCAAACTATTATTTTATTAAACTTTATTATACTTTTTTTTATACAGTTTATATAATATTTTATATGTCTTCTGGTGAAAATGAACACGTCGTTCGATGATAGTGTTTCACAAGTAAAACATATCATGTTATTAAATTTTATTAAATCTTTTTAATTATATATAGGTCACAATTTTTGAAACTATTAAGGCCACAGGGGGAATATAGAATATAGAAAGCCAACAACGAGTCGAAATTATTAAAATGTACTACCAAAATTCGAATTCATTTATCTTTCCATCATGAAATGGCAAACCTTACTGAAGAGAAATGTCAAAAGAGCGGCAAGAAATATGGCGTCGTTTGCTGTCCCTGTCGCTCTACTTTTGTAGCGTCCCTGTTGAAAAACCCTTTATATACAGTTTAAGTCATCTTTCAAAATTACGGCGTCATTACTTTTTTTGAAAACTGTTTGAGAGACTCAACATTTTTTTACGAAAAATTTAAAACAAAACATCAATGCTTTGTTTACAATTTCCTAAAAAAATTGAGACTCAAAATTTTAAAATAAATAAATTCCAGGATCCAGAAGATCCAGTTTATAACAAAAGTGAAAAAGTGAATTTGTGGTGTGAAATTTTAATAAATTATCCAAATTAAAGTGCAAAAAACATAACCTTGAAATAAAGTTTAAATTGACAATTAATTGTTGTATTTTTAAAATTTTTTTATTGAGATTCTGAGCATAGTGTATGCCAACTAACTGTCTAGATGAACTAACCTGTATATACTTCACCATGAATTTTTGTAAAACATTTCTGAATATTTTATAATGCAGTTGGTGACTTTTACAACGAGAATAATACGTATCATTCGATCAGAATATTACAACCGAACTCGAAAACGTTTGTAACTTATAATAGAGACCATAATTTATAAGTCAATGACCGCAATAAACTCACAAGAGATATACGGAAATGTGCCTCATAAATTGGAAATGATGTGACTCAATGAGGAAGTCTAGTGTACAAAGATAGCGATATTCATGATAAAATGTTCTCATGAGCTAAATAAGTGAATGCATTTTAATATATTCAATTCTGCAATATATTCGACATCTGATCATCATTTTATTACAAAAAAAAAAAAAAAAGTTATTATATCGTCGACGATACTACTACAATACATTTCAACTACATACAAAAATGTCGCCTACATTTGACTTATAATTGATATTTCGATCAGATAAATTAGACAAATCCATTATAAACTATGGCATACTTAATTTTGGATTAAGTAAGTGCAGAAAACAGTTTTTTTTTTACTGTAAAATTCTTTTTGTTGGCGATATTTGAAATTGTAGTTAAGCAGTTCATCAATATGTTGATTAATATATTTAATGTTTTAAATAAACGTCCAAAAACCTTGAAAGATTGTAATCAATATTTGTTCTATTTAAAACTGAAAGAGCTATACGTTTTTCACAAAGTTCCAATAAAATTATTGTGCTATTTGCAGCAATGTCTTTTGACCGACACAACAGGGAAGAATTTGAAATTATACTTTTAGCACTGCGAAAGTAATTAGAAAATGTTTACAACTACAACGCAATTACAATCAGTTATTAGCCTTTGTTGTTTTTGTTATTTATTTGCCGAGAGATAACAGCAAATGGACAGCCAGTCAACTAGTCAGCCAGCCACACAGATTGATTGGGCCAAAAGCACAAAAATAAAATTCACAGAAACAAAAAAAAAACACAATAAAAAAGAGTTGCTAAAAAAAACAAAAAATAATAGCGTTAACAACAGCTTTATGGCAAAACAAGTAAATAAACCAGTTTGCTAGAATATATAGCTGCTGTTGCTGTTGGTGGCGACTGTTGCTACTGCCGCTTTTATTGTTATGAGCGACAGCTGCTGTTGTTGTTGTCGCTGTTGCCTCTGCTTGTTTGTTAATTCTTGATCTTGTTCTCAAAGCACGACGACACAATCAGGAAGTTAATGTGTGTTTGTGTGTTTAAGACGACAGCAGCAGCAGCAACTCAAACTCAATGCAAAAACCATAAAATTCAGATGCTTTTTAAGACTATTTTGGAAAAATACATTAAAAATTATTTTGCAAAAAATAAAAAAAAATGCATTAAATAAATTTCAACACAAAAATTCAACTCACACCAGAAAACGAGAGACAAGACATTTTTTTAAAATACCATATTTGGTTTATTCATAGGCTGACGCAGCGGAAAACAGGGCGCACAAATAATGCATCATTAAACGTTTAATTTAAGACATGTTGCTTGTGGCTGAATTTCGTTTTATTTCCTGTTCTCGGTGCTATTTTCGTTTGGTATTCTTGAGCCGCAGTTAAGTCGTCGCAGTCCGTCTTTCCGGGAAGACAGTGGTGCTTTCAAGAGCATGACACGCTTTGGGCATGTGGCTGACAGCGCTGCAATTAACAAATTAGTCAGCTTAATTAAAATTCAACTTTGGCAACAAGTACCGAAATTTTAAGACCCAATGACTCAATGGCTGTTTTGTGAAATTGAAGAAGGTATTTTTATTTTACAAGAAAATCACAGTAATCATTAATTATACTGTTTATTTGCAAGTTTAAAAAACAACAATAATTATTTATATAATTTTGCGACTGTGGCAGAATAACGTAGCGCACTGATAAGATAACTAATGTTAAATAAGAAAAATATGTGATTCTATTATATGAAAGAAATAAAAAATAGTACATTTTTCTTGTCACCGCGAAAGTGCAAATAACTAACACACGCTCGTCGCTGAAAGGTTATCATGCAATTAAACTAAAACATTTTAGAACTAATAAAAATTAAAATTCGGAAACTATAGCGAGATTTCAAAACAAGTAATATTATCGTAACATCCGTTGATTTAATTTGATATTCATTATTGTTTTTGCAATTTTGAGATAAACAAGAACGTGTCCAGTTTCTCCCCTTTTTAAATAATAAAATATTTATTTATTCTCAAGTGAACATATCGTCGTTGCAGAATTAAGTCACCGAATACAATTTTATGAACAACTTAAAATTCAACTTTTATGGTTATTCTTATTAAAAGTAAGTGATACATTTTTAAAGTTGAAATAAAAATTGATAGTTTGACATTTTCTTATCATTTGCTAAAAATATTAAGAACATCGGTCAGAAATTTGCAAATATATAAATGATTTTCTAAACGAATAATTGGCATTTTGTAGTTGGTGACTTTTACTTCTACAAAGGCGATATATTTTATCGATAAGTATGAGTTAAATGATGAATCTACATTTTTAATTTTTATTTCTATAAGATTTTTTATTTTTATAAGATTTCATTTTAAAAATTTGAAATTTTTGTTTTATAAATGACATTTCATTTCTCGTTTTAATATCAATTTGAGAGTACACATTATTTTTGTTATATTTATCACTATGGCGCTGTTTAACTCAACAACTACGTTTTACACTTTACAACCATTGATTGTAAAAATTCTTTAGACAAATACTGATCGGTAAGGAAAATATTGTTGGTATAAATTGATGAGAATAAATTAATCTTTTATATGGCATACTTTATTTCATAAAGTTTATCATTAACTTTAAAAAATAGTGTTTAATAAATTCTTAGTTAACAAAAAAATAAACAATTTCATATTTTTAATTGCTTTTAAGGATATTAATGTTTTTTTATTTTAATTTTAAAAAAAGTTTTAAAATCTTGTTACATTCCGAACCAACATTTTTAGCATTTCTCAAGAATATTTCCAGCAAACACATTGATAAATAAATGTTTGTGGCAGGTTTATTGTAGATTGGCAAATTCTTTGAAAATTTAAATGCAGATTCCTTGCATTATTTGGAAACGGATGGAAAACAGAAAGTTTTTGATACAAACTCCGCCTTTGGCTGTTTCAAATATACCCAAAAATGTTTGCAAATATTTCAATCATTATTTCATTTTAATCATTTGTCTCTATTATATGAGTTTGCTGGATTTGACCATACGTATTATATATCGGTTGGTGTTTATAAAGAAAATGTCGCAAAAAATTCGTTAAAAATATGGGACGCTTGATAGGCAAGCAAGCATCATAGTTTTGAAAGCATTTGTGCCAAAGTCTCTACCTAAGGAGAAAAATAATTTTCATTAGAAAGGTCGATCATAAAATATCCCTTCTAAAAACGCAATAAAAATCTAACAAAACTAAGGAGAAGAAGAATTGAACACTTTGAAAATATAGAAAAAAAAAGAAATTTATCGGACTTGTAAATAAACTATCAAAAAAATAAAAAAACAGCGGAATTTCCAAAATGGTTAAAACAGAAAATAAAAGTGGTAGTTATGAACTGTACCAGCCGTGACTTACGTTTTTCCATGCTTTTTTTTTGTTCTACTGTTAAAAGGTCGAAGAACTATTTTTAGAACATCAGAAGATTTTTTCCTCACATAAGACTAGCATTTTTTACAATTTTATTCAGGCGGCAAATTTTATTTTACATATGATACAAAGAACAATGTCAAGAAGTGACTTTGTAACCGACTGCTGCCTGTGCGAACTGACGATGCGTACGTTGCTCCTACTCCGTGCAACGACCGATGCCCTACCCAAAGGAACAACGTCACCGCCAGAAGGTGTAGACTTTTTTTCTTTTACTCAGAACTCACCTTGAGTTGCGCCAAGTTGTTGTCTCGCGCTGCATTGAAGACAATCATTTTAGGGTCCATAGCAGTCACTCCAAGCCAACATAAAATCCGCGACAGCTACGGAAAACTGAAACAAACTGTTGTGGTTGTTGTTGCTGCTCCAAACGCTCTTGGTTTATTAGGCCTTGTCTATGGATGCGCTGTATTTTCCGACAACAACAGCAAACAGTTGTGATTTTGCGAATAGAAAAAATATTCACCAACTCCCAAATTTCTTGTTGTTGTTGTTGTGTGAAAAGTCAATCGCTATCTTTGACGTTTTTGGCTGCAATTTTGAGGTCGCTCGTTGTCGTTTGTTGTTTTTGTGCTACACGTTAACTGCAAGAAAATGTAACGAGTAAGGAAAATGTTTTTTCGTTCGTACGTTCGTTTTTTGTGTTGCACGAAACAGGAAGATGAAAATTTTATTGCCTTTGATTTATTTATTCATTACTTACAAAAAATGTTTTAATTATATTCTTTCGCAATTTACAATTTCTATGTATTGAACACCAACGACGAATCGTGCAAGAAAAAAACCATGCAAATTTATCAACGAACAGACGCAAAGAATAAAATAACCAAACGGAATAGAACAATAAAATCACTTCAGCGAAAAACGTACGCGACGACGTCGACCGTGCAGCAGCGCAACGCAAATTATTAAAAATGGACAAAATTGCACAGAAAACCGCAATCGACAGCATGGAATATAGCAAAACAAAAAAATTTACGAAATATATATATATATTTCAGTTATATATACATCAAATTTGCTTGTCTCACATATTCTTCGGTTTTTTCTACTGGCCACAATTCTCGTTATTGTTGTTGTATGTGTCGTATTTCCCAATTTGTTGTTGCGCTGCCAAAATTATTTCCTCAAATTGTTCGTTGGAAAATTTCGACAAAATTAAATTTCTTACTTTTTTTCTTAGGTTTGTTTTGAATATTTGAATCTGAACGCAAAATTATCCACTTTATACTATGTTTAGAGGAATTTTCTCGTCTATTATTTAATATCTTTTCAATTAATTTTTCTTATATATTTTTCACATCGTTCTCATCGACCAAACCGAGTAATCGAGAGCCGTTGTTTTACGTTGTACGTCGCTTGCGAACCAAGAATCGAATGGCGATAACCAGATCGAGTGCTGCCAGTTCTGTTTTTGTTTTCGCACATCAAGTGCTGCCAAACTGGTTCTATGCTACCAAACAGTGTTGCATGTCTAGAAAATAATAAAAGTGTATCAAAAAAAATAAAAACGTAAGATTTTAAGTAAAAACGTACTTTATTAAAAACACTTTTTCAAACGTAACAAAATTTTAGAAATGTATCAAAAAAAAATTTGAGCACACAAAAAATGTTCAAAAGGTATCAATTTTCCTGTCGGATCAAAACTGACGAGAAAAATAAATAAAAAACAGACGGAAAATTTTTGAAAAGGTACAAATTTTGTATCCTTCGAATCTAAAAAAGTACAGACTGCAAAAATTGTAAAAGATTAAACCAAAAAAAATGGTCTAGTGCACCCATACTAATATACAGTTTTTTGGAGAAAAAATCGCGAGAGTACAGACTGCAGACTGTGATCTAGTGCAACCATACTAAAATACATTTTTGGGAGAAAAAATCGCGTGAATTTTTCTACAAAAAAATTTGTCAGTGGCGCTTTTCGCCTCATTCAATAGCTCGTGCGACGATACTAATGCATTTTTGTTCTTGCAGTTACATATTTTTTTGTTCCTCAAGATAAAAATTCATATCTATTTTTTTTTAATAAAAAAAAAGGATACAAAAATTGTCAGCGCTAAGATTTGAAACGGCGCACAAAAGTTCAGAGTCAGACTACCCCCTGAGTTATTGATACAATTTTTTTAAATTGCATATTTACATAATATAACAATAATACGGCCAATTGCTACTTCGTTAGCTGTTTAATTACGCAAAACAGATTGCATAAGGGTTTGACTGTAGTTTGAGAGTTGCTTGTACAGCATTATCGGTTTTTTTAATTAGTTAGTCAAGCACTTCAACAACCAATGTAAAGCCAATAACGCCCAAATAATTCAAACATTAAAATAAAATAAGTGGTTCCCTATGGCATAATTATAGTATATTTTGATTCCCAAATTTGTTTTTGTTTGAATATAATTTTTTGAGTTCCATTATTGCTTTCACACATATAACATTCTAAGCCAAGAAACAAATTAATTCTAACTAAATTTTGTAATGTTTTAACTTCGATTAAACTATCTAAAATTCTAAATATTAAATGCATATTACTTTAAGAAGCCTTTGAAAGTTTTGTCATTTTTAATATTTAATTATTTAAAAATTCAGTTTTCGGTTATTTTATTTTCTAAAATACGATTAATCTTTTCTGTAAGTGTGAAGAGCGATATTTGTTTGTTGGCTATTTATTACATCTTTTACCGAACATTCCTTCGATTACAGCATAGATTGTCAAACGACGTTGCTATAGTGATTTAATTAATCTAACATATCAAATATTAACTATCAACCTATTAACTAATCTCTAACGCTAGAAATTATCCAACATGTTTACCATTCTAGCCGTAGCCTCCAGACTGTTCGGTACGATGTCACACGTTGGACCCCGACCATTAGTAATTTGCGGACCTTCTGGCTCCGGCAAAAGTACGTTGCTAAAAAGGCTGTTCGAAGATTTCCCCGGTACATTCGGCTTTAGCGTGTCGCACACAACACGTAGTCCGCGTCCAGGTGAGGAGAATGGTGTGCATTATCACTTCGTTACCAAGCAGGAAATGGAAAAATTGATTGCTGCGCAAGAGTTCATCGAGACTGCCTGCTTCAGTGGCAATACTTACGGCACCAGCAAAACGGCTGTACGTCACGTGCAAGAGCAGGGTCATGTTTGTATTTTGGACATTGAAATGCAAGGAGTCGAGCAGGTGAAGACGACAAACTTGAATCCGATTTTGATCTTCAACAACCCTCCATCGGTCGAAGAGCTTGAGCGACGTCTGCGTAAACGCAATACAGAAACTGAGGAAACATTGCGCCATCGACTCGACGCAGCGCGCCAAGAAATCGAATATGGGCTGTCACCTGGCAACTTCCATACTATCATAAATAACATTGATATTGATGTGGCGTACGAGGAGTTTCGTAATTTCATTGTGCAGCAGTACGAGTTGACGCCACCTTCTAAGACCAATAAGTAAGCAGCTCTATAGAGCAGCTTTAATGAATATACTCGCATTTTGCTGAAATTCCAGAAAAAAAGTCGACCTCAATCCGAAATTCTATGCCTCCGATATTAATAAATTAAGAGAAATATTTATGCATGTTAGAAAAAAAAACAGTGAATTTGTTAGATGAATTAAATTATTAATTAAATAAATGTGTGCAATGTTAGACAAATCCATTGTTTTAATTTATTCACGTTGCTTTAATTGACGTTTAAATTACTCGTCGTTTGTAAATCGATTTTAATCGTTATCACATTTCATTAGAGATGATAAAAGATCGATTTTTATGATCGTAGACAACCCGTCGAACACAGACACTTTAACATAATATCGTTAAGATATATAATGAATTTACTATAAATCATAACGGTTTTTTCCCTGGGTGTACTGTTTTTCAAGATCATGAATGTCTGTTGATTTTTAATTATGTTTTAGTCAAAAATGTTACATTAAATAAGATCATAAAAAATCATGAACTGAGACTCAATGATATTTCTATTGTTTTTTTTTTCATATTTAATTAATTATTTTATTTATTATATAATGGGTGATATTAATAAAAATAAACTTTTCTAAAGTTCGAAAATATAAAAATTTAAGTATTATGGACAACGTTGAACTTTGAAAATTCTGAAATAAAGTAAAAGATATGCTCAGAAAATGTAGGCTTTTTAAAAACAAATACTTTTTTATGAATATGATAATGTCAAACTGTATAAACTGAGATTAATAGTAAAAACGAAGGAAATGAAATTTTGGTTCATATAACGTATTAAGAGATTTCCATGTTTTCAAAATTGCGTATTTTCAGTCAGATTATAAAAAAAATATGTTTTATATACTTTAATGTCGATGCAGGAATTAAACATACCAACTTAATTTGAATAATATATGTAGTTAGTAAAATGTTGTAATTTCCACAATTTCTGATCATTGGAGAAATAATGGTCAATCGAATCAAGTTAAGTTTTTTTTTATAAAATTAAGCATTTGGTTATTTTTACTCTATAACAAAGATCTAAGCAAAAAAAAACAATATTTATTAGAAAATCTATATCATTATGAATAAGGCACTCTCGTTTTACTAAGATACCATTTTTAATAGAAAAAATGTTATTTTTTATTTCAATAAAATATTGATTAAAAAATGTATCCAATAAAATACACAAACTTTAACATAGTTTTTCCTTATTCTCTTTACAACTAATTCCATACAATAAACGCGTGAACTACAAATGCACAAAACATAATAATTACTTCAGAAACACGCAATTTAGTATTTGTCATTTTTATATTTTTCCTAATTGACGCTTTTACCTGATTACAACCGATGTTAGCCATACTTAAGTTTTTGATGCGTAATAAAGATTATTAATAGTTTTATATATTTAGTATTTCGTCGATGTAAATAGAAAAACTACCCAGACGGTCAAAATATCATAAACGATATCGTAAATGATAGCATATTAAAATAATCGCATATAACTAAAATAAATACGAGATCCGTAAATGATTAAAAAGGGCATACAGTTTCGTTCTTAATTTGTCCAACGTAACGAGCTATCATAAGCGAACTAAAACACTCATATATGATCGATCGTTTATGAACATATCGTAACAATCGTAAATGATAATAATTTTTAACTATTTTATCAGCATTTCAACTTTTTTAACGATACAAAAATATTTCGTAACTGAACTTTTGATTAGAAAAATAATTATAAATTTGTGTAAATTATTGGTTATTCATTTTCTATAACCGAAATTTGGTAAAATATGTAATCAAAAGATAATCATCAAATTGGTTTGCTGGCATTGAAATTAATTAAATTTAGGTTAGTCGAAAATTTGATAAATGTAGACAAACTTGCACATGCCTTTAATAAAGTTGTATCATAAATATATTTTGATTTATTGATTAATATTATTAACTGTAATTGGTGAATTTCGTGATTGGGGATGACATTCGAGAAGACAACGTGTAATAATAATATTAGTTTGGTGCTACAAGTCCTGTAAAGAACCATTCGAGCTGTGCGTGTTACACTTGTACTCAAAGTGGATGGACCTACATCAATGACTATCATACACTTTAATACTATATCGGAACATCGGGGTGAGAACTTTTCATAGCCTATGTTTATTCTTTAAGATTTGCCATTGACTGCCGAGAGGTAACGACGCAAAGAAAAATGATTTCGATGAAAAAAATGTTGACAGTTGCTGGTTTGAAATTCCAGTGATAAGATTAATAATCATGGATTAATAATCATGGAATAATAATCATGGCGTAATAAACAATTCAAAAAAAGATGTCATTGGAATTTTTGACGAATATCTTTTCGTTTTACAAACATTTTAACCAAACACAAAAAATAAAATAAAAATAATAAAAAAAGTGTTCAACTGTCATAGTTTTTATTTTTGTAAATTTTTTATTATTAATTGTTTATTGTAATATACAGCTATACTTGGTACATGTTAATTATTTAAATATTTATTTATATATATATATATAAATTTATTTGTTGTTGTAATTTTTAGTTTTAATTATTCAATTAGTTTAGGATTACATAACTGGTAAATACATACATATTTCAAACATTGATACATGCATGTGTAGATATATTTAATTATTAATTGATATATTTAATTAATAACTACATACATTTATTAACAATAATTTATTAGATTTATATTAAATATATATTTGATGATTAATAATTTCAGCTGCACTGGGATGTTTGTGTGTGTGTGTTGTGTGGGTTCGTTTACGCGTTGTATTTACGCCTCTGTAAACGTGTAAATATATTTGAAAAAAAAAAAACGAACGCCTATTATAATTGATTTAAACATTTTACAAATTTAATAATGAAATTTACAACAAATTAACAAAACTAATGCGATCGATACTCTAAGACAAAATCCAGGCTACAAATAACATGGTCGTCGTTAGTGTTCAAATAACTAACATTTTGGTATGTAAACTTTTTAACTATATATGTAATTGCAAATAAACTGTTGCGTTTATGTGTAAAATTATTATCATTGCTGCAAAATACAAATTCCAATTGTTACAAAAATATGGAATATCACATGATGCAATTTTGATTTTGTTTGATTATTGTTTGGTTATTCATTAATTAATTTAAAATTAATTAACTCTTTAATAAACATATATTTGCTATATATACAAATTGGGTTATATATCTATATAATATAATAATTTAACAAAAATTAAAAAAAAATAGTGACTAACACAATTTTAAAACATTTGAAATGTTTTTTTCCAAGTGATAATTAGATTTCTGGTCCGAATTCCCCTAATAATTTGACGTCCACATTTTTAAATATTAAACTAAAAATGAAAATCGATTTGTTTTTATCTTTTTAAAAGTTTAAAAGTTCCATATATACTTCTCGACCTAAAAGAACCTGTAAACACTACTCATCAAATATGTTCTCATGGAGATCCCATACATCAATTCTATATAATTCGCGGTTGCTGATTTTGACTGCATACTCTGTTTTTTTTTTATAACGTAATATTTTTAAGAAAATATGTAGATATCAAAATTATAAACCGTATAAACCGTAAAATTACTGCCATTTTTTTGAATATTTTTCAATAATAATAAAAATATGTTTCCTTACACAGCAAGTTTTCCAAAAAACTGTAAATGTAATTTTTTTTTCAACTCTCAAGATTAATTAGAATATACTAGTAAATATTAATTTTTTGATATGTTTTTAAGATATCCTAATCTAAACAAATTTTTATTTTTTAGACTATTTTTGGATGAATTTTTTAGCATGTCGGAAATAAGAAAATGATTTATGGTTATGTAGAGCATGGTTCAAATTAACGATCAACATTCCTACATTTTATCGGTTCTCATTTTTGTTTATATATGCCCAAATCAACGTCAAAACTGTTAAAATTTATGACCGAAATTTGGGACCGAATTTTTCATAAAAAAACAATAAAACTGAGTATGCAATAAGATTAAACATAATTTAGATATTAAGTAATGATACTTTCAGATTACATGCTAAGTATTTTTATTGAAAAATTAATAAAATTGCAAGTTCAGACACAGTTATCTTAAAAACGTATAGGAAATTTGTATACTATATACTGAAATTAATCTTGACAATTAAAAGAAAATCTGAGTTTAAGGTTTTTTTTGTAAAATATATTTTCAACATTACTTTTATTCTAAGTAGGCAGTGAGAAGAGCTTTAAATTACGATTGCAATTTTCTAAAAATCGTTACGTAATAGGAAAAAAACTGAGTATGCTGTCAAAAAAAAAAAAATGACTTTGATGAGATGTCCATGGGAAAAATCGTGTTGAGTAGTGTTATTATTATCACTTAGGTGTCCGAAATAGAAATTAAGGTGATTTGTAACGTAGTGGTTAAAAGATAATTAAACATCACTAATTCTTGGTGAGAGTAGTGTTCTAAACTTGAGCTTGTGTTCTATGTAGATCACAATATTATTATATGGTATGTAATGATATCGTCGTATGTAGTGTATAATTATATATTGATTATTTTAGAGCATAGTTAAAGTAGTTCTTGAGCAGCCTATCCTAATCAGACAAACTTTTCACCTGTAAGAGTAACAGACAAGTCCACAATGTATTAAAGAGTAAATTTGGAGACCAAAGGGGCCGATTTAAGTAGATTATATTTAAGTTTGATAGATAAGATTCGATATGTTAGGAAGGGTATTTATTTGGGTTACGTTATGTGCAGACTTGCTTAATTCAAACCGTTCGTTTCACCGTCTTCGTGATTCGCCTGCTCACGGCGAAAAGACGCGCAGACTGCGCAGCAATGTGGCCAACACATTTGCCAGGCACTCGGCCTGCAGCGCCAGCTGCCCGGCACCCAGTGGTCCTATTTGCACGCCAACTAATTCGCGAAAACTGGACGCAACGTCGTGCACCTTTAGCACTATATTGCGGGTCTGCAAGGGTGCTGATGTGTGTCGCGTCATGTCCTGTGTCAGTTCAGTGATGCGGCGAATCGCAGTCAGACAGGAGGTCAAATGCTCCGGCAACATGGTCAACGTCATGTCGGACATGGCGACCACAAGAAATTTGGACGCGGTCACAAGTACCAAAGTCTGTTCGGTGAGCTCGTTGCGTGCGCGCTGAAATTTCTCCTCATTGATGCTGGTGCCGCCGCCTGCTGCCTGTGCGGCAGAGCACAGTGCCGCGACCTGGTCGAGTTTTACGAGTAGACCAGCCATGGCGACATCAGTCTTGGCGAGCAGTGCTTCACCGTCGATGACGTGACCATTTTTTAGAATCAATTTATCGCCAATGACGGGCGAAGTCGCCCCACCTTGATGGTTTGTCACTACTTTGCGCGTAAGTTGCGGCGAACAGAGCAGCGATAGTTGGGGACGCTTTGCAGCGACAGGACTTTTGAGGCAGACTGGTGGGCAGTCGCTGTTTGAGCGGTAGTGGCCGGCACTGCCGTTCGCGTTTGGTTGATGTTGGTTCTGATGGATGTGCTCGGTGGCATTGCGATAGGTGGTGCTGCTGGTGTGGGTTGTGCTGATGTTGTAGGCACGAGGCTGTGTGGGTGGTGGTGTTGTGGCGACGGTGCTGCCATTGGGAAAGGTAGTTGTTGGTTTGGCGCTGGGTATGCGCAGTATTGGGCGACTGGCTATCGGAGGCAGAGGCGGTTTCTTAGGGGCAACACTCACCGCTATTGGCGACGTGCACCGCTCATCGTTGCTGCTAAAGCTGCGCTGTGTGCTTGGGCGTGGTGGCAGCTGAGGCGGTGTTATGACTGAAAAATGACGCTGCAACATTTGTGGCGGCACTTGTGGTGGTGCAACCGCGATTAGTTGTTTCTTGGGCGAGTAACGCGTCAACAGATCGGCGCTTTTAGGCGGACGTGCAGGAGGCGCTGTTGTGTTGGTTTGACTGCAGCGGCGCGGTGGCAGTTGAAGATTGAAAGCGGCTGTTTGGGCTACGTCAACGACGTCGGAATTGTCGTCCTTCTTGGATTTGGGACAACAGGAGAATTTGCTTTTGCGCTCTACAGTCGCGTACTCGATCACGTGACCAATCGCCGCATGTTGTTTGCTGTTGTCTGCTGGTTTCACGGCTGGTTGTGGCTGCGATGCCTCGGTAGACAACGAGTTGCTGTAGAGACTCTCATCCTGTGCGTAGTGTTGAATTACATCCTCTTGTTGTTGCTGCTGCTTCAACTGTTTTAGGCGATCATGCTCTTCGAGATTCGGCGGTGGTGGTATGATGAACGACATAATTTCTTCGGGTGTCAGCTCCTTGGCGGGTGTTGCCTGTTGTGTGGGTGGCGCAACGACAACCTTCGCCAGAAACTTGTCCAAATCCGCGTTGACATCCTGCAGAAGTTGAGCATTTTTCTTGCTATCGGCGAAACCATGTGGCGCTGCATTTAGCAGCGATAGTGCGTCCAATTCATCGGGTGTTTGCGGTGGCGGTATGGCACGCAAATCAATCAGATCCGAGTCGGCCGTCTCAATGAAAGTGTCCTCGCGTATTTCAAAACCATAGATTTCCGATAGCTTCTTCGCAGCCATGTCAGTGTCCTGTGAGAAGTCATCCACTTTACTGATCTCCTTCAGTTGCTTTAAGTATTCTTTCAGATTATAGTCCTTCGTCTCGGCACCAAAGTTGTTGCTGTCTGGACTGTGCAGTCCGAAACTACTGCGGTAGGCATTGTTGTGCTGCTGGCGGCGCCCACTCCGCAATTCGGCACCACTACCACTTGTTTGCAACAGCGACGGACGCCGCTGCGTCGGCGAATTTGTCGGCGAATGCACAGATTCCGAGTCGCTTTCACTCTGCGAGTAGTCGGCGCCTAGAGCCTGTAAATTGCTGAGCAGTTGACCGTAGCCGTTGAGTTTACGCTCTGGCCGCGGACTCGACGCTGCGCTAATGCTCTTGTGCGCATGGGCAGTTGGCAGACGCACATCTTGCTGACTACCGCCAATTGAATTCAAGCCCTGTGTAATGCCACTCAGATCCTGGTTGATGGCCTCGGCGAGCAGCACAAGCGAGTCGCTGTGTTTCAGTGCACCCGGCTGCGGTGTATCTTCTGTGGAGGAAACTTTGCTGCTGTTTAGACTGTCACAGTCACTGTCGAACTCAATGACTCCACTAGCTGTACCACAACCGCCACCTAGGAGGCTGTCCTGCTGCCAGGAGTTACAGGTAGCAGGACAGTAATTACTACTGTTGACTGAGCTGCGTCGCTGTGCGTCACCGTATTGCTCGTCCTGCTCATTTAGATACTGTTCCGAGCTCTCTACCATCTGCTGCATCTCCTGCACGCGTCGCAATACCTGTTCGTTCTTAGCTTCAATGAAGGCGTTCGACTTGTCAGCGCGTTCGTAGTAAGCAACACCTGCATTACTGCCGCCGCCACTGCTATCGCTGAGCCCCGAATCTTTGGCCTCTTCTAGCAGTTCGGTGGCCATGACGCTGTGCAGATCCAGATCCATGTTGGCGGAGCTCAGGAAGGCCAACTTTAAAGATCTTTGTTGGTTGCTGTTTGTATTACGTTCGGTTGCCGCCGCCGCCGCATCCTCCTCTTTTTGTGCTTGTGATGCCGCCGCTGCAGACGCTGCTGCTGTAACTGCCTTCAGTGCCATCGCGTGGTAAGGTGGCGTAACCAGGAAATTGATGTTGTGTGCGCGATTGTGGAACGGTTGCAAGTAACTCCAGCTGGCGGGCAACACCGTGTGCTGAGCCAGATATGAGGGCGCATTGTCCTCGTCGTACGGCTCGCGCTCACGATCAATAGGCAGCTCTTTGCCTGCGAGTAGTCGATAGTAGCCTGCGAGCACGAGCGAAAACTCGCATGCATCGCGATCCTCCATCGAAAATTTTACGACGCGCTCTCCATGCATAAAAACGGCAACGCTACAAGTGACGTCATCCTCACGATGCACGATCACGTGACTGAAGTCCTCAATGGCGGATATGGGTTGTGGCTACACAAAGTGGGGAAGGAAGAGCAAAAATACAGGGTGAGCTAGAGTGACTTCAGTTAAAATATGCCGACCACTGACTTCACTTACCACAGAGTTTCGCGCGCTCGAGATTTGACTCAGGCCGAAGCGCGGGCTGACCAACAGCACGCGCTCGACACCCTCTCTTTGGTTGGTGCTGAAGCATTTGGCACCGTAGCTGGGCAGGCTGGCGATGATATCCAGATAGTGAAGCTTGGCCTGAAAATAAGTAGCAGAGAAGAAAGTTACTTGAGCAGCTGCAAATTGTAAGGGACCTTCAGACTAACCTGTAACTGGGTGAGTACTTTCGCGGATGAACCCGTCATCTCAGCATTCAACTTGAGAAAGTGCGAAATAAGTCGACGCAGCTCCTTGCGTTTCATGCCTTCGAACAGCGAGGCGGGCACGAAACGCTCTAAGCCGAATTCGCGCCTAGAAATGGGCGTCTCAAAACATATAAAAAATCACATATTTCAAAGTGAGCCACTTACTCTACAATCTTGACTGTTAACTTTGTCGGCGACACGCCATTGGCCAACGCATGTTGATGCATATGCAGCGCCGCCAGCCGCAGGGCCACTTCCGGCTGCAGTTCGGGTGCGAATCGCTCCTGCGTTACGTCGTTGCAGCACTGCATGTACAAATAGTCAAGAGCGTTCAGGTCTCGCTGAGCCAGTTCTGCGGCGGAAATGGGCACGAAGGTGACGCGGAAAAGACAACGCAACTTGTGAGCGCCGGGACGTGCGGCAATCTATTGAAGATGTGGAAATTTGTATGAATAAATGCGAATGTTTTTCAGATCTGCATGATTTACTCGAGCCAACGATTCCTCCGGATCTAAAAGTGTCAGTTTATTGCGTCGCAGACTTTTGACGTGCTCTAGCACAAGGCTGCAAATTTCACCACGAGAAATGCACAGCTTGTCAAGCAGGGAGGTGACGACATCCTAAAGGACAGAAGGAGATTTAAATTAAATTTTAACTTTATGAACACTAAAAATTATGTCTTACCTGCACCGTTGTAGTGGCATCGTATTTGAATGATTTGGTCTGCCCGTTTTCGAGAAACACCTTCAGCACATTCGCCATGGGTGGCACACAAATGTCGCCCAAGGAAAATGCCGATGGCTGCCAGAAATGAAAAAGAAAACGTTTTATAAAAAGCACTAATAAGTTTATACACTCTCAAACTACCGGAAACAATGGAGCTCCGTTGACGCAAACACTTTCCGCAAAACGAACTCGCGACGGACGCGAACGCAGTTTTGCGCGTTTTCCCGCCGACAACAATGTCGACTTGCGCCCGGGCGCAAAATGCTGTGCCGGCTGACAGACGAGCAGCGTAACCTGAGACTCGCAGGCGCGCACCAGTTGGATGACATGATCACGCGGAGCCTCTTTAACATCTTCGCCGTTCACAGCGAGTATTTGATCGCCAGGTTGCAGCTAAACGATATAAATGTGAAAAGTGAACGAATGAGGTAAAAGTTGGAATGAACCACTTAACGTTGTGTCGATAGCTCACCTTATTCATGCTTGGGCCACCATCTGTGACAAATCGCACTATCACTGGTCTTTCACTGCCCGCAACAAAACCAAAACCCAATGTTGTGCTGCGCTGCAGCACAGCCACACGTGGCTCTGGTGCGGGACTCTCTTCCCAGCGCACGCGTTCTGGTGCCTCGTACGTAGATGTTTTGTTAATGTGACTGTGTGAAGAATTAGGAAATAGAGTTTAATAATTAGAATCCAAGTCTGCTTTGCTTTTACATACTTTATATAGTATGAGCGTCCCTTGGAGTCAATAGCTCTTTCCCATCCATATGGCAACAGTTCACTGCGACTCCAGTCCTCGCAAAACGGCAGCCAACCGGAGGATTGCGTTAGGTGACTGAATTTGAATTTGGGGAAATTTGGTAGGATTATTTTGTCCATAATTTTATAGTACTTAGTATTAATGCCTAATTACACCCAGTCTGCCATATCTCGAAGACCTTCGATGCTTCAAAGCTTTCTCGAATAACTTCGAGAAAAAAGTTGGATCTCGTTGATTTCTCTATTCTAATTTATACAAATTTTCATACATTCAAATACATTGACGAGATACGATAATTAATCAAATCTATATCGCAATATTTTTCGCACCTAACCCGAAATTTGATCATTTTTTTCTTCGATATCGGTCTGATTTCGAAAAAGTTCATACGAAAACTCCGACAAAACGTTTTGATATCTACCTACCATGTAGGCTCAATTTCACGCTCGATATAATTACGAGAACGGATCCGATATCGTGTAATTCCTCCATCCACTCGCATTGTTCTCGTAACAATATCGAAACGAATGGCATACTGAATGACTAAACTAGATAATTAGAGATACTGAAGTATCCCATGTTGCAATTTCAGACAAAGTCAGTCGTCGAGATCAAATTCGAGAACGACACTATTTTAACATTAATGTAAAGTGATCAATATTTCCTTCGTCAATCTAGAGAATATTCGAGATTGTGTTTGGCGAAATTTCGATATAGAGAATTATATATCAAGAATCTTGCAATACAAACCTAAAAACATCATTCGTCTTTTAAATCGTAAAATTTCGCACAGAGAAGATCATATTGTGCGACATTATTGACTGTAACTACTTTTAAAAACGTCTACTAATGTTCTATGCTCTAACAATTATGTCGATCGGATTGAATCGATAAGGGTGAGAAAACCATGGTGGACTAAATCATATTCCTTGGTCGAATCTCTCTATTCTTGGATATTTTGATCATTGATACGTGTTCATTTATAATTGGATTTTTATTTATTTAAAATCCAATCATAAAACATTAAAAAAATGCAAAACTCCTCAACTTTTCTGCCGTTATTATGTCATAATTTAATCTTTACACTGCAAGCATAGAACAACATAATCAAATGCAAAAACATGACTATCGATTTTCTAATACGTATGACCTTCTCTTATAAACTTCTAGGCAAACAGAGATAAAAATAGACCTGAATGGTTAACTCAATTTTGGTCAATTTAAATTGTGTTAAATCAGACCAAAGACTTCTTGTAATATGGGGGGGTCATTTTAATGGCAACTTCCGTCGAATAAATTGCACTTTGTTCTTTGTGCGCACACTTAATTTTATATTGTCTGTATGTATAATCGCAATATTATAAATATAGTTACTGCATAATAGATAAATTGCCTGAAAAAAAAAACAACAAAACAACAACAAGTAAGTACAACAGTCAGCGAACAGCAATTAACATATTGCAGTGCAAACTAATGAAGTGCAAAATTGTTGCATTCAATTTAAACGAACCGAGCGAACTGAGCCTAGTCGAGTTGAGCTGAACCGCATTAAAGCATCAACCCATTATTCAAATATTTTAATTAATTCCATTTTCACCTTTGCTTGTGCAATAAAGTGAAAAATTAATTCAAAAGATTTTGCATAATGAGATACAGAAAACCAATATCTAGCTGATGATGTGCTCCGAGTTCGATATGATGTGGTTTGGTGTATTGTTTATTAAAATACTATATGGAGGTTTTAAAATGTGTTTAATATTGAAAAGTATGTTTCTTATCACAAGAAACATTTCCATGATCCAAGGCCATAATAGTTACAATAAGCTAATTACACACAGAATAGAGATTTGTTGCGCCAACCAACTTATTCGGTTCTCTCAACCGCTTAGTCGGTTGTTATTGTCAAAATAATAAAGCAGTTGTAGTTTGTTCTCAAACCAATTTTGAACTGTTTTAGAACAATTTAGTACACACAGAAAAATCCTCTTTAGGCATGAGGTTAATTGAACCAACGTTTCAGTGTTGCTACCGAAATACATTTGTTGTAACCTCATGTCATTAAAATGAACGTACCATTTTTTTACTCTAACCGAAATGTTAGTCCGCGCAACTGCACGTTTGGTTGTCGTAATCTCATGAACGCATTTTTCATTCTGCCAAAATTGACGTTTGTGCATTTGTAACGGCAACTGAGTACGTTATTGTATCAACAAAATAAATGACAAACGGCAACATCAAGCGAGTTTCTGCAACCGAATATTTCGGTAGGGCAATTTAGTTGGTTGCCGCAACAAATCAGTTTTCTGTGTGTAATTATGTAGAACACCCTCAGATTTAAAAGACAATAAAAAATAAAAGTGGCCGACCACACCTATTTTTAATACAAATAATCAGATTTATAAAGCTATTTATTTATAGAATTGTTTTCAATGGGCGTTTTCGTTTATTAGTTCTGAACTGAGCTCGAACTGTCAAAAAAAGATCTGCATTTGTTTTTTAACTCTGAACATTCAGATTCAGTAAATTGCGTTTGTTTATTCGTTCAGATTTTCGATGTCGGTTGTTCAGAGCACACTCGACGTGCTCGATTTAAATTTATCGAGCTGGCTGAACAATACTGAATTTGACGTGCATTTTACTTGACAAACACAAGTCTTAATACGAATTTGACAACTGCTGCTCAAATTGTTTGTAATTTTAATCAGAGTCTTCAGGTTGAGTTCAGATTGCGTTCAACTCTGACAATATTCGGAATATTCAGATCATGTTCAGAACTCTGTTCTGAAATGATTTACAAAAACGCCCAATAATTTACGAATAAAATGTCCATTATAAAAATGTGTGTAATGAATTCTTTTCGAGATATTAGTTCCTAAAGATTTTTATAAAAGTGACTTGTATGTATGTGAGGTGGGCGTGTCCGTGACCCATTTGGTTCATTTCCTTTATCAGATCCTACTTTTGTATGAAACATATTGAAACCAAATTTCACCGCATTCTGAATTTCTCAAGGATTGCAAGACAGACGAACGGACATATCTAAATGAGGTAGTGATGCTGATCAAGATAATATACATTTTTCATACCAGCCACGCATCCTTAAGGGCGTTAGAATATATGCACAAACTATAATGTATAAAAATACACATTTAAATTAGTTGAAGTACATATCATTTTTTTATTAACAATTTATTTTGTCGAAATTTTTTTTTTTTAATGACAATTTTATTTTTAATTTTGTTGTTTTTATTGATAATTTTTTTTTCGAAAAAGTAAAAATTCTTCTTATATTAAAAATAAGAAAAACCTAAAATTATGGTTCATATTAATACAAATCGACTTTAATTGTCAAAATTTTCCGCATTTGCTTCAATTCGTTTAAATTTTCAGATCTGAATACTTCGATGAATTTTTCAAAAAAGTATTATGAATTGTCGGACTTTTGTATGAAAATTGCAAGGAATGAGTTCAGTTCAAGTGAAGGCATGGGCAGTAATATTCAGGCATGTTCAGGGGTTTTCAGAGAAGAATGCAAGTCTGAAAAGACCTTACATTTTCTGCTGGAAACCTATTGTTTTAATAGGAAAATAGAGGTTATATTTCGTTCGATAAATTTAAAAACCTTTTTTTTTGTTCCGTGAAAAAATATTCGCATTTCAACTAAAATTTTATTTCGTTTTTGCTTTAAGGGTGTCATAAATAAAATGTTATTCCTTCAACCTATATAGATATTTTATATTTCAATATATTCTACACTTTGAATTCATATTGTATCCTTTATTAATTCCTCACACTCTTCCTAATTAATACCGCTCGCCTTCCGGCCTTTCAATCCGTTCAATTTTTATTTCGATTTTCCACATGACTAGCAATAGTTACTCACTTGCAATAGTATAAACGTCCATCTTTGCCCACATGCACGGTCCATCCTTCTGTGAGCCGGCACTGTAGCGCCTCCAAGTGTCGATCGATTTCTGCCCAATTTCCGGCACTGGCCAAAAGCGACACAGTGGCCGCTGCATGAGTTGCTGTCGCTGCTGCTGTTGTCGAGCTGCTACAGCTGTTGTTGTGTCCCAAAAATATTGGATATGTTGAAATGCGGTCAATTCCGCTCTCGCTTTGACTTCCGGGCGATGTTGTTGCTGCCGTCGACGCTCCAAAGCCATTTTCCGCTTTAGTTGCTGCCGCTGTTGTGTTGTTGCTGATGGCCGACGATGAGGTTGCTGATGGCGATGATGACGACGATGTCGTTGACGACTGTGTTATGGACAATTGCGGTGATGACGTTCTTGTTAGAAACTGTGGCTTTTGTGCTGTGTTGCTTTGCAGTGGATGTACATCGCTATTTGAACGCCCCGAAGGCAGGAGCATCGTTATAGAGCATTCGCTATAAAATAAAAAAAAAACGAAAGGATACAAATAAACGGATATGGTTATGTATGTGTTTAAATGGATTTAAGGATATATATAATATGAATATTTCTACAACGCGAGTCACAGCCTTGTCTAAAAGGGTTCTTTGAAGTACTTGCTTTGATTTGTAGTGCTTAGTAAATAGAAGGTGTTTTGTAGTAAAGAGCTTTTTAAAAAGCGGATATTGAAGTCTTTGTTGCTTTAGCTATTACTTACTTTATGTAGTTCCTATTGTTTTATTTATTTATTTAGTTATTTATTTATTTATTTATTTATTTATTTATTTATTTAAAAAAGTAGGTAAATTTGATAATATTTAAATCATTTTATATCATTTCAAAAATAAATAAAATTAATGTTTAAAACCACTTAACAATTAGAAATAGTTACTTTTACCTTTCGGCTGATTTTGCAGATCTTCCCGTTTTTTCATTCCATGAATCATATATGTATCATAAAATTCGTTGATGATTATTTTGATAACAAAGTAACATTATAATTAACAAATACTAATTGATATTCTCAGATTTTTTTTATTTTCAGTGATGTCATTTTTAAGAAAATTTCAAACGAAATGTAGGCTTTCTGCAGCAACTTCTTGTAATAAGAAGTTTTATGAAATTGCTGTAAAAACTTACTTTTCAAAATTGGGTTTCCAAAAAAAAAAAATAATAATAAACATAATTGATTTAAATAAAAGACATCGCCCTACTTTATTTATTTTCAGATATTTTATATATTATTATGAATTTTTAGGTTATTATTATTGATTTTTTATTGATTTTTTTTTTGGATTTAAGATTTTTATTTTTATAACAAAGTCTAAACTAATGATTCAAATTAGTAACATTCTGTCATTTTTTATATTAAAAAAATATTAAACATTCTATATATTTTACGATATTAGAAATCACTGAAAATAGTAATCTTAACCGATTTGTTTCTTTGAAAAATTCCCAACATTTTGGGAATTTTTGTTTTATTGCAGTTTTGGAAACTTCAAAATCCCTACATAGTCCCTGCATAGTCATATTTTTGAATTTCGCGGTCCAAATTTGAAATAAAGCCAAATAACAGTTACTACTTTAAGTAGGTATTTTTAACTCCGTTTGTGGTAATGGTAGAAAATCTATAAATATGAGTATTTGTAGGTAATATGTTCACCCTTAATGCAAAAATATAAAATTTGAATAAAATTTTAATTTATAATGTTCTTCTAATGCATTTTTCCATTAAAGTAAAATACTGACCACTGGCTGTCTCAATTTTTATTAAACATGTGCAAAATGTTCCTATACGTGTTATTTCACTGTTGCCGTTTACGAAAATTCGGAATACCATTTCGTTTGTGTATAAGACGTTTTACCTAAGCAATGGAAAAATTTTTCGATTTTTTTTTCATCGTAACTACATTTTTCTTCAAATATTTTTGCATAGAATGGATATTTAAAAATTGAGCCACACTATTACTATTATTGTGAGCTCATTTTAAGATTACTTTAAGAAAAAAATCAGTATTGAACATGGAACTACTCGATTTTGAGAAGTTTTTTCACCTCCTCTGAAATTTGCTTTTTGTTGGTTACGATCTTTTGTCTGTAAGTTATCGATATAAACTTAAAAGTTGAGTAGGTTTCTTTAGATTTCATTATTATAAAAATCTGAATTCTTTATATATCTCTTTGTATATCGTTAAGTAGTATTTTTGATATTTCGAGTTTTAGAAATTTGTATATATTTATTCATAATTAAAAATAAAATATTAACACAATTTAATTTTGAAGTATGGGATCGTTTCTCGTACGAGATCGTATCGGCGCTAGGATAAACATTTATGGTGGTTAAAAATTATTATTGAAGAAGTTATTAACGAAAATATTTAACTTTTAACCAGGAATGTTTGTTTCCGTCTTCATCAATATTTTATTTTTTATTAATGTTTTGGACAGCAATTGAAGATTAGAAAAATCTGCAAATGTTAGTTTTTAAACCATACTTATTTTTAAATATGTCTACAAGTTCTGGTGTTTAGTGACTTTTTGTTCAAAATGTATATAGACATTTTTCACATATTATTTTAAAACTACTTAGCTTAGAAAAACTATGTAGCAGAAAATGCAATGAAACTTTTTGAAAAAATGTATTTGATGTCTTTTACTTCTGTAACGACGATATGAAAAATAGTTGACAAAACCAAAAAACAGATCTTAAAAAAAATAATATAGGGGCCATTCCACACCAAATCGACTAACCTTTTTTTGATGTCAATGAAATTTGTGCAACTGATAAAGGGTCATTTTTATACCCTACACCTATGAGGTACAGGGTATATTAACTTTGTGCATATATTGTAACGCCCCTTAGGAGGCGTGTCCGGTATGGAAAAGTCTTGCTGTCTTGCTGTCCGAATACAGAATAACTTGAGAAATACTGATCAGAATGCGATGAAATTTCGTCTCAATATATTTTAGCCAAAAGTAGGAACTGAGTTTGAAAATGAGCCAAATCGGTCAACGGACACGCCCACCTACCATACAAGTCACTTTTATATAATTCTTTCGGAACTAATAACTCGAAAAGTATTCAAGGTATAGTTATAAAATTTAAAACATATTGTTAGAATTCACCTAAAAATATATGGTCCAAAAATGGGCGTGTTCCGCCCACTTTTTTTTTTATTATTTCCCGGGTTTTCATAGTGAAAATTTGATCCGTAAATTATTAAAATCAAATCTATGAAATATTAGTCTTTCAAAATTTTAAATATAGGCGTGGTCCGCCCAATTACATTTTTCAATTTTCTTTTTTAGTTTTTTATACTTTATATAATTTTTTTAATTTATGGGGATATAAGACGTAAATTTATGATATATGAATAATATTCTGAGGGTTAATATCCCCACCAAAGGTGTAGGTTATTCCATAGTCGGGCCCGACCGACCGATGTTTTAAAAACCTACTGGTTTTATTTTTTTATTCTAAAGGGTTTTTTAACAGGGACGCTACAAACGTAGAGCGACAGGGACAGCAAACGACGCCATATTTCTTGCCGTTCTTTTTACATTTCTCTTCAGTAAGGTTTGCCATTTAATGATGGCAAACCTTACTGAAAGATATACGAATTTGAATTTCGGTTGTAAATATTTCGATTGAAATATTTTGACATTACTTATCACGAAAAAAAAAATAGTTCAGTTATTATTCTTACTTTAACAATATTAGTTTCATTCATTATTCTTTGGTGGTATAGTCTACACGTTTCTTTAATTTTATCAATCTTTTGGCTAATTTTATTATTTGATGTTATGCTTTAATAAATGTTAATTCAAATCTTTTAGTGATTTTAATTGTGTTTTCATTATTGGATCAGAATCCTTTGTCTAAACTTTGCAGAGTCCTCTTGCCGCCGAGATCATGGTTTCCATTACTGAGTGGTTCATATAACAAAGTTAACTATGGGTCAACATGTCTTAAGTATGTATATTGTACATATGTGTATTCCTGAGATTGTCAAGTTGCATAATATATTTGTATCTGCATGTGCAAAACTATTTAAATAGAGAACACTTATGTACTACATGGAGTCCTGTAAAGTTGCTATAGGCATATATGTAGTAAAAGACTACATATCATGCCAAATATGAGCTTTAGTTGCGCTAACTTTTGTTTGGTTTTCGTTGTTCGTTGATGTTGCTGTTGCAGTTGTTGGTCTATGTTGCTGTTGTACTGTTGTTGCTGCTGCTCATTGCACCCCCACAGTGTCTATGCCAACGCCGCAAACAAATTATGCACATGCACATTGAGGTTAAAACAGTGTGAAGAGTGTAATAAACCAGTGCACAAACTACGCCAAAATCCCAGCCCTGGTCTCGTAGCTCATGCCATTTCAAATGTAAATAAAATTGCACTACATCCCCAGCATCCAGTGACTGACTGACTAACTCACTGCCTGCCTGCCTGAGTTGCAGCCATGTCAGCTGCCAGCGCCGTGAATGTCGCCGTAATGTAACGATAACCTGCTAACAGAACCAACAAAAACAAGAGACGTCAATAGTGTTATCGCAAGGGTTACCAGATTTTAGCCCAACAAAAATAGATTTGATTTAATTACTACTAATTAATATATTATGTAAAATATTATTAATTTAAGTGTTATGTACGACTTAATTTAAATACGTTACAAATTCTATACAGAGACAAACATTTTCATTTATATGATAAACGTAGGTTCATTGGCGAATAATTGGTGCTGATTAATGGTTCAGCAATATTATAAGTTTTTTCAGTATTATAATACATTTCATTTAATGTATTTCAGTATTATAATAGGTAATATATAAAATTTTTCTGCTTCTATTCATACACCCAGTTTATAAAATATAGCATTTTGTTTATGAGAATGAGCCTATTTTGATAGGTATGTATAATATAAATATATATATAGGTCAGATATACCTGACTAAATTGTGATTTCGAGAATGATTTTTCATGAATTTGTGATGTTACCTTCATTCGAGAATTTTTCGTACGAAGTTATAGAAACCAGATATCGGAAAAATTTTTCGGCTTCCGGAACATTTTTGTTGCGATAAAGAAACGAATGGAATAATTGAAACAAACAATATGCGTAGAGAATTATGTAATTGATTCTTGAAAATTTGTCAATCAAGAGTAAGTCTACCAACCGTACAGATTTTGAGAGGACAGTACTCCTATAAAAAATTAAAATCACTAACTACAAATTGCAATAAAAATGCTATGATAAAATTTAAATAATTATGAAACTGAAATTTTAAATCTTATAGTAGTCGTATGTTTAAACCAAGGATTGAAACCTAAACGAATGACGGTTTCGATTTCGATTTTTTTCCGCGTTTCGGTTACGGTTTCGGATTTTATTACGAAACGGTTTCGGTATACCGGTTTCAAGTTATGGTTTCGGTTTTGATTTCGGTTTTTGTATAAAATTTCTTTTATTTCCATAATTTTCAAATAATTGAGCATTGTTTATATTGTGCTAAGTTATGTTCAAATTGTTATATTGGGGTAAAGTGGGGAACGTAATTTAACAATTTTTTTTGTTATATTAGTGAAAATATTGTGTTATATGAATAATTTAATTGATTTCGCCAAGAAAAAATTCAATCGTGACCACAAGTCAATGAAAAGTAACATTTTGACTTCACCTGAGATATGATCTGAATTGCAGAGGTGAGCCGAGAAGCGAACCTTAAATAAAAGCAAGAAGACTACGTCGGAAAATGTTCTTAAACTTCATGAAAAGAAGAAGAATTACGTACAATTTCCATCCATAAAACCAAAGAAATTAAATTTCAACAATTTAGTGAACTGCAATATCTGCAAATAAATATCTGCCTTTATACTTGAAATGTTCGAACTTGCACTTTATTTTCCGTATTAGTTACTAATTTTTTCTTGTATCACCATTGTTTTTTGGACTTTATTATAAGTATCCTTGTACGAAAAATATGTGTTTTGAAAAAATCATTCAAAAATCAATCAAACTCAGACTTATAAATGGTATTCTATTGAATAGATCATTTAAAAGAATTTAAAAATTATTCAAATGTACTTTTCAAAACTTGTCCCACTTTATTTTATTAATACAATAAATAAAAAAACAATATCATTCAAAATGTAATCATTTTTTAATAAAAAGATTGTGCTTGGAGTTGCTGGTGTTTTGTTGTTAATTCGATTTTTTTTTTAATTTTTCTTTAAAAAAAATATTTTTTTTTTGGAAAAATTTGTTTTTTCAAAAAAAAAAATGTTTTTTTCGAAATAAAAATTTTCGAACAAAATTTTGTTTGTCATATTTGTTTTCTGAGCTATTTTTTTTTGTCCGACAATTTTTTTTCGGATAATTTTTTATTTTATTTTTTAAATAAAATTTTTCCACTTTTTTTCGAATTATTTTATAAAAAAATTTTGTTTTTTTTTTTTTTGAAAAAATATTATGAACAAATTCATCAATATGACAATTCAAATTCATTGTATTGAATATTTAATGAACGGTGAAAAAATTCATAATATTTATCATATTGTAGAATTTTTATTCTGTGTAAATGTGGTTATACGTTTTTGTATTGTATTGTATTGTATCTCAGTATCTGTACACAGAAAAAATGTGTACATCATATTGATGAAATCCGTTCTTCAAACCATGATTCATTGTATTGAAGAACCATTCATTATATTAATACTAACGACATCAATGTTATGAATGCTTGGTAACTGTCTAAAATGTGTTCTTCAATATGATGAATTGTATGTGAAGCCGCGGTAGCTCAGTGGTTAGTGCGTTGGACTGCGAGACGAAAGGTCCTCGGTTCAAGCCTGGACTGGGGCTAAGATAACAACATCTTTTCATAGACACATTTTTCTATACCGCGCTACCTTTCGTCAGTAAATGGCAAACCTACGAGAGTAAAAACCAAAATAAATTCGGACCATTTTTTTCCGGACTGTTTTTTTTTCGCACATTATATTTTCTCGGATATTTTTTTCTGTTATTTTTTATATAAAATTTTTACAACAAAACGTTTTTTTACGAATTATTTTTTAAAAAAAATGTCCACCAATTAATTTATTATGAAAAAATATATATTAGTTCAACAATATTTATCATATTGAATATTATATTCATAAATATTAAAACAAATTCATCAATATGACGATTCAAATTCATTGCATTGAATATTTCGTTTTTCAATATGATGTTCAATAGTATGAATAAGTTCATATATATAATGAATGATGGTATCAATATGATGAATCTGGTAGTTGGTAGAAAAATTCATAATACTTATGAATACAATACATAAAAATTTGACACAAAATAAAGTATACGAGGATTACGATGGTATCAATGAGCATATCTCGAGTAATATTGTTAATTCATATTTCCACAGATATGTCTCTTGTACACAGAAAAAAATTCCCTCAAATTCCATTAAAATTGGTCAATAGAACAATTATTGATTCAATAGTATACAAAAAATAAATCATTTTGTATAAACTCAATGGCAATGTCATGGTATTTTCTAGTATTTAATGGTATTTTTTCGATTAAAATAATAATTTATCCTATTGACTATTTTTAATAGTAAAAAACTATTATTTATATAGTATTTTTTTTTGGGTGTGCATACCTAAACTATTTTGTCTTATGTTCGGCCTATTTTTGTATATATACTTCATATAGTAAAACATATATAAAAAAATGTTTCCTGGTTATCTCCAAAAAATAATAGAAATTTAGCACACCTATACTTTTAGTTTTTATAACAAAAAACAAAAATTTTTGAAAACAATGAGATATAAGGAATTTCAAAATATAATTTAAAATAGTGGCGTTAAGATGTCGTTCGTGACATAAAACAACTTCGATATTATTACCGTCATCTAGAAAAACAATCGAATAAAGTTGGCACCCCTGGAACCCTAGTTACAACATGTTAGTTGACGCACAAACTGTCCAACATCAACACCAACAACGGCCAACAGCCAACAACCAGCTTATAACGTTATCTCACCATGTGTTGACCAAAATTTCCTTTTACGTACAATTAGTTGTTGTATTTGTTGTTGCTATTGAGTGTTGTCAGCATTCTATCATTTTTGTGCGAATTTTGATTCTAGTTTCTTTTTTTTGCAGCAGCAATAGCACCAAATACAAAAATAGGTTTTTGTAAAAATACAACAACAGCAAAGAATCAAATAAAGAGGAAGAAGTAGAGGAACTAGAAGAATGCAACTCGAGACTCGAAAAAATATGGTCAAGTTGCATGTGACGGTGGCACTTGGACGACATCTAGAACACTTTAGCACTCCGCCAGCAGCATCAACTGCCGTAGCAGCAGAAATAGCTGAAGTAACAACAAATACTATGGGCATCTAGATACTATGTGCAAGTAAGTATCTAGATACGTGCGTGTTACGGTTTGTGAAATAGATATGGCGTATCTGACGGATGGCAGGCGGTCTGCAGTCACCGTCACCGCCGCCGCCACCGAATGAATTGTGTCAACAGATATTTAAGCCTTAAATTGAAGAAAAGTGTCTGTGAATGTAAGGCAAGAAAAATGCCAAAAACAAAAACATGAAGAACCCCATGAACAGCAACAACTACGACTAGAGATTGAATCGAATCACGTCAAGTATAGCAAAAATGAAAAGAAGACCGAATGAGCACATAAAGCTCATTGCGCCAGTAAGTGATTTTTGTCCCAAATAAATCACTGGACAAAAGCGCAAAAACCGGGCAACTTTATTGGCAAAATCAAGCCAACAACTACTACAACTTGGAATTAAATTCTTTTCATTTGTAATTGAACTCGATTTGTTTGTGTTCCACTTAAGTTATTTATTTAAGACTGTATGTTTAAAAGTGATTTTTACATGGCAACAAAATTTGATGTTTGCTAAAATCATTTTTTTATGTGTATAAAGATAATTAAAGAGCTATTGAAATTTATATAATTCTTTAGATTAATTGATTTTCAGAAGTGTCGAAATAAAGTGTTTTATTATAGACTTTAAACCCTATTATCAAATATCTTGATTCCTCAAAATAGAACCAAATACGTCGATTATCAAAATTTATTTGAAACAACTAACATTTTTTATACATATATTTGCGCCAAACAACTTATTCGGATCCCTCAAACGCTTAGTTGGTTTTTATTTTTAAAATAAAAGGTGTTATAGTTTGTACTGCAACCAATTTCGAACTGTTTTAGAACAATTTAATTCAGAATTAGAACCATAGACTAATATTTTATGTGTATGGGCTAATTCGACTTAACAAAATGATTCGATTTAACCGAATGAAGTTAGTTAGTACAACTAACTTTTTCATTCTTGCAACCTCTTGGCAAAAGAGGATTTTTCTGTGTCTATGAGTATGAGAAATTGTAACATAATATATTTGCTGCAAATCATATATTTTCCCATTAAAAAAATTTAACGGGACAAAGAATGAGATTAAATTTAAACATTTGTAATTTACCAATTTAAGATTTAAATATTCAATGAAAAATACGATACAACAGTACACACACTCAAAATTTCTCTTTTGACATTATGTTGGAAAAACGAAAAAAGTTAGTTGTACCAACTAACTTAATTCGGTTAAATCGATTTGTCTACAAATTGGTTGATGAAACTGCCATATTACCCTATAAACTTGAAATATTAGTCTATACACACTCCCAATGGTTCTAAATCTGCACTAAATTGTTCTAAAACAGTTCGAAATTGGTTGCAGTACAACTCTTTTATTTTTGACAATAAACGACCGACTAAGCGGTTGAGATAATCGAATGTGTTAGCTGGGCAAAGAGTTGGTTGCCGCAACTAATCTTTATTCTGTGTGTACATTTTATTTCCGTTGAAAATTTGAAAGGTTTGCCATTTTCTGCCGAGAAGTAGCATCGGGTGTAGCAAAGAATAATTTTTTTTTTGATGTTGCAGTCTGGGGGCGATCGAACCAGCGATGATTCGAAAACAGTGAATAAGCTGTATTCCAACTACCATTAATCACACGAGCCATCTACGCTACGTTTTATGTTTAAAAAATTCTATATATGGGTGAAAATTTGTCAACTGTACTCGCTTCAAAAATGATTTGTTTCCGATTTGAATAAAATTTGGTGAACATGTAACATATTAAGTGGACCTCATTATAACCTGTTAAGGAGGTTTACTGTCGACTTTTTAAAAACTTTGTGATTCCTGGTTTCAACTTCAGATAATATTCTAAAACTTCAAACGTTATTTGGAATAGTGAAGATAAAATATAGCAAAACATAATGACTAAAAATTCAAAAAGACTGATTTAACAATAAATATAAATGGAAGACTCTGAAACATCCGAATTTTGTATCGCAAGGATACGCCGATTCATAGACATCCACAATTAAAACGCAATTCTATTTACTAGATCGAAAATATGGAGGAATATAACTTAGTAACTCTCATCAAGTTCTTTATTCTAAATATTGATAACTTTTATATGCAATGATAAAATATCAAAAACATTTTCAATGTTAAAAACATAATATCGGAATTATTATATATTACAATATCTAATATAACTTTATCATTATCTATCAAAATATGTGCCAACCAACAGCAAAATACAGCACAATAATAAATACATAAATTATTCGCAATTTTAGTATGATATTCAGGATGGACCTCAAGATTTTAATTAACTCAGTTTTTGGATATTACCTACCTAATTGTTTTGAGCTATTACGTAAAACAATAATTATTAATTCATGTGTTTTTCAGTATTTGACAAAATAAATAATATAAATTCTCGTATTTTTCGCTATATATCAAAAACTTAAGACAATATTCCAATGTGAATATATTAATTAGATTCTTAGGGTATATCGGAATACCAGAGTCTATCAGAAGATCATGGATATAAAAAATGAAATTTATTTAAATGAAATTTAATTTATTTTAATTGCTATATTTGCTCCAAGAAAGCTTCTAAAAAATACACTTTTGTATTTTTGTAACTATTCTATAAAAATTTTAGAATGTAACAAAATTGAACCCATTACGAAAAATTTAAGATTTTTTTTTTGTATTTTAAATTCTTGGTGTACAGAAATAAATGGCTTGTTTGAAATGTTTAAAAAATTAAAAATCATATGCACTCAGAAAAAATACGATATAATTTAAAGTTTTTTTTACTATAAAAATGAGTTAATAGGATAGATAAGTTGTACTTATGACAATGCACCGTGTTTGAGTTTGAATAATATTCTCATTTGTTGGCATCACGTGATATTAAAATATGGAAATAGTACAGAAATAAAAACGAAACTAAAGTTTAGTAAAAAAAAAAATTTAGTCTTTTATAATTTAAATCCAACTAATAAAATAAATTAAATAATTTGTATTATTTTTATACCTACACTAAGAGTGAAAGGGTATATTCAGTTTGGTACGCCGTTTGTAACACCCAGAATGAAGCATCTCCGGTATGGAAAAGTATATATATTCTTGATCAGCATGACCTCCTGAGTCCATTTAGCGAAGTCCGTCTGTCCGTCTGTCTGTTGAAATCACGATTACAGAAAAACTAGAAGAGCTTTATAAATGAAACTCCTAATTTAGATCCACTTATGTTCAAATTTATCATATAAAACACATCTACTGGTGAATTTTACTGTATACGTGTTCATGTAAACTTTTTTTGGTCAAATATATATTGACTTCATGCTCAAATACATGAAAATAATGTTCTCCCTCGAAACGACTTGTGGTTCCCAAAAAAAAAAATCGAAATTCGGTGAACCTACCCATATTTAAATATGGGTATCAAATGAATGGAAATTCTTCAGCGATTGAAAGTTTGTAGTTATTTTCAGGATTCGTATACCCTGGTGACCTATATACCACTTTGAATGGTATCCACACATTTGTATGGTATTTATAGTCGGCTTAAACCGACTATAATTTTGATAATCCTTACTATTATAATAAAACCTACTATAAAATGTCCCTACTTTAAAATTTCCCATGTGATCTAACCTTCCCAACTGGTTTTTAATTTACTTAATAAATTTGATGTATCTATCTTACTTTCATTAAGTCTCTGAAATTTAATGCATTTTTGATTACTTTCAAACAGCAAAAAAAAAAACAATTTCACTGAAATTTAGTACTGCGAAAAATGAAATATCTAAAAATAAAATAAATTATAACATTGATATGCATCAGCATGCGTTGTAGATGTTTTGAAAAACGGTTTTTAAAAGAAAGTCAAATTTATTGCATTGTAATTTTTCTTATTTCTCTTATAAACCATTCATTGATTTATACGTTCCCTATGCGCTGTCTCTGTCTCTGACGGTGCGGTTGTCTTTGTCGATCTTTAAATTGCGCGCGCGCTCTTCTTTCAAAGCGTAGCCATTTTTCAAAACGTGTGCGTGAGCGTGTGTGCAGTTGGAAACGTGATTTTTCGAAATGTCACGCAATTGAGAAACGTGCGAGGACTGTAAAAAAGTCAAAACAACGACCAGCTAAAATGGAAACAACGAAGCAAAAACCAACAACAGCAACATTGAGAAGTCCAACACTAATAAGTTCCACTATCACCAACAACAATAAAGAAATTACTACCAGTTCAAAACGAAATAAATTGTCCAACGTCTGATGAATATTCCGTTGGTGCTGTTGCCTCCATTGTTGGTATTTCGTAGTTTCGAGATCCATAACGTTTTCCAAAACTGGCTGAAATTGACACAACGGCGAGTCGAATGGGTGCGTTCGTTCAATTTGTTACTGAATTTTGGCAACGCTTTGCCGGCGCGGTTACGTTCAAATATGCAGTTCGCAATTTTCTATGCAAATTGAACCATTCAGTATTTCTTTCTATTTGGGAAAACGAATTGTTTTGAAACGCGTCGTGTCGAATGGTATATGGAAAAGTTGTCATCAGCATGTGTGTCGGTCCCGACAGCAGCTGTGACATGACTGTGACCACAATTGGTGGTTGGCAGACAGACAGAGAGTCATACAAACTGACTAAGTGAAGTTTGCCAACGCGATGAATGGCTGTCATTTGTTTGGATTTAAAGTTTGCAAAGTTTACAAGTTTTCTATTTAGTTTTTTTTTTTATTTTTTTTATTGATGCACACAAAGTTTGTAATTTTTCACAAGTTTTGTGCACATATTTATATAAAAGTTGGCTCTATTAAAATGTGGGAAAACTTACAGAATATTGAGAAGATTATAACTTTTATCTGTTTTTGAAATATTGAATATTATTTGGTCATCATTAAAAATCGATTGCATTAAGAAATTATATATAAAATAATATAAATAAATAATATAAACCGAAAATAAATAATAGAAGTATTTTAAAAATTGCAATCAAGAAAGTAGAGTTGAAAAACCATTGGAAAAATTTGAATTTTTGGCATTTTTTTTTTTTAAATTGCAAAATATTTTTGTTATGTATTCAAAAATGTTAAAAAAAAATCTATTTTTTAATTGTAATTTTATAAGTCAGAAGTTATAGCAATTTTAAAATTGGGGTATTTGGGATATGCCGCAATACCGCCTGAAACGAAGATTAATAACGAAAATCTAAACAGGAAACAAATCATCATATTGATGAATTTCGTTCTTGTATTAAAGAATGATTCATAATATTGATAACTACAAAACATCAATTTTATGAATTCATTATTGAATTGATGAATAACCGAAGAAGTGCTCTACAATGTAAGTGATGAATACGTATCATCATTTTAATGAACGAGTACAAAGAATACAACATATGTGTACATCATATTGAAGAATGCTGTTCATCAAACCTGATTTCAATCAAAATATTTATTTTACGTTCATTTTTTTGCCGTGCTTTTCAGTTCTCAAGTAGTTCTTGTATGTTATTTCTTATATAATGCTTGGTCGATATGCATAACTTAGTAAAATGCTTTATAAAATATATATTTATAATTACAACTTTTTATTAATTAAAAAAAAATTTCCGATTTTTTTTTCGACCAAATTTTTTTTTTCCAACAAAAAAAATATTTTCTCGGACAATTTTTTTTTTTTCAAAAAAAACAGGTTTTTTTTAATAAAAATTTTCCAAAAATATTTTTTTTCAAATAATTTTCTTAATTTTTTTTTTCAAAAATCTTTAAAAAAATGTCCAAATAATTTATTTTGAAATAAATATTAGTTCAACAATATTCACCAAATTGAATATTCATAATTGAATATTTAAAAAATATTATTTCAGAGATTTTTTGTTCAATTTATATCGCACTAATTCTTTTGTTTTATTTTTTTTTAATTTACTTTAAAGGATTTTTTTTTTTATTTTGATTTGTACCGTTTTTTTTTAGATATAAAATTATCAAAATTATTATATCGTCGGTGATACTGCAACCGCCTAATTGCAGGTGAAAATTTCGCCTAATTTTGTGTTATAATCGGGGTTTTAATGATATGTTGATCGGATAAATTAGATAAATGCCCTTATAAGTTATGACATACTTAATATTGTATGAACTAAGTGCAGAATTGAGACCGAAAATAGTTTTGTTTCTTCTGTAAAATTCATTTTGTAAGAGGTATTCGAAAATGTAGATATGCGGTTTTGCAGTAACACCGACGATATATTTAAAAGACTTAAGCAATTCAAGTATCTACATTGATTGAGTTTCATATTTTTGGTGTTCATTTTTATTTTCCTAAATCAAAATGCACTAACGTCAAGCAAGAAAACCACACCACGAATATTTTATTACGAAAACGATGTCCAGTCTTTTTATAGCCTGCCTGCCTGGCTGGTTGGACTGTAACCGATAAACCAAAGGAGCGTAAAATTTGAAAATCAATATCAACGACAGTAGCTAGCAGGCACCGCAAAAGGCCAATACATTGTATGTTGCTCCTGTTGCTTTTGTTGGCCTATAGAACCAAAACGCGAGCGAGAGGTCGTGGCTGGCAAAAGCACATGCCGTGAAACCTATACCACCAACACAACCCCAACAGGGCGACATTAATGAAGGACGACCTCAAGTTGGCTGTTTGAACGTTTAACAATTTGCTGTATTATTTCAAGAGTGTCGTTAATTTTTCTTTATACTGTTTTGAACATGTTTTACACAAACAAAAAATCACACTTTATTTAAGTCTGATAAAACTTAATATAGCACCACCATGTTGGACTTATAGAAATGCCGGTTGGATTTAAAATCAAGTCCGACTTAAAGTACACTTGCTCTCAAGTACATAAGTTTAACTTGGGATGGTGCTATGTTAAGTTTTTTCAAACATAAATATAGACGGTTTTTGTTCAGTGTACGTGGGTGTTTGGGTGTGTGTTGATAATTGTGTGGGTGTCGTATGTGGGTGAGTGTGGGTGAATCTGCAGGACATGTGTGTAGGTATGTGTTGGTTCTATTGAATTATATGTGTTTTAACGACTTACACGTTTTCTTGTCAGAAGGACGGTTTCAATCACGGAATCTTTACTGAGCCACATTCCGGGACTTTTAGTATAAAAATGTTTAAAAAAATAAAGATTTAAAATGCTTATTATTTCTTTTTTGTATGCAGACCAGAGGTAGGTGGTAAGAAAAATGTTGTCGTTAAAAAGATGTTGTTAGACCCAGCCCAGATTTGAACATTGGACCTTTCAGCTCGCACTTCAACGCACTAGCCACTGAGCTACCGACGCGTTTGATGTTTTACGACTTTTTTGTTGGATATAACTATTTTGTTCTACTTCGGAAAGTATCGGGATTTTTATAATGGATTTTGGAGAGATCACGGGATCGAAATCCCTAGGTAATAATAAACAATAAACAATGGTCTACATATGTTTTTCTGTTTGTGTGCAAGTGTTACTAATTGTGTCAAGGAGTTTATTTGCGCCACTTACCAAAGGAAAAACGATTCAAATCATAAAATGAGCAGGTGCAAGAATAAGTAGCAAAAACATCAACAACATATTGCAGCAAAAAAAAAAAAGAAAAACAAAAAACGACAGCTACAAGGAAATCAAAAGTAGCAGCAGCAATAGCAATAGCAGCAGAAGTAGCAACTGCTGTTGTTTAATATTTAACGATTTGTTTAATTCCACAAGGATTTCCGTGTAAATCGTTCTCGAGTGTCAAATAATGAAGTTGCCATTGTTTGTAGAACAGTGTTTTTCATTTTTGTTAGTGTTGTTATTTATTTTTGTAAGCACGAATTAGTAGAATTTGATTATTGCCTAAAGTTGTGACGCAATCGCAAAAACATTTCAAAGAAAACTTTGTAAATAAAGAAAACACACAAATGTTTAGCTTTACTTTGGGTATTCGTCAATGTCTGGATTAAAGTATGTTTATAGAGGATCAAGTTATAAAAAGTTTATTTATTTATAGTCTCTGTGGCATTGCAGAGTTTTGATAAAAATCATTATACCAGAAAAAAATATAATTGGATCCTAAACAAATTTCAATGCTTTGAGGAAATTTATATTTTATCAAATACATATAATAAAACATTATTAAGTACAATAATGTCGCTCCCACATTGTAACCAGAAAATTACGTGGACGTTATGGCAATAAATAATATATTTCTTGATTAGCATCACTTTCTAATGATTTAATTATTGAAAGTACTATTACAGGAAGAAATATTATCAATGTTTCTTCAACTACCAGATTCATCATATGGAAGATTTCATTCATCGAATTTGTAATGTTTTCGTGTTCAAAAAACATCAATTTGAAGTTCTCAAACATCAATTTACATATTTAGTTACAAAATAAAAATATAAATAAAAATAAATTAATTGATCTTCAAAATTAATAAAAAAACATGTTTTTCAAAAAAATATATTTTATTCGAAAATAAAAAAAAGTTCGTAAATAGAAAAAAATGTTTGAAAAAAGTTCGAATTTTTTTTTCATACCTATAGTTTTTCATAAGTATAACATTTATTAATAACAAGTTGGAAACATAAATATACTAAAAAAACATTTAACTAAGTTATAAATGTCGTGCAAGCATCCATTTGAAAACATTTAATATTGCAAAAATTTAACGAAATTTTATATTTTTATTGCAATTTGTTTTGATGGACAAATTCCTTCAGTATGATGTACATACATTTTCAATTACACAAGACCGTATTTGTTCATTAATGCGATGAAACGTAGTCTTTACATAAACTTCCTTAAATTGAAGAACACTTTTTTAGTCATCTATCAAATTAATGATGATTTCATACCATTCATGTTTTGTATTGATCAATATTATGAATTGTTCTTCAATACAATGAATAATGGTTTAAAGAACGAAATTCATTAATATGAAGAAGATTTTTTCAGGTTACTGTTTTTATTTATATCCATTAAATTCTAATTTTTCTAATATCTTATATCAGAAATATGACATTTTATCTACTTTTCGTTATATCAAAATTGAGTTATTAAAAGAAAAAACTAAAAAGTGTAGCTAAAGACGTTATCACTGTTGGAGTCCAGTGATGCCAACTCATATTTTCATTTCCCCGATATTCTTAGCCAAATTCCCCAACTGACTTTAAAATTCCCCGCACAAATGTAGTTTAAATACACTGAGAATAAAAAGAGTTTTTACTATATTTGTAATAAAAATCGAAATAATCTATAGAACAATATTACTCAAAATGTTATTCATTTAATATTGATTTCTCTTAATTTCTCAATTTTTCAAATGACATTTATCAGCCATTATAAATTGAGAAAAATTATTTGTTATTGCCAAGTGGTGCTATATTTATTAATTAAGTTCCAGTTTTTCAGTGAAAGTTTAAAATTAGCTTAAATAAATATTTCAAAAGTCTATAGTTCCAAATGAAAATGTCAGAATTTCTTTAAACTTTACAGACAATTATTACTCAGTTAATATGAAAATTTTAATATATGTGAAATATTTACAATAATGTGACTGAAAAAATGGATCATATTAAAAAAATTAATTACATTAAACTTGGTTTTAAATAGTACTGAAAATTGGCAATTATGCTGATAAAAATATTTTGAATAGGAGAAAACTATTTCGAAAATTAAATTTAACCATTTAAAGACCTGTATAAACAAATGTGCAATTGTAAATATATATTTTTTTTTTAGTTTTGATCATTTTTTACTACATTTTTGTCATTGATATTTTTAGTTTCGAAATTTCAAATTCCCAATAATCGCAATCTTTAAAATACTGAAAACAATATTTTTTTTCAACTATTTTCAACTAAGGGGCATGTCATATTTGCAGGCCTTACATAACGTAAAATTTTATTATTTATTTAAAAACATAACTTCAGATACATTCAAAAAATGTTAAAAGAATTTATCTAGATCTAGAAATCGTATTTAATTGATCGTGTTTATTAGAAGCCACATTTTGATCTTTCACATGATTGGAATATAGAGGTATGTTCCAGTTTTTGTCGAATCCGATTTTACATGCAAAATTCCAAACAAACGATTTTGAATTTATTATTCCTAAACAAATTAAAAGCGTTGAAGTCAAAGCATGCTGTTTAAATTCATTTCAAAAATTATTTATTGTACTACGATATCGAATCTAAAAGTAAAAACGTTTGTTTTAATTCATATGAAATTCAATCCAAAGTTGGAATATGTCCCTATATTCCAATCCTTAAAAATGCAGAAAATGTAACAGGTACTAATTTTAAATTCCCCGCCAAAAGTGAACCATTCCCCGATTACCCACTATGACTAAAACTACCCACAAATTGGGGAATTCCCCTCCAGTTGGCATCACTGTTGGAGTCATAAAACTACAGTCATAACATCTTCCAATGTCGAATTTATAAAAGGGATAGCACTTTTATCTCTGTCAGAATCAAATATTATAGGCTCTTATTTCGTAAGCATATACGACATTATAACTTTGGGGCGACGATACATCCTGTGGTCATCAGGGTTTAAATTTTTGGTATGTCTTTCATTAATAATAATTGTATTTTTAATATTTATTAGTGTTACACCTGTTCTTCAGTGCAAATTCAAACTTGGTTCGAATTATTCAATATTTTGAAACGTCTATAGTTCAAAACGGCAAATTAGTTAATATAACAATTCAAATAATTGTGACTATAGAGGAAATTAAAGCTACACACCCTGTATTATTATGGAATGTGAAGAGTTTAATGATTGTGGCAAGAAATGGAGATAAATGATGAATGATTTCTATAACAATAGTATAATTGTGCATGATTATCAAGATGAACAATCATTGTAATGATTACAAATCCATCAAAAGAGAAACATTTGAATATGATTCTTATTATCATGTTGTTCTCTCGACTGTATTGCATCAACCATGTAATACGATTGTAGCAATCATTAAATCATTGTTCATCTCTTAAATACTACAATCAATAAAGCTTTTCTCTGCGTGCAGATAAAAGGTGCGATAAAATTCCTAAGCATTAGAATTGTAAACACTCACTTTTGCTTAATGACTGAAACATCATGGGTTTGTTGTCACTTTTATTTGTTTTGCATTATACAAACAGCCAACCAACCAACCAACTGGCTGACTGACTGACTAAAATGAAAGACAGTCACTCACTCGGTTACCGGTTACAAATGTAATTCATTAATATATTAATTGCACGTCATACGATTGAGCATGTGAATTGAGCACAATTTATGTAACCGTAGCAACTACAGACAGCAACAATAATCACCCAAACATTTTTGAACAACAACGACAACAATACTAAAACAAAAGTTTACACAGAGCTTGGAAAAAATGAGGTCCCCATGACAAAACGTAACCGAACCAGCAATAACAACAACGTGTAGGTATTTTTAACAAGGGTAACTGAAGCATGACAGCCGCTGAAAACCCCATCGACAATTAATTTGAAGATTTTTCCCCATTTTTTATGTTGCTGTTGATGCGGCTGCTGCCTCGGCAGAGGAAAAGCAAAACCATAAAAATAATAATAAAAGAGGAAAATATTTAAATAACAAATCTTTGGTTTAAGACGCGTACGGGTTGAAAAACTATGTGAACAAATTACGTATACAAAATGACAAAGTACAAAAAAAAACTGACTAAATATGGAAACAACTACTTAGATAGATTTGGAAAAAAGTATCTAACAAATAAAGGCGAAGAGCTTCCGGTCGGTGTCAGTTTTCAACGGAACAAATGCTTTTCTGTCGACAAACTTTGTGACGAAAACTTAAAGATGCAGCCGCGGCAAACTCAACATAATTATGCAGGTGGGAGCAGTCGTAGATGCGAGTAGGTATCTGACGGATACGCAAACGAAGAGTTGAATGCGTCGTTTGAAGGTGAGCATTTCGAAGAAGCAAAAAACAACAAAGTGAATAGAAAACAAAGTGAGGGGAGCACTAAATTTAGACGCCGTCAAACCACACACAATCCACACACTAAAACGCAACTACTTCATGGCAATTCCAAAAAAGAAATATACTTTTTAAAATAAAGACGAAGAGGCAACAGTAAAAAAAATCATAAGAAATCAAATTTGAACGCCTACAGTCGTCAACAAACGCCACCAACAAGCGAGAGCGATTCATAAGAATTTCAAGTATCTACGAGATACACGGCCAAGCGAGCGACCGACGACTACTTTACATGTTGTCTGTCTGTTTGTCTATGCAAAGTTATTAAAAACAACAACAACAAGAGAAACAAAAATTCGAACAGAGGCGCACGAATCTTAAATCTTAAAGATCAAGATCAAGCATTTGAACAGAAAACTGGCCAAAAACCAGATACAACAACACATGAGCGCACGTTGTCACTGACAAGTTGGCGGCTGCCGCTCGCTCCACTGCTGTTCGGTTAAGAAGTCGAACAAAAAATATTAAAATAAAAATAATAAAATAAATTCTTCAAAATCAATTTGTGCTTGAGCACTGAAACGCACACACACAGATACTAAACAATATAATGTATCTCACAGATACGACCGCCGCGCATATCGGTTATGATTGGCACGTGACGCCGTGACGTGCACAACAGATGGTCGCCGTGCGTTTGTTATCCGTTGTTACAAAAAGATGAACCCATGTAAATTCCAACAGCTCACTTACGCGCATCGAAAGTATATAAAATTAAATAAACTGATAGATAAAATTAAAAAAAAATTCAAATAAACATTTTTAGCAGCCAGTCGATATCTATAAAAATAGCCATGGAGGCGAGAGTATCTGAAAGATTGTTTTTTGCGCCGAAGTCTGTGTGTGGCAGGCAGTTGGATTAATGCTTAGGGCGTAGAAAGCTTTCGTGTGGGGTAGTGCAGGCGTATAGGGGGTGATGAAGGGCACATAAAGGGGTAGAGGTTACACGTTGGAGCAGACGAGAACAGTTTGAACGAAGAACGAAAGCAACGTCTTGCCTTTGATTTCGTTCGCATTGTTAAGGATAGAATTGGCACAGCAACAACAATAGAACATCTATATAAACCAGATGGAAAACTCGAACACAATAGAAAATAGCAAAATATATTAAAAATACCACACACATACAATAAGTACGGGAACCACAAAAGCGCAATCTGTTCGGTTAGCACACTTCATTTCACAGACCACCCATTATACTCAACCCATTCTCGTGGAACGCACCACATTATAATCAGTTCTGAACACTTATAATTATTATACCCCACCCAGGGAAGTATACCAAAATTGCCACTATTAGTCATCAACCTCAGTTTAACTAACCATCCTATCTCATTTACCACACTTATTTTCATGCAGGCAATTTTTCCAAAATAAAGTCCTAGTTCGCACTTATCTCATTTTCCATCAGCTCTATATTCCACCCACCTCAATTATTCCGGAACGATACCAATTCACTAAAACACTACCATAGACCATCACGCTTTTCCCATTCCATCCTCTACTAAGGTTTTCGTCATGGTACTATGTAGTCAGTAAAAAATATACATCTTTCTAGTGATTTAAATCGATATAATGCGGTGTTTGCTCTACCACTTGTCTTTATTGCTATTCTGTACTTTCATAGTCTATACTGCCTCTGCCAAAACTTTCACAAGTCTTTGTATAAAGTTCGTGCCTATCTCCAGCCCCACGTCCTGCCTGCGCTCCGCTGACTTTGAAACATTGACTAATTTTCAGTTATTAACAAATTTTTACTAAATAAACATTTCAAAATTGCCAAACGAGCATGAACTGTGGCGCCCTATCGATAGATAAGGCATCAACATCATCAGCATCTATTTAAAACAAAAAACAGCAATGCCCTATTCACTTGTTTCGTCTCGTCGTCGGAGCCCATACCGTTAGGCAAACCGTCTGTCTGTCTATAGGTCCCTCCATTACAACATCTGCCGTTTGTACGCTGGCCCTGCCACTGTTCAGGGTTCTCCTTGAGTGGTTTGTCTCGCAAAACGTGACTTTTTTTGGCGCACTTTCAGATAAATGCTCTGCTCTTTGCATGGAGCGAACGTGTTTAATCTATTTAAGGATTGCTCTTGCCATTCTTCATTTCAAACACTGTTCACAGTGGGACACACTGGAGGCACTGTTGGGTAGCTCGATGCTCAAAGCATTCTAGAGATAACGGACTCCGGGGGTTCGCTGAATGTCTGGTGCCCAGTGGGTGGTGCCTTCGAACAGCCGTTCATAAAATAGATGTTTACATTGCACAAACTTATATTAATGTTCTTTAAATTTTGTGGTCTCCACATATGTATTTTGCACATTTTGTATCATAATTTGGCAAATTGAATTTTGTAGAGATATTATTTAGATTCATAATTTAATTTAAATATAATTATAGTTATTTAATTTGGAATTAAAGAATATCTACACATGTAAAAGCGATCTGTCAACCAACTCTTTGCCCAGCCAACTTATTTGTTTCTCTCAACCGCTTAGTCGGTTGTTATTGTCAAAATAAAAAGATTTGTAGTGTTAGTACCAATTTCGAATTGTTTTAGAACCATTTCGAACAGATTTGGAACCATTAGAATTGTGTATTGACTAATAATTCAAGTGTATAGACTAATATGGCAGTTCCGCTAGCTAATTTGTAAACCATTAAATTTAACCGAATAAAGTTAGTTGGTACAACTAACTTTTTCATTCTTACAATCTCACACCAAAAGACGATTTTTCTGTGTGTGGTATTTAAAAAACTCATTCGTTATCATCTCGAAATCAACGCATAATTATAAAAAAAGGAGAAGGGTACAAAAAAACGTATAACATTGAACCCAAAAGAGATATAGTCATAAAACGTCGTCCATGCATACACTGAACTTATACTTCATAAAATAGGGCATGTGGACTATGAATTTTATGTGGTTAGACTGCGAGCCGAAAGGTCCCATGTACAAATCTAGGCTGGGACAACATCATTTCATAGAAAACATATTTCTATACCGCGCTACTTTTAGGCAGACAATGGCTGAACTGCAGTTCGAGTAGGCCTCATTAAATAGTACAATTTTGTTGTTCATAAAATAATTTCGTTATTTTTCAAGTGTATTTCAAAGATCAAAATTTTTTATAAAAATTATCACCTTGAGCAGGAGTAGGAGCTTTTGTTTCGACAAAGAAATCCACCTAACACAATCACCCCATTCTCTTAAAAACTCCCCTACCCATTATAAAAAACATATTTTCCAAAAGACGGAATGCTACACATGAATGGGCGGATGCAAATGAAAAACTAAGACTTTTAGTACCGGATTGACATTACAAAAATCCACCATTAAAGTCAGAAAGGTGTTGCAAGGCGTCACTATTCGGACCGTTATTTTTTTTTACATTCCTTCCTTTCGTGTCTATTTTGGAAAAATGGATTCTAAAAAATAGGTTTTTTATTTTATGAAGTTTGTAGGGATGATTGTTGGGTGGCTCATGAAACTCTCATTCATGCTTAATAAGAATACTTTGGCGCAACAGCTCTGAGAAAGTAGGTCTGAGGATCCTAAGCCATAAGTTTTTCAGCAAAAATACAGATTTTAGAAATTGTCTGTCCTTGCGGGAAATGATTTCTTACACGAGGGAAACTTCCCAAACTAAGAAAATGCGCATTTACGGTAGGAATTGGTGGGCATTTCTGAGAATTTTTCTCTGTGGGATATTTTAAGAATTATATGAGGGAAAAAGAGATTTCGTGTGAGAATTTCATCTGCCAACCGTGTGTCTGTATTATATTTGTGAGAGATTTTCATAGGCAATAGGCCGAGAGGAAGATGTTGTTAGTCCGAGCACAGATTTGAACCGATACTACGAAAATTTTGCAGTTCAACGCACTAACCACTGAGCTATCGACGCTACAATGCTGCTTAGCGTGTCAATTTAAAAATAAAATGTTTGACCTTTGAAATACACCATTTGAAACCACCATTCATTTGTAATTTTTGGGTATTCCAGGGGAGCAATGACAATATTTGGTTAAGCTTATATTTTTTTTAAAAGGTGCATTTTTTCGCTTTAATGAGGTAGCCGGTTCTACCCACATTTTTACAATGCTATGTAAGAAGATCTATTCATAACACTTTTTTTCCGAGTGTGGATTACGAAACTGTTTTTTGTTATTCGTTTTGTCGCACGTACTGTCAGTTGCAGTGGCTATTAAAGGGTTAAGTAAAAATGCTGAATTGTTGCCGAAGCCTTATTTATAAAATGTGAATGTTTACATATGGCTCGTAATGAAGCCATGAAGCGACCCGCTCTCTTGACGTGATTTCTTTCACTTCGCATTGGGATTTATTTACAAAAGCGAAATTAATAGTCAACATTAAACAACAACAATAATAAATATTAAAAACAAGAAAAACAAAAAAAAAAACTTTACTTACTTTTTCACAATAATTGGCCACAACCGCAAATTAATCCGAACAGTCGGCTGAGATTCTGTGCAGCAGCGTTGTTGATATGAACGCTTCAGCTCCTAATAAGTGGGCGTGGTGCATAACCATATATTGTAGTTGTTGTTGGAGTTCCTTTTGTTGTTGCAGTGCTGTAAATGCTGCATTTGGGGCAACAACAACAATTCGTTGAGAGTGCAGCAATGCGTCGGCATGAGTGACAACGAGAGTAGTGACCGCAAGAGAGAAGAGCGCAATGTGAAAACAGTTGAGTATTAAGAGGAAGAAGAAGCGAAAAATCAAACAATGCGAAACTAACAACAAACATTAAAAGTGCGTTATGCCAACAACAATAATTACATTGACACTTGAAGCCTTTGACAATTACACACAAACAAAAGCAACTTCACACTGGCAACGCAACGCGACGCAACTGGTAGGCGCGTCGTAATGCGTCGACTGCGCAGTGGGTGGGTCGGCGGCGCAGACGGACGCCGCGAATTACAATACAAGTTATTTTAACACTTTAACGATTTTAATGGCGCAAACATAGCGCGGCGGATACACAACAAACAGCGACGACGGAGACGGAACTCCGCTGCACAAAAGACAGGCTGACGAAAAGACCGACGGGACTTACTGACTGCCTAACTGACTGATGGATTGTGCACTGGATGCCGAATGCCGATGCAGATGGATTTCGTTGAATGCCGTTGTTGGCAACAGGGTGAACGCGCGCGAGAGACCTGTGAGAGAGTAAGAGCGGAAATCGCGGTGCAAAAGAGCGTCGTTTGGAATTAGGTGGCCGAAGGCGCGCTTTGTGAGCTGAGCGGAGACTAAACGCAGAGAAGTCTCGCATTAAGCGCAGATTAAATGTGCAAATAGGCGTTTAGTCTTAAATACAATAGTAACAACAACTTAAACTCAAAAATTATAAAAAAAAAAAATAAATAAATATTCAACGAATGCTGCTCGTTAGATACATTTAAAGCGACCTTCTCACACTGCTAACCGCAAAGCCTAAAGTTACTAAGTGCAGTTATGATGGGTGTTTGGAGCTTAATTTAAATAGTTTAATATTAACATATTTACTATTTTTTTATTCCCTATACAAGTTTTTGTTTTAATGATTTCAAAGTGGTTTGATTTTAAATAATAACAGTTAAAGAGATTTCTCTATGAAAATATGTGTCTGATTCTTGAATGAAAAAAAAGAAGTTTAAACATAAAGTTTTTGTTTCTCTAAATTAATTATATTAAATATATTCCAATTTAAATAAGGTTTCCATATAGTGAAAAGATGTTTAAATCATACGAAAACCAATACGGTATTAACTATTTTAATTGAAATCAGGTATAAAAAAACAAAACTTTTTTTAATTTCGAAATTTTAAACTACACCAAATTGATTTTGAGAACTTTTCGTTTTAAATAGGGAAAATTATAAATGACATTGAGATATTTCATTAGAAAAAGGGAAAATTTAAAATAAAATTTAGATTTTCATTTGAAATTGCGAAAATTTCAAATGAACTTGAGATTTTTCATATGAAATTGAGAAAATTCCAAATGAAATTGAGATTTTCCATTTAAAATTGGGAAAATTCCATTTGAAATTGAGATTTTCCATTTGAAATTGGGATATTCCAAATTAAGTTGAGATATTCCATTTGAAATTGGGATATTTTCAAATGAAGTTGAGATATTCCATTTGAAATTAAGAAAATTCCAAATGAAATTGAGATTTGAAATCAAGAAATTTACAATGATATTGACATTTTCCTTTTGAAATTTGGAGCAAATAAAATTGGGAAAATAAAGAAATTTTATATTTTTTATTTCAAATTAATATTTTTATTATGGTGAAATCTCAATTTTATATAGAAAATTCTCAATTTCAATGGAAAAATCTCAATTTGATATAAAATTTTATCAAATTCAATTTTAAAATCTCAATTTCATTTGGAAATTTCAAATGGAAAATCTCAATTTCATTAGGAATTTTCTCAATTTCATATGAAAAATCTCAAGTTCATTTTAAATTTTCGCAATTTCAAATGGAAAATCTAAATTTTATTTGGAATTTTCTCAATTTCAGTTGGATTTGGTGTATAATTATTTTTCCAATTATTTTTAAAAATATGTTGTTGAAGATATTAAGATATCTGTGTAATTAGAATAACATATTTAAAAAAATTGTTAAAAAAAAATATAAAATTGAAAAAAAACTAATTTCTGATACTTTAAGTTTAAACAATAAACTAAATTCTATTTTTTTAATAGTTTATTATTTATTTAAAAAATAAACACCCAAAAAAAATAAGTGAAAATAATTCCAATATATTAAAACATACATAGCCAACACAGACATGGAAACTCAAGGCAGATTTGAAATATTTTAAATAAACAAAGTTTGTATCGAATAAAAATATAAGAACAAAGTTCTGTGGCAATATGAAATAACAGCATAAATCAAGATATATTCAAATTGAGTTATTAATACCATCGTAATCCTGATATACGAATTCATTTTGTGTTAAATTTTGATACTGATCCTTATTATAGTTACTGAGATACAAGCAAAACACCAAAAAGCATATCTACTTGTTATTAAATATTTATGTTTATTAAAAATATTTTCAAAAAAAATAAAAAAACAAAAACATTTTGCAGACATTTATTTTATTTAAGTTTTTCATAAATTTGCAAATATAATTTTCAAAATATTTTTAAAAATAATTATCGGAATTAGTTGTAAAGCTTAAAAATACTCTCCTGAAAAGTTTAAAAAATAGACTTATGCGTTTATTTCATATTGCCACAGAGTTATTGTCTTAATTTAGTCGAATTATTTTTTTAAAGTTAGGGTTTGAAGTATTTTAAATATATTTTTTGTCACCATCCAAGCAACATTGTAATACAATTAATGTTCTAATCCCGAAATTAAACCGAAAACCATTGGAAGTATACAATATGCACAGAGTAACCAATTTTTAATAAATTATTAAGTTTTTGTATGATAAATGGAAGAGAATTGATAATATAAAGTAAAAAGGATGTCATCCGTTTGTAAAACCCAGCAGTAGGACTGGCCGGTATAGAAAATTTAATGTATTCTACATCAGCATCACTACTGTCTGACATATGATTCAAAAACATATGAAAACAAAAACAGCAAGATCAATGAAACACAGAATTTTTGATTATCTGTATAACTACCGGAAGCATTTCTTTTTAGTCCCGAATTTTTGCGATTTATATTTATTACAGCTAAAAAACTGAATGCTTATACACACTGCTTTGTGTAAAATAATAGCAGCAAAATTCTTACATAGTAACAAAAATTTATCAATTTTAAAATTTTGTATTTTTCAGAATTTTGTTATTTTCATTGACTGATTATCACGGTACTGATTATCACCGGAATCCCGAAATATCGGGATCCTGGGTTTGGAAACCCAAATAACTACGGTATCTTTAATTTAAAATCGGCGTGATCGGTCAATTTCGCCCTGTGATTAAGATTGAAATATGAGGCGTTGGGAATCAGAACTGGATAAGTCCATGGTGACATTTTGTGAAAAACACGAAAAACGAATATTAAGCAAACGGTTATTTAAAATGTTAAATGTCAAATATAATTCCGAACACAGTCAGATTGAACATTTTTACAACATATTCTGCTACAATCTAGAACATATAAATGTTTGAAAAACGGATTTAGCTAGCTTTGATACGCAAATATGAACTTTTTCGAAAAATGTGATGCCAAATTTTATTTTCAATATGAAAAATATTAAACTACAAAATATCTCCCATGTGACCTTAGAGATCTTATTGAATTTTCATTTAATTATAAAACGAATCCGAATATGTATAATGTGAGTTAATTGTTTTTTTTTACAGTGCATTAGCATAAATTATATCTGAATTTATTTTTATTTTTACAGCTTCCCCCTACACTAGACCGCAAAATCTCGCGCATTTTTTTCTGGCCGTCTGTATTTTATTTATTTTTTTTATTATAAGTTTTGTTTATGTGACGCCAACGCTTTCCAGATACGAAACTTAATAATAGCAACGCGTCGAGCGCGAATCCCCCAGCAGAGTATATCTTTGGTGGTTGTTGTTGTGGCTGATATTATTGTTGTTGTTTTATATATCTGTGGAAGATCCCCTCGCTGAATGAAGTACGCACGCAATTCTCAACGATCATTTAACATATTTGCACGCAAAACCAACAAAAAAAAATAAAAAAAAAATAAAAACGATAAAAAATGTTAAATCACCAACAGAGAAACCAGAAGAATCGAAAATATCAACAACAACAACTTGAAAATGATGTGAAAATAAAAATATGAATGTAAATAAAATAAACAAACGCATCCGCACGAACGTCAAAAGCGTTTCAACAGATACGCGCGAAGATACGCGAGCGCGAACACACGACGAGCGAGCGAGCGAACTCAAAACCGGAAGTTGAGGCCTGGAATTTCAATGATGCGGTAATGCGCCCCCGTTCAATGATGACATTATCGAACTAATGTTTTTGTTGTTATTACTATTATTATTTTTATTAATAGTAAAAATGACGCCAATTAATAACGTCAATAGCAACCATTTGAATTTGTCGGCGCGTAGCTCTTATTATTTTGGTTGCTGTTGCTATTGTTGATGTCACCATCACCGTGTGCACCGTGTGAATGCGGTTTTAAATGAACAAACACAAAAACAAAAAATGACAAACAATAAAAACAAAAAATATTGTATCTCTTATCCAGACACATTATGTACATTTGCAACAGTACATCAAGTACAGCACACACACACACCTTTAACGTAATGGTAGATAAAAATTCAAAATTTACACAAAACAAACACAAACAATATTTTTTCGAAATTTTTGTATCTTATTTATTTTTTGACTATTTTCTTATTCTTTGGTACGCGGGCACGCAACGCGTCAACACATGTCTTCACCAAGTAACTCTCGCGCATCGACTGAATTCGCATCCATCCATTCGTTCGTTCATTCATACATCTTGCTTTGGGGGGCCACTCAGCCAACAAGAGAGCGCCCACAAAGTCGGCTCTGCACTCCCTCCAGCCGTGATTGCATGAGAGCACGCATGCTCCCTACAAAATTGATTAGTGCTGTCATTCATTTTATTCAGAGAGGGATTAATTCGAGCCGTAAATCTAGTTTCTACAAATTCATTCGTTAAATAAACAAATCTTTTAAATTTAATAGTGTTTGCTTTTTTTTTAGTGCAAAATTAAATTTTTAGTCAGACCTTAAAGAAGTAAAGTAAAGAGAAAATATTAAAATTATTTTTGAAGACGGTAAAATTAGCCAAATTTTAAATGAACAATTTCAGTTAAATCATGAATTTCAATAAGCTTTTTATTTTAAGTGAATATATTTACTAAAACTTAATTAAAAATTTAAAATCTATAAAAATTTAAATATTTAGTAAAATTTAATATTTTTAGTACAATTAAAAATTATTTGCTTATTTAAAATTTTTAATTAAATTCTGATATTTTTAGTAAAATTTTAAAAAATTAAGTCAAATTTAAAATTTTTGTAAAATTTAAAATTTTTGTAAAATATTAAATGTTAATAAAATTTTAAAATTTTTAATAAAAGTTTAAAATTTTCAATCAAATTTTATATATTACTAAAAAATTTAAAGTAATTTTTTTTAATTAATAATTTTTAATAGATTTGATTTTTTTTATTTTTATTAAATATTTATTTTTATCTACCTATTTCATTATCATTCCAAATTTAAAGGTTTTAATGAAATTTTTAATTTTTGGTAAAACTTAAAATTTATAGAAAATAATTAAAAAAACAAAAGGGTATTAATAAAAAATAATTAAAATCAAAAATTGTGTTTTTTATTTTGATTAACTTTGAGTTTACAAAAAAAAGAACACACATTGTTAAGTAAAGACTTCAAAATATTTTTAAAAATTGATTTTTTAGCAAAATTTAAAATTATAGTAAATGTTAAAATTATTGCAAAAATATTGACATAAACAAAAAGTTATTGGCTGATCGTACAGCTGTTTCGGAAGCTGCCAAGCTTTCTCATAAACGGTCTTCTGCACAATTTTTGAGCCTATAAGATCATTTTTAACTAACTAACTAAATGCGATTTTTGATCATGCAAAAACATAAAATTTTTAGAAAAATTAAAAATTTTAAAATTTTTAGAAAAAATTAACATTTTAAGTAAAATTTAAAAATTGTAGTAAAATTTTACATTTTTGGTACATAAAATTTTGAGTAAAATTTAAATTTTTAGTGAAATTTTAAATTTTTGTGAAAATTTGAATTTTATTTGTAATTAATATATGAATGAAATATTATAGTATTCTAAACAAATTTAAGAAAAAGATTAGAATAAACTTATCTGGATTAGAATAAACTTGATTTTGAATATTGGACTTTGAGTTTTAATATTTATGAATGCTTAGTTTTAGTAAATGGTTTTCTAGAAAAATTAAAATTTCTGTGATTTTTTAGTAAATTTTTAAATTGGCAACACTCCCTATTGATGAATAGACATTGCCATATGTAAATAAAAAGAGCTTAAAGTTTAACAGGGGGACTATGGGGGCGATTATCACAAGGCAACGTGTCTGAGTGCTTCAACATGGCGAAGCCAGCGCAATCCTTGTAGGTGTCGTCTCAAGTCAACTCACTGGTCACCAGAATTGACAAATTGTCAAATGGTGACACCTCCACTTCGGTGGAAGTCCTCCTCGTGGAAGTCCCTGGAAACGGCGCTCTACACCACCCGGTGTAGAAGTCGGCTAAAGTGAGTGGCGAGCATCTCCCTCAGAGTGAGGGTTCGTGCGTTGGGTTTGGGTCCCACCACGGAAAAAACCTATGCGCCCAATGAAAACAAAAAAGAAGCCTCGGATAACGACCGATTACAACGATGACGACCCACGCAAACGTTTTAAGGACCATGATTTACGGATATGCACCTGGAATGTCCGGACCCTTTATAGGGAAGGTGCCTCTATCCAGCTGGCAGATGTCCTCGAAAAATATAAGGCTGACATCACCGCTATCCAGGAGATGCGATGGACGGGACAGGGCTGTTCGAAACAAGCGTCCTGTGATATCTACTACAGCTGCCATGCGGAGAGACACGAATTTGGATGTGGATTTGTGGTCGGCAAGAGACTCCGCCACCTTGTCTCTAGGTTCACGCCCGTGGACGAAAGGCTGGCAACAATCCGCATCAAGGCTAAATATTTCCATATCAGCCTAATTTGTGCACACGCTCCGACGAACGAGAAAGATGACGAGACAAAAGAGCGCTTCTACGAGCGCCTAGACAACGCATACGAGCGCTGCCCCCGCCACGATATCAAAATCGTGCTAGGCGATTTTAACGCCAAGGTGGGCAGAGAAGCCATCTATTGTCCCACAATCGGAAAATTTAGCCTCCATGCCAACACTTCCGATAACGGAACGAGACTAATCGACTTCGCCGCAGCACGAAACATGGTAGTTAGTAGCACTAGATTCGAACATTTCGATATCCACAAGGCCACATGGTTGTCGCCCGATCAAAAAACTCGAAATCAAATTGATCACGTTGTGATTGACGGAAGGCACTCTTCAAGCGTGATGGACGTACGCACTATCCGAGGTGCCAATATGGACTCGGATCATTACCTTGTAGCAGCCAAGGTCCGCACACGCTTAAGCGCTGCGAAGAACGTACGGAACCAAACGCAGAGAAAGCTAGACGTCGGAAAGCTGCAATCACAACAGACAACGCAAGCCTTTTCCACTCGACTCTCACACCTGCTTAGACAAAGCACTCCTCCTCTCGATGATATAAGCGCGCAGTGGAATCATATCTCCTGCTCTATGCGTACGGCTGCCGAAGAGGTGCTTGGATTCCAACGCCCCCTGAGGAATCAGTGGTATGACCAAGAGTGTCGCGCGGCCACTGCAGAGAAAGACGCTGCGTACAAATCCACCCTGCAGTCAGTAGCTACGCGAGCTGCGAAGGAGCGATACAAAGAGAAGAGGAGGGAAGAGAGACGTCTTTTCAGGCGAAAAAAAAGCGAGGCAGAAAGACGTGAGTGTGAGGAGATTGAGATGCATGGGGACAGGAATGAGGCTCGAAAATTCTTCGAGAAAATAAGACGCCTAGCCGGAGGTTCGAAATCCGGAGCCTCTTCCTGTAAAGATGAGAACGGAAATCTAGTGACAGATATCCAGAGCACACTGAAAATATGGAGGGATCACTTCTCTAAACTGCTGACCGGTGATGATGACCTCAATTCCACCGATAGAGAAGCAAACCCGGCAACCCCAGTACTTGATGACGACGTTGAGATTCCGCCACCCGACCATGACGAGGTCAGAACAGCCATTGCTCGGCTGAAAAACAACAAAGCCGCAGGTGCTGATGGCCTGCCTGCTGAATTGTTTAAGACCGGAGGCGAAGAGCTAATAGAGAGCATGCACGAGCTCGTAAGCAGAATATGGTCGGATGAAAGCATGCCAAGTGACTGGAACCTCAGTGTACTCTGCCCAATCCTTAAGAAAGGGGATCCCACTATCTGCGCCAACTACCGTGGGATCAGCCTACTCAATATCGCATACAAGGTTCTATCGAGCGTATTATGTGAAAGACTGAAGCCCATCGTCAACAGACTGATTGGACCTTATCAGTGCGGCTTCAGACCTGGAAAGTCCACCATAGACCAGATTTTCACATTGCGCCTAATCCAGGAAAAGACCCTAGAAAAACAGATCGACACCTACCACCTATTAGTCGACTATAAAGCCGCCTTCGACACTCCGATAAGGGAACGATTATACGCCGCAATGTCTGAGTTCGGTATACCTGCGAAACTTATAAGACTTTGCAGGATGACCCTGAGCAACACACGTTGCTCAGTGAGAATAGGAAAAGACCTCTCCGAGCCATTTCATACCGAACGAGGTTTCAGACAGGGTGACTCCCTATCGTGCGACTTTTTTAACTTATTGATGGAGAAAATAGTTCGAGCTGCCGAACTCCGTCAAAGCGGCACTATCCTCAACAAAAGTGTCATGCTGCTCGCATATGCCGACGATATTGATATCATTGGCAGGAGCACACGAGCAGTCAGCGCAGCATTCTCCAGATTGGAGAAAGAGTCGCGTCGAATGGGTCTAGCGGTGAACGAGGACAAGACGAAGTTCCTTGTGTCAACAAGCAAAAAAGAGTCCGTGCGTCTTGGACAAAAAGCTGATTTTGACACCCACAAGTTCGACATTGTGAAGGACTTCGTCTATCTGGGATCCAGCGTAAACAGCAACAACGACGTCAGCCTGGAGATCAAACGGAGAATAACTCTTGCCAACAGGTGCTACTTTGGGCTCAGTAGGCAATTGAGAAGCAGAGCCCTCTCTCGCCGGACAAAAATAACGCTCTACAAGTCACTCATCATGCCCGTCCTACTTTATGGTGCAGAAACATGGACGCTGGCCACCACCGATGAGAGAGTACTGGGAGCGTTCGAGAGAAAGATTCTCCGTAAAATCTTTGGCCCTATCTGCTTTGCTAACGAGTATCGAATCAGGATGAACCACGAGCTATATGAGTTATTCGACGACATTGACATAGTCAAGCGCATCAAGATCCAGCGGCTTCGCTGGCTAGGTCATGTCGAACGAATGGATGAAAACACTCCAGCCAAGAAGGTGCTTGAATCGAAACTCGAAGGTGGACAGCGTAGAAGAGGGCGTCCAAATCTGCGTTGGAAAGACCAAGTTGAGGACAACCTGGCAACGCTTGGTATTTCTAACTGGCGTCAGCGCGCGCAAAGCAGATCCGACTGGCGCGGCTTCATCTCAGCGGCCAAAACCGACCCACGGTTGTAAGGGCCATTTAAGTAAAGTAAGTAAGTAAAGTTTAACAGGGTGACAACAATTTGAAATTTTGTTATTATGTACAGTTCAGTGTGTTCAGTGACAAAAATATGGTCACTATCATAATATTTATTATTTTAAATACTACCCATCAGAAAATCCCATTATTGACGACAATGGCATCAATGATAATTCGAGGACATCGAAATATTTGTCATTAATGAATATGTCTATAACTATTTCATAATCGTCGTGGCATTAAAGATTTCATACACCATATGTCATCACCGATATTTCTAGAACAGTACAAACATTTTTTAATTAAGATATAATTAATGTAGTCATAAGTAATTTTGTCATTGATAACCCATCAAATTATCAAAATTTTTTCATATACATCAAAATCGCCTTATGAAATCGCTTCGATGCTGTATCTATGATTGACGTGCATGACATCGTTAATGGCACGTCATGCATGAAGTCGAGGACATTTGTATGAAAAATGTCATCAATACTGTTTATTTTTTTGTAGTTGTAAACATAAAATCATTTACCAAGAATTTACATTTAAGACACAATAAATTTCATCAAAAAATGATGTTATCCTTCTCTATTTCGTTGTGACAGCGAATGATAGCAAAAGTTGAAATGTTTCAATATTCGATAACTATCGATATACCCTGGGGATATATTTTTCAATTTTCCATAATGAACACATTGGCCCGTAACTATTTTAAAAATTAACCTGGAGCTTAAATATAATTATGATTTATTTGAAAGTTTTTGTATGAAAATAAATGTCAAAAAACTGTACTTTACAATAAGCTCAAATTTAATACTGTCTATTGTTTTTTATTGTACAAAATAATATTTTAAACGTTAAAAATAAAACCAGTTGGGAAGGTTAGATCACATGGGAAATTTTAAAGAAGGTGTAATTATGATAGTTAGGATTATCATAATTATAGTCGATCTAAACCGACTATAAATACCCTACACATATGTGTGGTTACCATTCAAAGTGGTATATTGGTCACCAGGGTATACGAATCCTGAAAATAACTACAATCCTTCAATTGCTGAAGAATTTCCATTCATTTGAAACCCATATTTACAAATGAGTAGGTGTACCGAATTTAGATATATTGACTTCATCAATATATATTTGACCAAAAAAGTTTAACTAAGCACGTATACAGAAAAATTGAACTGTAGATGTCAATTTTATATGAGTTATTTGAATATAAATGGTCAGATCACAGGTCACAATGGACCGACATGCCCATACACGCACATACAGTGTAGGTATATAAATTATGAGTTTCATTTATCAAACTCTTTAATTGTTTAAGTAGTAGGGATTTCTTCTGGGTGTTACAAACGGCGTACCAAACTGAATATACCCTTTCACTCTTAGTGTAGGGTATAATAAAAACGTTTTCTAAAATGATTATATGATAAAATGATTCTTGCCAATTTCCGATTATATTGAGCATATTTGTTAATGGCTAGCAAAATACAAAATAAAGCAATAATTCCTTATCACACTTTTTATCAATCTATTTTTGCATAGGAACCATAATGAAATTGCATTATCAAGTAAGATTTCTGGGATTACAAATACGTACATCACAAATAATTCTGAACTTTTTTTAACCGTGCTCATATTTCTAAAATATATCTGTAATTTTGTATTTTGGTTTGAACATTAATTATGATTAGAGGAAATTCGACTCTAACAGCGTTACCAATAGTCAAAAAAGAATGTACATCTTTAACAAATAGTCGGCTTTTGTAAATCTTGTCTCAAAACGTTGTTTAAGAAATTTTTAGTATTTAAAAATGACATTAGTTGATTTAGCTACGTTCAGGTATCACCCCGATCTCCCCTAATATTAGAGACTACAAGAAAAATAAAAATCTTATCTAAAAATATATAAATTAATATAATGATTAGTTGAACTTCGATATTATGCTGATTAAGTAATACATTCCTTACTTCAAATAAAAATCTTTTCAGTTTTAGTTAAAAAAATATAAAAGTAATAACAATATAGCCAACAATAAGCCTTTTCCACATTTTTAAAACATCTATAGTTCCTTATCAAATTGTTTTAATATGGTTAAATTTTACAAATATTAATACAATTACTAAACAGTTGGTGACTGGTAACTATTAGGGATGTCAATCCCGGGATCCCCGGATTTGAGTCAAATCAGTCCCAAAAAACTCATCCCGGGATCATCGTTAAATCCCGGGATTTTCGGGATAACAAAAAACGCTAGTAGATCAATTTTTAATAGTTTATTCAAAAGTCTTTCAATGTTTTTACACATTTCGTGAAAAAGCAAATCTAACATTTAAAATCTTAAAACACTGACGTCAATAATAATGAGTTACATGCTTTTTGACTTTTAACAAATTCACAATTTTTTAAAAATTACGTCACTTTCGACTAATAACACTGTTCGGCAAAATTAGCACTTTTGTTCCTCCCAGTATTTATTCTTATCATTTCTACATAATTTAAATGTGAAATCACCGAAAAATCATTTTTAATAAAAAAATGTTTTATTATTATTTTTAAATATTAAAATTACTATAGATTATACTCATTTCGACAATGGTATTACTTTTCGGTGCCTTTTGATTTTTGAGATAAATAAGTTTTTTATTGAATTTCAAATGTATAAAAATAATTCACTTTATATTTAGAAAATTTTAATTATAGCAGTATTTTACTGTTATTTCTAAATATATGATAACAATTGTTAAGTACTATTTCTAATGTTCTATAATAATGCAGACTGTGTTGATACTTTTTGTACTATTATATTAAAATATCAATTAATTTCAATCCATATTGCAATAGTTCTTTTTAAATAACATAATTTAAAATGTTATAATAATGCATCGACCTTATATTTCATTCACATCATCAATATATGTTGTTGAAATATCTCCAGAATAAAAATTCTATAAAAATATGTTAATAAATATATATTAATTTTCTTAATTTAAAAGATAAATTTTAATTCACAGATAAGTTTTTAAATGCATATAACTCAAAAAGGACACAGAAAAAGCAATACCATGGTCGATTACCAATGATTTAAAATATAACATTTATTTTTTACCAAATATTATTTTCCGATAATTTCATAAATTGCCCTTATTTTCTAAATTTTTCAAATTTAACAGATTATTTTAACCAAACCATAAATTATTATAAACGATATTCAAGTGGACTTAATGCCATAACATTACTTGATTTATTCCTTGGCTATATTTAAATCAATAGCTATCTAATCTTTTCATATAAAATTTTGTTTGTAAAATGCAGTGAAAAATGAAAAATATAAAATTTTCTCAAAAACGTTACGTATAACGTTACTAAAAATGCATTTCGAATCAGCACATTCAAATTATATAGAAATGATATGAATGAAAACAGGGAGAAATTAGAGCTGAACAGAGTAATCTTTCGATTCGAAATACAGAAAGTACTTAAAAATAGTAAATAATTATAATATCATGACGGTCTTACATTAAAATAATTTTTACATTGAAGACAGTCGAAAGATTTACTATCAACTATGCTGGCGAATTAAATCCGGGTTTAGAATAGCGATAAAACTGGAACCATTTTCTCTGAATGTAATCTTTATAACCTTTATTAATAACAACATACATAAATAAATATAATTGAAGACCCTAACATTTTACCATTTGGGTCTAAAACTAACATTTTTTCACTATTTTTCACATTCATTACAATCAAATTGTGCGTACTACAAGTTTCAATCATATAAAATCCATTTGACTGAGAATAAATCTTTTTACAAAATCTGAATTAACTAACAGTATAAAATCCACTCAAACGATTGAGTTTACATAAATAAATCCACGTTCCTAAATTGAACTAATTTTTAAAATTGTTATTAATTAAAAATCACATATAACTTTAAAAAAATGTGTTCACTATAAATTATATTTTTTTAAATAATAATTTTGTTATAAAATATTGTTTTCCACAAAAAACCAATATCCCTATAAAAATTTGATTGTTCATTCAAAATTAAAATTTTCTTATATGTACTAAAAAATAATTTTTCAATAAAAAGTACTAAAAAAATGTTTGATGATCAACTGAGGTCTAAATATCGCGGATTTTGTATTTTGGATACCATGTATATTTGGATACCCAACCTGAAAACACATGCATTTGAATATATGAGTTTTGTTTGAGCCTTAAACATTATAATTGTTTATTATTCAAACATAGATATGGTTATTTTATGACTTTGCTATTATTTTTTTAAATCCCGGGATCCCGGGATTCAAATTTTTTGGTTTCGAAATTTCGGGATTGAAAAATAGTCCGGGATTGACATCCCTAGTGACTATAGACGAAATTACATCTTCTTTTAAAAGACCAAAAAACAAGAGCACTGTAATCCATAGTCGGACCCATCCCATATAACTTGACTTTCTTTACTTGTTGAAAAATGGAAATTGGGTATTATGAAAACGTCCCTAAGATCAATATTAATAAATTTAAGCAATTGCTAATCAAATTTATATATTAATAGCGATTAAGATAAACAGTATTTTAATCTTCTCAATGTGTCGTAAAACGAAAACAATTTGTTTATTATCTACAAAGATTATATACATATTATGTTATTGTTTTTTAAGTCTATTATGTCCGGAAAATTCTATTATTAATATTACCATAGTATTAAATGAACAGGATATATACGTTTTTCAAGATAATCTAACGGAAACTATTTTTAAGTGTCTAACTGTATCTCAATCAATCACACTTCTCTCCACACCAATCCCATGGACATCCGTCGTATTTGGTACAGCCGGGTTCCCCTGGATACATCTGGCAGTACTTTTCCTGATCGACATAGGCGCAGGCATGATTTGGACACATGTAGCGGTAGCAGTAGGGCGAACATGATTCGCGCAAGTTCTGGGCACATCCAGAGCAATCTACAGAATCTGTAAAGAAATTTATATATTGTATTATTAAAAATTAAGCGCCGATATGCAAATTTGTATTGCACAAAATATTCGTAACACAATATTACTTTGAGTGTAATGTGAAAGTGCAATATCAAATCAGTATTTTTTTAAATCTAATCTAAATGAATATAATCAACGTTAGAGTTTAATTCTAAGAAATGCTTTTTTTTGTATTTTTACTAGTTACTTTGACATAACGCAGTAATTACTAAGAATTCGATTAAGTCCTCTACTTATGAACGGAACGTTAAAAGCAAAATATTATAATTATTATTAGTATTTTTCAGAAACTATTCAAACGCTACAACAGTTCATACCAAGGATTGAAACCTAGACGAATAACGGTTTCGATTTCGGATTCGGTTTTTTCTGCGTTTCGGTTACAGTTTTTATAATGAAACGGTTCGGTTTTGGTTTCGGTTTTTGTATAAAATTAATATTTTTCCATATTTATCAAATAATTTAACATTGATTATATGGTGCTAAGTTATGTTTAAATTGGGATATTCCATTTTAAATCAACGAACTGATTTTCCTTACCCCCTCAGAAATATTTAAATTTGGTACAAATGCTGTACCTTATTAAACTAAGATATTATATACATATTGGACATCTAGCTTATATGATAGCCGAAATATGGCGGCTTAAAAAGCGAAAAATAGTTTTAAACTCTCAAAGACGCGTGGTGTACTCAGTTTATTGCCGAATCCGAACGGCAGGTGAGAGCTTTTCATAGGCAATGTTTTACTCTCGTAGGTTTGCCATTTACTGCCGAGAGGTAGCGCGGTATAGAAAAATGTTTTCTTTGAAAAGATGTTGTTAGCGCCAGTCCAGGCTTGAACCGGGGACCTTTCGGCTTGCAGTCCAACGCACTAACCACTGAGCTAACGCGGCTACAGAAACATACCATAAAACTAAATATGAAAGGTGGTGCTATTAAGAGACGAAGAGACTACCTAGATATATAATGTTCGAATAATACAAAGAATTGCGATTAAATTTTACATCTACTACATGTTATAGAAGCCGAACAGAATTCAGTTCCATAAAATGTTTTCACTAATATTCGAAACTTAGTTACAGTCTTACCTGAGGCCTCACATCCCACTTCGGTACACGCTTGCAGTGGTGGATTCGGTGGCATGATCAGCATTGGCGGTTCGTAAACTACCTTCGGTGTCCGAATGTAAATAATCGGATGCATGCAGAGTTCTGGATCGCAACGTTTGTAACGACGATTAAAGCAAATCCATTTGGCCGAGTATCGTTTGCAGATTCGCGGAGTCACGATGTCGCAACAACCAACTGTTTTGTTAGTGGGTGGTACGTAGATGGGTGGTGCGTGTGTGATTGGGGCGGAGGTGGTTCCCTTAGTTAGTGTAGGCCGGAACATTGTCCGTGGTGTGCTTGTGTAAATGTACTCGTTGTTCACCTTTTCGGTCACCACCTGACCTGCCTTCCGTTTCAATTCGTTGCTGAAGACGTTGTCGATCTCTATAATGGTGGTGACATAGCTGGGTGGTTGACAACGTTTACCTCGCCACACAGTACCCTCGGGGCAGGCCGACTGCAAACACTGACCTCGGTAATATTCACCCTGTGTGCAGACAATTTTTCTGCATTTTTCATTCAACAAAACTGAACCTGTTGGACAGCGTATTATCAGTGCAGGTTCTGGTAGTGGTTCTGGAGTCGGCAAAGGTTCTGGTAAAGGGTCTGTTTCAGGTAAAGGTTCCGGTTGTGGTGTTGGTTCTGTTTGAATAGGTGCAGTGCCAATAATAACACATTGTTGGTTGCAGTCCTTATAATAACCTGGATAATTGTGAATAATGTCTCTATTGTATTTTTAATTCTAACTTTTCTTACCACTTGGGCAGTACTGCATTGGCAATTGAGTGCTTAGGTAGCACAGTCCCTGCTGGAGTAAATAACCGGGTGGACATGTGGGCACCGCGAAGTGTATACATGTATTTTGTTCATTCACATATCCTCCCGGACATGTGGTGTAGTATCTGCCGGCTACGTTCAATTGATTGAGGGCGCAGCTAGTTGTCTACAAAATCCCAGAATTAAATGTATAAACAATAATAGAAATTCAATTACACGTGGATTTTTTGTTTTTATTTGATTAACTCACCCCGTCAGAATTTCCAGTAGAACACAATGCATGAATTATCAAAATAAACAGTCCAGACTGTGCATACAATTTAAACATATTAAATTTTCTAATGCTTAGTATCACGTTTCAAATATAATATATATTTTTTGTTCAAGATCCGTGTAACGTGTGTTGCTGAAAATCTAAGTCACGACTACCACTCGGTTCTAAAATCGAAACCATTATAATTTCGGTGTAGCATACATTGGCGGTATTATGCATTATAAAACAATGTTTATTTTTAAAATAATCTATTTGACATAATGCTCAAGATCAAGGTTTTGTAGGTTTATACCAATCAATGCTGGAAGTGATAAGAGCATCTACAGCTTAGTTTATAAAAATGATCATGTTTAAGTCTAGATTTAGAACTTAGTAATGCAGTGGTAGTGAAAACATTCGGTTCGTTTCGCAGGAGTATTGTATTTATTAAGAGATGCATTCATTTCTCGGTACAACATATTTTGCATTGATTATTTGCAGCGCATTTGTAGCGAGTTATGCGGTAAGTTAAGGAAAATCTGTCGAATTTAGGTTTTTTTTAATGTTTTTTTTAGGTATGTCCACCAGGATTTGTAGAGTATAATACTATGTGTATGCAACAGTCAGAGAAGTGTCCTACCAATTATGCACTTGTAAATGGTCTGTGTTATGCAGCAACTTCTGCATCAAATAGTAAGTTAAATAATTTACTTACTTTAATTCATTTTAATAATTTTTTATATTTAGCACAAGTTGGCGCACCATGTCAATCATCTCCTTCGTCCACAACTCCTTGTCCATCGGCACCCATTAATAATGTGCCGTGTGGTAATACAGCCGTAACTCCTGGACCAACTACACCATGTGCTACAACCAGCTGTCCAAATACACCTTGTTCTTCTACAACTTGTCTGACTAATACATGTTCTAGTAGTACACCTGGTCCTATAGCACCGTGTTCTACTACATCTTGTCCTACATCAACATGTCCCAATAATACTTGCCCTAACACGCCGAGTCCTACTGTTCCGTGTCCTGCAGCTCCTTGTCCTACTACAACTTCTCCAACTACAACATGCCCCAATACAGTTAATCCTACTGCACCATGTCCTTCTTCAACTTGCCCTACATCAACATGTCCCAACAATACTTGTACTACTACACCTTGTTCTACTACTCCGTGTCATAATACTCCTTGCCCTCCACCGTTCACTGCAACCACGACAACTTCAACAACGACTACTACTACTATTCGTCCCACAGTTACTACCAGTCGAACAACTACAGAAAGTCCTCCTGCTCAGGTGTACAAATGTCCAGATGGTACAGTGCTCATCAGAAACCAGTGTCGTCTGATTTACTGTGGTAGTGGTCGTGTCTACAGGGATAACAAATGCATACAAATCGTATGTCCCGAGGGCACCGTTTGGAAGGGCAATCGTTGTGCACCACTTGAACCAATCGTGCACTCGGTTGTTTTCAACAACACGATCATCACGTATTTCAATCGCACCGAACCCGATGTTATAGTCAACAATATCAACAATGTAGTGGTTAACTCTACCAATGCAGCCACAATTGATATAGCATCTCAAACAGAGGTAAAGGAGCCATGTGATGAAGAAAAGGAGACGAAAATTGTTGATAATGATGGGGGTAACAAAACACATACGCAATGTTGTACGGTAATAAGTCCACGTATTTGTCAACCGGGTCAGTCGAATAAATGGAATTGCTACAATCGTCGCTATCGTCGTTGCGGCGAAATCTGTGTGGCACCTGTCATTACTTTGCGTCCGCCGCAAGTAGCGCAGTGTGGCACTGGAGTTGTTATGCCGCCTGATACAGATTACCGTCAATGTAGACAGACCGGACATTGCCCCGAGAGCGACGGTAGGTCGAGACAATCACATTTTAATATTATCGGTTATATATTCTCTCTCTGCCCTACAGACTTTTATGATTGCTCGGGTTGTGCTATGAACAATATGAGCAGTTGCTCTTCGTATTGCTACAACTACAATTGTTTGGAACGCAAGTGCCACTACTACGACCAGCAGCACTTTTGCAGTCTGTACCCAGGGGAGAACGGCTGTCTGGAACGTGACGGATGTATGGACGGCTGGTGTAATGGCGGGAACTATTAATGTATCATCGTTCTATATATATTTATCAAAGTTAACATTTGAATAAAAATAATCTTTTGTTATCTGATATTTGTTTATAGGATCTTTGGGATATTTTGTTTTAAATTAGAAAAGCAATGAAATTGACAATACAGTTAGTTTTTAATTAATCAATTTAGTCCTACTAGTTACACATTAAAGTTGTTCCTCTATATTTTTGCTGAATTGGTTGACTAAAAATTATTTCGGAGAATTCAGCCAGGAAGAATTGTCTCGGAAACGAACTTTCTTTGTCTCTGAAAAGAATATTGGGTGATAAAATTGTCTAGCTAAACATTGCCGGGATATAATTGTCTATAACCCCAATGATATATTTCAATAATAATGAAATCTGGTAAAATTGTAAACGAATTTAATTGCAAAAGGCAAATAAAAAATAACTCGGCAATGATTTTCTATTTATTCTTCGTTTTTTCTATAGATAACCGGTACATTTTATATATCAAGATCAAATGAGAGAATAAATCTTATTTGTAAGGTGAGTTAATTTATTGTAATAGGTCTAAGACAGATTCCTAGAATATCTCTGTGTGTTTACATGCATTAAATAGTTCATGACTGTTGCAATATTTAGTGTGCAACTGATAAAATGTTTAACTTTATTAACGCCTGCGCACATAATTTATTTGATACGCTTATCGCGACTTATCAGAAAAACGATATGAAAAGTTTTGCAGTACCCTAAATTCGGTGGTAGCGTTGGTGACATGATTGGTTCTTGCGTTATACTACGAGCCAAAAAGTCGTTGGTGAGTTGGACTACGAGCCGATAGGTACCGGGTTCGATCCCAGCGACTGTAACATATTTTTCATAGACAAGTATACGACGCTACTTACGAGAGTAAAACATTGACAATGAAAAGTTCTCACCCGCCTTTCGGATTCGGTATTAAACTGTAAGTCCCACCGCTTTGAGTACAAATATAATAGGCACAGCTCAAATGAAGCTCAATCTATGTTCTCTACTTGGAGTTACCTCCAAACTATTATTATTATTTTAAAATTCGGTGGTTTAAATTTATATATAGTGAATACAAATTTATTTTTTAATGGTTATATGGAACGCTGGAGATATTCAAACGTTTTCTACTTTATAAACGGTATCAATAGAACGAAATGTTGATATATTTAATATTCTCCATTCGATTTTATATTTAGAAATCTCTAATTGTTCTCATACTAAATAGAAATTATAATAGGGGTCATAATCGGTGGTATATTGATCAGTGTTTTTTCCTTGTCTTAACCTTACCAGTTTCATGAGGAACATGTTAATGCCTTCCCTAATAATGCACATTTCTACTAGGGATTGCAAAATTGTTCTTTATACGATTTGTATTAAAAAAAAACTAGAAACAAGAATCTCCAACTCATCATGTGAAATCATAAAAGTAAATTGCGGCACAAACTTAAAATAACACCCTAATCGAACACATATCAGTCTAAACGTAGGGCATTTCAGAGGTAAGCCTTATCGAATTCTGTTAGATATTTGTTAAAAGCTCATGAAATTAGTCAATTTTAGGTAGTAATCAATAGTCTCGCGGTGTATAACTTTGTGTCCAATACCAACGGATATTTAATCGTATATTAAAATGTCCGCCAAGGTAGTGATAAAATATTTTAATCTATATATAAAAGAAATTGATTCATGGTTTGTTATAAACATTCCACATGAAAAATCATCAGTTTAAGCCTATTTAAATGACATTATTAGTTCAGTTAATAAGTACAGTTTCTATAATTAAATGTGTGAAAAATACTAGTGCTAACGAAAAATATAATGGAAAAATTTCGAAAAATCTATTTTTTTTTTTTTTGGAAAATTGTATAATTTTTATATGATTATGCATTACATAAAGTTCCTTAAATTTATTATTTTGCAACTTTATTGGATAAAATAAAGAACAAAGTGCATTTGAAAGTAATGACTTCCAAAAGACTAACCCATTGGGACTTGAATAATTGCACCTTAATACAGAGATAATAAAATTGTAAGAACATTTTTTAAATTGTTAAACTAAATTGTGTTTCTTCAGAATTAATAACGATATTTTAAAAGTAAAAATGATTATTTGAAATTGAAATATTGACTCCAAATTGAAATTATATTTAAAATTAAATACAAAACTTTGTGCCAGATATCTGAAACTTTCAACAGTCTCTTTTCTGCGACATATGTGATCATAATTTCAATAAATGAAGTTTTACAGAAAATATTTGGTATATTTATTTTTCGTCATATAAAATAAATTTTTTAAATGTTATTGTGAGAATGCTGAAATAAAAAATAATAATATATAATGGTTAAATATACATTTTATAAAAAAAACATCCAAATAAGGTTACATAACTAATATCATTCGCATAGTCCCATTGGGGAGCTTACAAAACATGTCCAGCCTACAGGAGAAGCAGTAATACTATTAATAGTATCGCTAGACCCATTATTTTCTGAGTAGATAATATTAGTGTGGCCTAGGGAGGGTAGAACCACACTAAAAAATCTCTTCAAAGTTGATTTAAAATAAATTAAACCCCGATCAAGTACCTCCCACTTAAATTTTTATTAGTTCAAAAATACCACCAATTAGATTACTGATTGATTATGTGGCCAATTCTATATAAATTTAATATTATCTACTAAAACTGGTTATTCTTTGCAGGACCGTCATATCGTTGGTAAATTGACACTCTTTGTCGGAGCTCTACTACTTCTAGTGGCAGCAGTTGCTTCCGACAACGCAGCTGAAGTCGTCGCAACCTCTGAAAAGGTCGTCAAAGGTAGCCCCATCGTTATACACACACAGGTGCAGGACTACGAACAACCAACACTGGATGATTTTGTAGTTTGCGAGGACAATCGTGACAAATGTTTCGAAGTATGCGAGACGGCATCGAACCAGACATCCTGCGAAGCCGAGTGCCCCGTCTGCCCGACACTCATCAAACAGGACATGGTCGTGCAGGGTATAAATGATACCGACTATCGTGCGCCTACGGTCGCCGCCACTGGCAATACAACGAACATCATTAAGTTGACGAACGAAATCAGCAACATCATCGAGAACAATATGGGCAACATAACGGCGCGTAACGAGAACAACGTTCACATTTACCAGAACATCTCGAGCACCGGTGGAAAATTTGGACTGGGTTACAACAATAATGGCTCGTGCTGCATAGTGATGCGCGCCAGCAGCAACTGTAACCATCAGCAGTTCTCACCATCACAAACGCGCTGTCATCACAAACGCTCGCGCATGTGCGGCACCCACTGCAAGTCACGTGTCATGGTAGCCAAGCGCAGGTCCTGGTGTGTAGAGCCTCAGGGCACGCCATGCCGTCAGACAGTTGTCTACGTACCGCACCGTCGTCGTCGCACGACGTCCAACTGTCAGTACTCGCCGCAGTGGCCATTTGTTTCGTGTCACGGCGGCGCTGACCGACATGCTCGCTGCCAGAGTTGCTATAGACTGCCCTACATGGTTGTAATGCGCGAGGGCATGCCACGCCATTGCATGTCCTGCTTTGGTGGTAGCGGCGGTGCAATGCCAAGCAGCTCCTATCATCATATGCCATACTATGGTGGGGGCGGTGGTTACATGCCACAACATGACTATTATAACCCTATGTCTTATAACGGGGCCGCCTGGCCACCCTGTTACATGACCAACACTTGCTATCCACGGTATGCGCCGCCGCTGATGCCGCCGCCACCTGCGTACGGTGGTGGTGCCTTTGAATACGAAGAATTGCCGCCGGGTGATGGCTGGACAGTTGAACAGACTAAATGCCGCATGGTCGATGGTACTGTCGGAAACTGTGATCCAGTAGATATTGAAGAGACAGCCAAACCTTCACATCCAGTCACTTCTGCACCGCCAATTGAAGAAAATCCGTGGCCAGAGTTGCCAGAGGCGGAAGATGAAGTCGACCAGGACTATGATAGCGAAATCGACTTGGACAATGATTACGATTTGGGCGTCGAGAACGAGAGTCGGCATCGTCGACAGTCGTCAAATGGATTCCGGCGATCGCGATACAGTCGTCGCTATCGTGGTTACTGAATGTAAAACTATATATTTAAATCTTTGAGTATTGTTATATGAGTATTACCTCAGAATTGTAGTTCTTATCAATTTGTTAGTAAAATATATCATAAACATTTTTAATATAAATTTTTATTTAGCTCTTGTATACGATTTAAATATTTGTATAGTGTGTGTACTTATTATTCTCAATAAAATTATTTTAGTTCCTGATTTGTACCATAACAGTTCTTATTGTTGTTGTTGTTTTTGTTATATGGATGTTGGCTAATTTATTGCGAGAGCTCTTTTTTTTTGTTTTTCATTTACATAATTTTTTATTTAAATAGGTAACATGTTAAATATCATTAAAAATCTCTGTAGTTGTTATGCAATTGATTTAGAGTTTAGATTTTTACTAATGCATACAACTAATGTGTGTGTGTGTTTAATTTATAAATGTGCTAAAAGGTTAGGTTTTGTTTTTATTGGTTTCTTATTTATTGATGCCCAATTCTTTTAATTCGTTTTCTTCGTCTACGGAGTCCTCTTCGTCGGAGCCATGCACAGATGGTGCAGGGGTAGTGTGTCCTAAAAAAGGTTTTTTTTTCATTAAAAATTATATATTATAATGTTACGCAAATATTCACTTGATGATGTGGGACTGGGTGGCTCACTAAATGGCCGAGAGAAACTCAAGTTATTGCGTGACCCATAGAGGGAACTTTCATCTACATAATCTGGATATACGGCCTGTAGAGCCTTCACTCTAGCTTGTCGATAATACTGCCGAGAAGAAACATTTTTTATTATACTCTTTCATTTTTTTTTCACAATCACTATACTTACAATGCCCAAAGTTCTCCAATCGAGCAAATCACTTAAACGCTCTGTTCGATTGCGCTGAATGATACGCTGACGTCGGTTCAAACGTGAGAATTCCATCATATAGTTCGTCAACTGTTGCACGCTGTTCTCCAGGCCAATATAACGCCGATCGACGATATAGATGCCATAAGATTTAGGGTCACTGATGTGTTCTTGCATGAAGCAGCCAAAGCCAGACAGATTGGTCGTCACACTAGGAATGCCCATGACAGTACACTCGGCGGGAGTATAGCCCCATGGTTCATAATATGAGGGGAATACGCCAAGATGACAGCCGCGTACAAACTCTTCATAGTCGATGCCAAACAGTGGATTAGTGGAAGTAAGAAATTCCGGATGGAAAACCATTTTAACGCGATCATGCACCGAATTAAACATGTTGCACCGACGTATGGCACTCAGGACGGGATCGTTCCAGTCCTCAACCTTAAAAGGTTACGAAATGTTATTGACAGACACTCGCACTAAATTTTGCTCTAACTACTTACAATGTTATGTGTTGTCACCGGCGGCATGGTGTCACGTTGCATGGCGTACATGCAGCGCTTTATCTTCACCATATCCTCTTTGAGGAGCAGCTCATCTGGACCGGGTATGTGTCCCTTAAGACAGGTGTCGAACATGCGCTTTCCAATGGACTGCTGTACACTATTGATTGTGTCGCGCAGCTGTTTCACCACCGCGTGGCCACGCAAAGAGTCTACGTTAAAGTTGTTAGTCTTGGTGGGGAAGATCATGAACGCGACAACCGTAGTGTCGGGTTTCTCGTGCTTAAGCATGGCATTCAGACGCGCTAATGCCTCGATGAATATGTCAGCGCCTTTGTTGCCGAACTCATATCGACCGGCGATGAAAAAGTATAAAGTCTTGTCCAGATCGAAGTCTATATGGCTGCAAGATACAAAAAATTATTTTTAATAAACCAATTAAAACTTGGGCTCTACCACTTACCCATAAAAGTGTCCCCGCACGAACTCATTGATTTTCTCCTTGGCCATGGCATGTAAATTCTGGAACTCATGTATGGCCGAGAATTTCTTTACATTCAGACCATTCGGCGTTATGATATCGGGCTTACGTTTTAACAGATGCTCTGCCTCATAACCGGTGATTTCCGAGACAGTAGTGAACACATGCGACAGGTGGGTAGCGGCACGTTCCAGGCAGTATCTGTGGTAGATTTGGCGTTTACCCGCCTCTTCGTCGACTGCGAATTTGTCCAGATTATTGTAGAAATCCGTATTGCCAGCGCACAAGTAACGTCCCAGTAAAGTGGCATGCGTCGTAAAGACGGTGGCAATTTCCACGAGGCGAGTGCGCAAGGCAATAAGGCCAACACCAGCCTGCCACTCATGAAAGTGTGCCACAATACGTGGACTCTGAAGTTCATTGATGTTGGAGTATTCCTGGGCACGATTACGAAATTCTTCAAGAAACTCGGCAATCATATAACCCAAAATGATGGCGTCATTGGTTTCAATGTCAAGATGTGGAATACCTTTATTCAAAATATTAGAAATGAAATACAATGATTATTTACAATGAATAATTTATTGTAGCATTTATTTTCGGATTTTAATTCATATAAATTTTTTCTGCGTATGGGAATTTATTATCTACGAGTGAAAAACTTACCCACATGACACTTTTCCCACAACTCCGACCTGAATTGATCCAGTTTCCATGCACCCGAACCAATATCGAATAATATCAGCTGTGGATTACCGTCGACCAGCCATCGTCCGGTATGCACTTTGTAGCCACGGGAACGCATAGTATTCACCGCGTCCAACAGAGGATTACCACGTGGGAATTCCATCTCCTCCATTTCTGTGCGCGCGCAGTTCTCCTTGTAGGGTCCCATTAGGCACAACTGTTCGCCCATTTCCTCAGTGGACACGTAGGCCTTCGAACGGATAACCGTATAGATGCCTCCGACTTTGTTGGCTACCTCCCATGCGATCTCAAAGTTCCAGCGATTCTCTCGCGAAGCAATGTCACCGCGATCAAAGTAGTCTTTTAAATCCACAGTGGATTCAACACGTGAGAAACGTCGCATCATCTGGAAAACAAATAATTATACCCAACATAATCATTTTGCACAAATTTTGAAACGGAGAATAACTTGTTATTTTAAGTTTAAAAAATGATTTGGTTTATTCTAATTAAATTTATTTCTTTGACGCACACGCAAATCACCGGTACTATTCTGCGAAATAAGTCTTCTGCGATTCATCGTTAATGACAAAAAATTCTACAAAGGTTATATAGGAGATGCGATCCTTAACACACAGCTGTCGTTATACGTCTGACAAATGTCGGTCAGAAATATTGAAAACTTTACTCGTTCATAAAGCACGATCGAACTTTGTGATTGCTAATCTTTGCAATTTTTGATATCTCTGAATTGTTTCGACTGCATTGACCCAGAGCCCATGCTAATTTTATGCTTTGTATACTGTCATCTACTGATTTCTTACTGGCGTCTCCGGCAAATTACTGATAACATGTGAGGTGATCTTTTGATACTTCCAGTCACATTATTGATAGAATATGGTTTATAAAATAATAACAATATGCAACGTGTAAAAAGCTTTAATATAATAATTATGTGTTTCCAATTTTCATGTTTCCGTAATTACATTTCGATTATATAACATTTCGTTGTTCAGAGACAGAATAAAATATTATTGAAAATTAAATATATAATCATAGTTTTCATTATTTTAATATTTCATGACAATTTTGCAAGCATTTCCTTCAAGTATTTCTTCTGCTATATGCCAACAATAATTCATGACATTGATTCCCCTTCATGTCTCCTATTATGAAAACGATTGGCGCATGTAGAATTTTTTCTTATATATTTTTTTTTTCAAATTCAAAACAAATATGCCATTTGTGTTTGTATCATCACAACGGGTTCTGCCTTAAAATTAAATTATATTGTAATTCATTCATTTAATACTCTGTGATATGTCCAGTTTTCAACAGTAAAAGAGTTCTAAAAAGTTTTGGTTTTTGAATTGTATAAAATTTCCATATTTTAAATTCTATCATTATAAATATCATCATGTTATGGGATAACACGTGAATTAGTTGGCAGATTGTATGTGGAATTTTGCCAATTTTGCCAAAAAAAACAGATAGTTGCAATTTTTGCATTGAATGACGTCATTATACGTAATGTCTTAATATATTTTTTTATTATTTTTGGTAAATAATGACAACAAGTCAATTTCTAATCAATGAACGAAATAGTTAAAATTAAATTTCTTTAATTTTATAATACATGCTTGATAAAGTAATAAATGCCGAAAATTTGATAACAATTCGTTTTCAAGGTCATTTATACAAATCTAGTGAAAATTTAAACTTGAATTCAGAATGACATAAAGTCTATAAATTGATAATTCGAAATGTTTTAAAATAAAAATTTAAATTTAACATTTTAAAATAAAGATTTCATTTAATAAATACTAACTCGACCAATGCGAATTATTTGTGGTAGTCATATTAATCAAACTGTATTAATTCAGATATAAGTGAGCAATAGTTGAGTACTTTAATAATTACTATATCAAAACATCTGTTTATACAACCAGCAACCGGCGACAAGCAGTGGAAGTTAAAAGAAAGAGGGAGCGAATATTTATTCAGAGAGAGAATAAGTGTTATCATTGTATAAAGTGTCAGTATTGCCATTGAATAAAAAGTATGTTCGAAAATTGAAGTTCAATACCAGAATTGATATCACTACTTAACAGAACGAAAAAAATAAATATTAAGTAATAATAATGATATTTTGAATAATTCGTTTTGGGTAGTGTATTCAATTCTCAAAGAATTACAATTGTATTCAAAAATTGGCAGTAATATACTCTTTTATGACAACCACTTTTTAAACTAGGCGTACTTTTTAAATTTTAAATCATTTATTTTTAGAAACTAGATCTAATTTAAATACACATGGAAAGCAGAAATATAAAAATGTTTAGTTGGCAATAAACTAAAGTTTCATACCATATCTTGAAAAATATTTAATGAAAAAATGTTTGATTATAATAATCGAAACATATTTCTGTATTCAACCGTGTGGAAATTCTGTTCAGGATAGAATAAGACCATATCCAGAAAAACTGATTTGAAATCAGGCGAGACTTCTGATAATAGATCATTTGCAACATATTTGGTGAGCCAAAATAATTCCACAAATCTCTTATCGGAATAATTCCACAAACCGCGCAACGGAATATTAAACGAGTTGGGAAAGTTAGGTCACATGGGTAAGTTCGGTCATATGGGGCGGAGTAAATATATTTTAGCCAAAAATATATTTTAGCCAAAAGTAGGAACTTAGTTTGAAAATGAGCCAAATCGGTCAACGGACACGCCCACCTCCCATACAAGTCACTTTTACATAACTCTTTCGGAACTAATAAGACGAAATTTCATCGCATTCTGATCAGTATTTCTCAAGTTATTCTGTATTCGGACAGCAAGACAGAAAGACGGACAGACAGACGGAGATGGCTAAACGGACTCGGGTAGTGATGCTGATCAAGAATATATATACTTTTCCTTACCGGACACGCCTCCTAAGGGGCGTTACAATATATGCACAAAGTTAATATACCCTGTACCTCATAGGTGTAGGGTATAAAAATTCCTTCGAGTCCCTTATAACTGAAAAAACAGATGACAGTTTCTTTTCGATTTTGCGCCATTGTCAAATTATACCGGTTTTAAACAATTACTTCGTACAGAAACAGCAACCGTCTGAAAAGGTTGCTTGATTTCAAACAAAGTAATAATCAAGTTTCCACATCAGTGCCTGATTCAAACCGTAACGCTATTCGAAGTTGCTATCTTGAGAAATCTCCAATCCTTACCTTAAATAATTCGATGTATATTTAAATTCTTCTGAAGCTGCTTTTACCAAATTCGAGTCCTTACAAATACACACAAAAAAATATAACCAAAAATTTCACCAACTACCAGTATTCATCATATTGATGATTTCATTCATTGAACTAAAATCGTATTTTTTCAGTGTTTTTCATTTTTAATATTTTTTATATCAGGAAATTTAAAACAAAAATTGGTCTCCATTTACAAAATTATGTGTTTATAATTATTAGCAATATACATCAATATGATGTACATTATTCATTAATATGATGAAATGGAGTCTTCGCATAATTAGCAATTATATATTATAAATCATTTAAGAATTATAAATACTTAAATGTGTAAATGGAGACAAATTTGTGTTTGAATTTGATGTTAAAAAATATTGAAAATAAAAAACATTAAAAAATCAGATTTTAGTTCAATGAATGAAATCATGAATATGATGAATACTGGTAGTTGGTGAAATTTTTGATAATATTTTTTTGTGTGTAGAAAAAATTGTTTTGTATACACACAAAGTTATCTCAATAAGATTGGCAAAGACAAAAAGTCAACGTTTTGAGTCTAAATGAGATATTTGAACTTTTAAAAATGTTGAGAATTTGAATTTTTATTTAAAATTTATTTATTAGAATATTTTATTTTATTAGAATAATTTTGTGTAACATCTCGATTTCAATACGATTTCCACTCATGTTTTTCATAAGTGTCAGATCCATTAAGTAGGCTTTAGATCAGGATTCGTTGTAAAGGATGGATCAGGTTTCATAACATGTATCAGGAAAGTTTAATCGTTTTCTAATTAGGGACCAATGCTGAATAAGGATAACCTTAACCAATTTTCACTCGGGCATCCATGTTTAACAACCAGAAGATTGCGTGTAAGGTATGGAAAAGAATTTATATTTTTGGTCAAAAGTATGTGATTCACATAGCAAAAAATCGTGTTGAGTAGTGTTATTTTTCAGTTTGTATGAACATATTGGTACAAGGAGAACCCCGTCAAAAACTTCTAGTTCCAGAACTACTCCAAAGTGAACTAGAACAAAAATTATTTATTCTGGAAATAGAGAAAGGTAGTGAGAAGTTGGTCAATTGTCTCCACGCAATGAATGACAAGCCTATGTTAAAATAATTGGTTACTCTCATAGAGAAGAACTAGAACAATAAGTGTCTACTATTTCAAGAACTACTAACTTTAGTAATTACTTAAGAAGTTTAAAAATACTATCTATGAAAAATTTTATAAATAACGTAGATTTTATTTTAAAATTTATAAATTGTCTCTTAATTGTTGCCGTTAATTGAAAAATGTGCCAAATATATGAGAGAAATACTTAATAGTGTCGGTATATAATATAGTAGTAAGAAGAGCTACTACAAACAGAGCAGAGTGTTAACCCTGTTGAAGTTTATTTAAGAGAAAAACAAACAAAAAGAGATTAAAATTGGTGGTAGTTGAGGTTTACAAGGAATTGGCTCTCTGACTCGGAAACTAATTATAGGAAATTCGTTTGTACTAGTTTTAAATGTCAACTAATTAGGGAAATAGAAAGTAAAAGTGCATTAAATAATAAAAAATGAAGTAAAAAAAATGCAAATGCTGCAAATGCAACGATCAACTGACACTTGTGACGTTTGGGGATTGACAGTGACAATTACGATGTCATTTGTTTGCCGTTACATCAATATAAACATTATCATAGTACTATTATTTCTGTGATAATATATTTTAAAAACTTGTTACTTATTTATGAAGTATTGTTTTAATATCAAAATTTAATATTTACTATTCGAAATTCTTCTTTTTAACATTGCGTTATTTTGTACTTTATTTAAATTTGAATTAATAATACTTTAATATATGTTGTTAAATATTCACCTTTCTTAAATTAGACTTAAATCCTGTTCCGTCGTCTGCAGCCTTGCGCCGCTTCAATCAGCAATAACAGGCGCTACAAAGCAGAATGCGGTAAATGTCAAATAAAGGTCAATGGTAAAAACTGCTCGCACTAGCGCTCTTGTTCTTCTGGCTGGTTTTTATCACACTTTTTGAATTTTTGTGTTAAACTATTTTTATAATATTATCAATGCGTTGCGTTGTTGTTATCAACTGCTTTGATTAAGTTGACTTTAAGCAGGTTTTTTAACCGAGTATGAACTAATTCAATTTAAATTTAAATAATATGAGCACTGAATAAAAATTGTTATAATCACATGAGCTGCAGCGCCAGGGCCTGGCGTCAATTGTTGCAAAACTTTTCACTAAAATTTATTATTTTTTTATATATTTATTTTTTTCAATATTTGCCACTGGTTTCCTGGTTCTGCCAGAAAATCCGTGCACAACGAAATGACAACGACCGCAGATAAGTTCGACAATCCACCGACAACGACGACGACGACACTCAATTGATTTGAATTAAATGCCAGAGAAACAAATATCACCAGAAGACGAAGAAGCAGCAGCAGAAGTTAAAAAAAAAAAACAACCCATAAAATAAAAGAAAAAATTAAACTGAAAATCGGTTCTTTTCGTCTCCTGACGACGAAGAATCTGCTGTGTGGTATCGTCACTAATTTAGTGACCGTGATGGGAGAGCAAATCTCTTGTGTTATTTTTTATTATTCTTTTTCTTCTCGTTATTTTGTTGTTTGGCAAATACTCTTGTGACGACACAAAAAGAGAGTGAATGGGGAGCCAGAGAGTAACTTGTTAGCATTTTCATTTCAATGTCGTTGGAGTGGAAGGCGTTTTGTACTCGCTCGCAAGTGTGTATCCAAAAGTGCGTCGTGGTTCGTGGTTCGGGGTGCATTGGTACCTTGTAGAAACAGGTTAATGGTTAACAACAGCTACTACTTTTTTTATTCCATTGGAGACTGTCGATATAACTACACTCAGTTTTGATTTCGATTTCAATTATAACAAAATTCAGTAGGTATATCGATATAACTCCTTTTTTAATTTCTCATTTTGTTTTAAAGTTTCTTTTTGTCCATATTTTCAGTGTCCTCCCAGCATTTCATTTGTTTCGATATCGTTACGAGATCAATGTGAGTAGATAGAGAATTCACACGATTTCGGACACATTCTCATAGCGATATCGAGCATCAAATTGAACCTACATGGTAAGTAGATATCATTTTCTCGATACGAGAAATTTTTCGAAATCGAAAAGATATCGAAGAAAATAATGATCAAAGTTAGAGATTACGTTATCGATGTGATGTATTTTTAAATAACGTATATTGTCAGAGAATTTGAATGTACAAGAATTTTAGAATCGATAAAAAACCAGATCGAACGTTTTATCAAAGTTATTCGAGAAATCTTCGAGGCATCGAATGTCTCCAAGACATAGCAGACTGGTTTTAAAAAAAACTGCATTATTTTACGCATACAAAAATGTACAACAAATTATTTAAAAAATATGTATTATAGTTTGAATAAAATATTTAAAAAAAATATATATTTCCTTTTTTAATTTGTCTTTGGTAATCTGTTTATTTTGTTTTTCAATTTTTTTTTATACTGATTTCAAATTCGGTAACGGCTTTCAAATTGTTTTTCATGTCAAAGTGGTAAATTGGATAATAATATAAAAAGTATATCGTCAGTGATACTGAAAAACCGCCTATCTATATTTTCGAATACCACTAACAAAATTAATTTTGCAGAAGAAGCAAAACTATTTTCTAGTCTCAGTTCAGCACTTACTTCACACAAAATTAAGTTTTATATAATTTATCCGATCAACATATCATTAAAAACCCGATTATAACACAAAATTAAGTGTAATTTTAACATGCAGTTAGGTGGTTTTGCAGTATCACCGATGATATAGTTATTTTTTAAACTTGTCAAGTATAATTTTTATTTTTAAAAAATGTGTTTGCACCCTGAACTATAAAAAAATGTTCTTAATATTGACGAATTTCGTTCTTCAAACCATGATTCCTTCCCAAGTAACCACTTTGTGGCAACTTAAGTGGTAGCCACACAGTTGCCATTAAAGTGTTTGTTCTAAATCATGCGAAATATACTTATTTGCCACCCAATTGCCAGTCAAAAAGCCCCGGGGCGAGGCTTAGTTGCCACAAAATTTTGATCTATTAAAGTTTCGGTTCACCTATTTGGAACTTGAACTGTAATTTTAACTTGAACTGTCATTTATGTGTAGATTAAAAATAAAATAATAAAGATCCTACGCAGTGCCATTAACGTGAATGTTTGTCCTGTAAAAAAATATTATGCATAACATAATAATAGAAGTCTTTACTAACAGAGTTTTCGACAAACTACAACTCTAAAGCTTATATTGTACCCCCTCTAGTTTTTAAGCGCACACAATAAATACAATTTGTGAACATTTTTAATATTGTGATTTTCTTTATTTTTTAAATTATGATTTTGCGGATGTATATTTTTGCAACACAACTTTTCATAAAGATATGTAGTGGATGTTATAAATATGTTGTGTATAATAATATACATTTATTAAATTTTAAAGTTAATTAGCTTCATTATATATAAATATGTTCCTGTTAGGTTCTTCATTCTATACTTGCCACATATATGGAACATAATAAATTTTTTAATTTGCCACTATTTTACCACTTCATACCAACAAAGTAAGCTCCGCCCATTATCGTTTATGTTCCATTATCGGAATGTATTACTTATATATCACAGCATTGTGACACATTATTGCATTGTCCCACACATGTTCTTAGCCACCCCTTTGGAACTAAATTTATGTTCCATTATCAGAATGTATGACTTATATATCACAGCATTGCGACATATTATTGCGTATGTTCCATACATGTTATTAGTCACCTCTTTAGGACTACATTAGTTTGCAACACTGGTGTCAGATGTAACGTACATTTTTTTTTTTCAATTTTTTTTTGATTTACTATTTTTTTATCGAAAAAATTATTCACACAAATTATTTTTTGCACAATTTTTTTTTACAAATACAATCAACTGTTTATTTTAAAATTATAATAAAAATATTAATTTTTTTCAAAAAAAGACGATAAAATTCATAATATTTATAAATAAAATCATCACCGATAAATTCGTTTACTGTTTTTATTTGTATTTGAAAATTTGATTATACTTGTGTCTTTAAAATGCAAATAAAAGTCGTGTCAGCCATGAAGTAATCCAACTTTTTCAAAAAGTTTGACCAACACGTGTACTTTTTTAGCATACTTTAAGAATATATAGGATTTGCTCATGTATGTAGCCAAAAGTAGAATTTTGTTGTACTGTGTAAGGAAACTATTTCGGTATACAGTTTTAAGTTACGATTTAATCGTTGTGTTTATATTGATGTTAGCTTTTATCCAATATATTAAACATAAAAATAATTATAAACTAAAATTTTAAAATTAATAACATAAAGAAAACAAAAAATGACAGACACACCGACTGAAAGATTTAACTAACAAAAAACTACATAGTAATGTATTTATATATTTTTTGTATTTACTAAAATTATATTAAAATTTTAACTATTAAATTATTCATCAAATTTTGTTATTAAAAGTATGAATTTAATAAAAAATAAATGGCTTTAAAAAAGTAGATAAAAAAAATTAAAAGTAAATTATTAAAGGTATTATATAAATTCAAGTAATAGGTTTGTGTATTTAATAATAAAAGTGTGTGTATTTGCTAAAATGTTTTCACAAACACTATACGCAAAAAGTTAGTATATTTTATGATAAATCAATATATTCTTTTGTGTAGATTCATAATGTTGTTGTATGAAGATACATTTTGTAATATTTGAGAGTATAAGACTGTATACTTACTGTGTATGTTTTAAATATTGAATAATAAAATCCACCGAAATTGATGAAGAAATATTAATTAATCGACCAATTTATCTGCGTCGTGTAAACATATGTATTTTGAACTTTAAAATATAAATTCTGACGATTATTTCAGTTGCTACGAAAATCTAATACGTATAGTTTGTGTATACTATTTGTCATACAAAAATTGACATCATAAATGACTCTGTATATTTATGCAGATACGCGTTATTCGACTCATTTGCTAATTTATATGAATATCATTAATCAATATCATTACTTCAAAATATATCTCTTAATAATAGACCAATATATTGCGATAAAAGTGAGCTTAAGTACACAAAACAAAAATTTCATCAACATCATGATCATAAATATTATGAATTTTTCTACCAACTACCAGATCCATCATATTGGTGGTATCAACATATTGATGAATTCATTAATTATAATATATATATATATATATATATATATATATATATATATATATATATATATATATATATATACATATATATAATTAATGAATTCATCAATCTGTTGATACCACCAATATATATATATATATATATATATATATATATATATATATATATATATATGTATATATATATATATATATATATATATATATATATGTATATATATATATATATATATATATATATATATATATATATATATATATGTATATATACATTTATGAACATATTCATATTATCGAACATCATATTGAACAATGAATTTGAATCGTCATATTAATAATAATATCTTTCAATTTGCTCATAATATTTATGAATATAATATTCATTTTTCAAAAATTCAAAATTTTTGAAATAATATTTATTTTGCATGAAAATATTTAGAAAATAATTCGAAAAAAAAAAGTTTAAAAAAAAATTGTCAGAGACCCTTGGTTTTCGAAAAAAAAAAGCATTTTCAAAAAAATAAAACAAAAATTTACATTTCGTTACAAATTCTTTAAATTTATATTTTTGAAAGTTAATGTTTAAGTGACATAAATCTGCAAATAATTTTTATAAATATTTCAAAAATTATTTCTCATTATTTTTCCTAAAAAATTTTCAATGAATACGTAAATTTCGTTTGTGTACAAACTAAAAATTCATATTAATTAAAATAACAATTTTCTTCGAACATTGATTTTTTGGAGGCTACATCGATTTTTCGATGTCAATTTCGATGATTATTTTCATTGGTGGGTTGTGTATTGGCTATATACACCCCAAGCAACAATTTGCTAGTTAGCTCAAAAAACTGCTACGTTTTTGCGGAAATTGAAGAGTACTTACACGCCAGTGAAGCTAGTGAAAAACTGGTCGGTTAATGGTAAGGATTTGAAGAGTAAAACTAGTCAAGAACAGGTCGGTTATTGGTAGGGAAATGACCAGAAACAGAAGAGTTGTACTGGCTAGTTCCTGGTTTATTAAGCCCTTTAAGAATTTAAAGTTATTGTGAATTTAAACATTCAAATAAAATAACTCAATAAAAATACTAAAATATAATCGAGAAATTTTAATATTCAGATTTATAGATAGGTATTATATTTAGTATTTGTAGTACAGTTTCATGTTTATTAAAACACCTTAAAATAGAAACACGTTTTTGTTAAAAAAAAACTAATGCTAAAAAGATTAAAACTAAATTATAAGGACTAAGTCACACCGTTCTTGAATGCAACCACGTACAAAAAGGTTAATCCCGTGATCCTAACAAAACCGGTGCCTGAGTGTTTTTTTAATTTTTTTTAATTATTTTGAGTGAAAATTCACGCTCCTTTTTAGCATTTTTAAAGCTTTAGTTATCATTGAGGTGTCACGCCCAATCCCGCTCACATTTGGGAGAATGATAAACAACCACAATATACATCACTGGGTCAAATTTCATGACTGTGGGTTCAGGTTTGCCACGCCCATTTTTGTACCTTTGCGGACGAATTTGAAAAAATCCCGCCTTAGTGCGCACCTACGTCGGGAGATGAACACCCTGTAAAAATTGTGGTGAATATCACAGAGTTGAGCGAACAACAACAACAACATCATAAAGGAGCCAACTTCAGTTAATTCTTCTCCTTATTGCGCATAGTTCAGCTGCTTCATAAAAGTGTAAAAATTAAACCAAAAAGTTCGCAATAAATCGTGTGCGCGTTTGTTAATCTTTAGAATTGTTTCGAAATATTATTATAGAGGTTCCGCGGCAATTGAAATGCGTTAAATGGTGCGGTTTTCTTTATATCACTTCTTTTGCAAAATCCAAAATGGATGCCCGGTGTACTAAAAGTCAAGTGCAATTATTGTATTTAATAATTAAATGTAATAAGGTGCAGAATGCAAAATGGTCGCATGCTGTGTAAAAAATCAAGTGAAAATCTAAAATGTTCATGTTGTGTGTTTGAATAGTAAAATGCAATCAGTTGCAAAGAAAAGGAAATGAATTCCAGTCAAATAAATGAATTGCAATTGAAATTTGCTAAAATGTGAAGTGAATTTCATAATAGAAAATAGTTAAAAATGTGTTAAATCCACTACATAAAGCAAAATACGTGGTGAGTAGTACAAAATATTTCAGGATCATTTGCAGCAGCAGCGGCGGCTGCTCGATTTGAATCGTATTCGTCTGGTTGTTCTTGTCAACCGTTGAATCTTCTTCCTTCGTGTTTGCTGTGTTTAATGTTTCGTTAGTTGAAAATGGGTTGCCGTGTTGGAAAAACGTTGTTTCATACTAATTGACTTTTTTTTATTAATTTGATCTATTTTTCTGACATAAATACATTGTTTTCTTAGTACTTTTTGTTATTTTCAAATACTTTATATTACACTGTGCGCTCATTTGACAAAAATGTTCGACACCAGAAATGGATTTGGACATTCTGAGAACAATGGCGTTTTTAGTTTTTTACCTACACGTCTAGATTCATATAAATCTGTGAGATTTGCTAAGTTAAAATGCAAAGCAAAAGAATGGTGCACAACTGAGTATTGAGAAACAAATGCTGAAAAATGGGACTATTTTTAGCCCAAAATGAGTCCTTTTTGCTTCATATCTCAAAAAATTGATATGTACATATAATTTGTGTTCTGTTATGCATGTTTTGAATACAATAAAAATAAGTCTGACATTATAATCAGCGCTTACCAACCAATAGAATCCTTAAACACGTGGTGTTCCGTTTTTGACAAATATCCTTGAAATTGGACGTGTGAAGAAAAAACTGAAAACACCACTGTTCTTAGAATGTCAAAATCCATAAGAATATGTAACTTTCATTTCTGGTGGTAAAATGACTGCGCGCAGTGTTATTGAAAATTGATTTTCAGTTAATAACAATTTTGGTCAGTGAATTTTTTTCAAATTTTAGTTAGTAAAAGTTTTATAATTCTGATGATGTAAAACAAAGACTTATTGCTTTTTAGTGAATGTAGGGGAGACCGGGACTAAGTCGACATCGGGGCAAAGTCAACTTTTGCCTTAAAACGCGAATGGGATGTCAGATCAACTTCAAATTGATACTGTACACGGAACATTAGATGCCACTGTTACCAAAGAACAGAAATCCATTTTGTGCTTGAACTTCAGTTCTTATATAATAAAATGTGTTTTTTGACTCCAAAAGTTACATATTAATAACGCAGTAAACTTGTACTTGCCATTAAAGTTTTGATTATTTATATATTTTGTTGTGAGTTTTATGTAGTAAGGGGTTCATTTATCATGTCGTGTTGATTTTTATATTATTTTTCCATTCAATTCGCATTTTTATGTCAATAATATAAGTCTCGTGGGGTTAAGTCGACACATAAGCATTTGGTCAAAGTAGATTCCGCGAAAATACAATTTATGAAACTTTTTGTTCTATGAGTTTTACAAAATATTCCATTCTTACAATACAAGGAGACTTGCCAATCATTTGAGTATGATTTAAGAAGTTATTGCAAAAAATAGGTAAAATGTAAATAATATGAATAATGGTCAAACAATTTCGCGGGACCGGAAAAAAACAGCACGAATAGTTTTAACTTGAAATATATAATTCAATTAAATTGAAATATATCAGCAAAAATGTGCATTCGCGAGAAAAATGGGTAGTTTTGACTTTACCCCAGCCTATTTTCAGATGCAGGTTTGAGGTTTTGTAGCATTTGCATTTGTTTCGTGGAAACTAAATATTGTAGAACTTTACAGCTTATGGAACAATTTTAGCTAATAAATCAATCTATCCAACTGTATTATTATTTTTGTCCTGTATCATTGATATGGTGGTCAAAATTAGCATTGAAAAAAAGTGTCGACTTAGCCCCTGTCTCCCCTACGTTATTTTAATTTAAAATTTTTGAGGTTGTGTTTCATTTGCATTTGTTTCGTGGAAACTAAATATTGTAGATCTTTACAGCTTATGGAACAATTTTAGCTAATGAATCAGTCTATCCAACTGTGTTATTATTTTTGTCCTATATCATTGATATGGTGGTCAAAATTAGCATTGAAAAAAAGGGTCGACTTAAACCCGGTCTCCCCTACGTTTTCTTTTAATTTAAAATTTTATAAAAAATAGCTGGAACAGTGCACAGCTTCTCCCACGCTAATTTTTCATAAAAAAACTATATCTTTTTAAATTGTGCTACATTCATGCATTCACGCCCACATTGAACGTAGTGCTTAGAATAGTGATATTTTTAGCGATGTTAAAGTTGAGGTTTTATTTAATGTTAGAATAGTCAAATTTATAGCGTTGTTAAAGCTGATTTTTTTTTCAATTTTCCAGCCTATCCTTTCCTTGAAATTTATAGGTGAAATCGTCGTAATATACTTTTTTATACTTTTTTCACGTTAACATTTAAAAGTGATTCGATATTTCGAAAAAATACATCGCTGCATCGAATGTATTCTGTGGCTAAAAATCTATGCATTTAAACATCTATGCATTTTAAAAATCTCCATTTTCGACCTTTAAATAAATTTGAAAATTCTGTTTTGATTTTTGTGGATTCTAGAAGATTATAGAAAGTGGGGAAAATTTATTCACTTTCATATATTTTATTTTATAATTAAAAGCGTTAAACTCTATGATTTGTATTGAAGGTACCACGTCTGTATGTTTCATCGCGCCCATTATCGATTTTCCGATTAATACATTTACAAATCAAGATTTATAACATTTTCAAGGATTTGGGTATGTAGATTCTGACACGACACGTATTTTGATGACAAAAATACATAACTGTACCAAAAACTGACGTTATCTTAATTTGAGTTTAAAGTTCAGTTTTTCCACGCCCATTTGTATACTTAAGGGGAAGAAAATCAAAAAAATATTCTTATCCCTTAATTATGTTGGGATAGTTGGAGGAGCTGTTTAAAGGAAAGAGTTTTTTTTCTATTAATTTCGATATTGTTTATTTCTTAATTTTTAATTATGTATTATTCGTACTCATGGTGTTGAAAAAGTCAACTTTATAATTAATACTAATCAGTTGATTATCCTATGCACGGTTTCTATATACGACGCGCTTAACAGTCTTGTAACGGTATCCATCATCAGCAAGGATTGCGGATTCTTGAGCAACAGCAATCTGTTCAACTGGAGCCTCAACGACAACTAGGGCTTCCTGGACAACTGGAGGCAAGTACTCGTTGGATGGCAGTTCGTTGACATCACGACGATTACGCAGGCGGAAACGCTTGACGGTCTTGTAACGGTATCCGTCATCAGCAAGAACAGCGGATTCTTGTGCAACAGCAATTTGTTCAACTGGTGCCTCAACGACAACTGGGGCTTCCTGGACAACTGGAGGCAAGTACTCGTTGGAAGGGAGTTCGTTGACATCACGTCGATTACGCAGACGGAAACGCTTGACGGTCTTGTAACGGTATCCGTCATTGGCAAGAACAGCGGATTCTTGAGAAACAGCAATCTCCTCAACTGGTGCCTCAACGACAACTGGGGCTTCCTGGACAACTGGAGGCAAGTACTCGTTAGATGGGAGTTCATTGACATCACGACGATTACGCAGACGGAAACGCTTGACGGTCTTGTAACGGTATCCGTCATCGGCAAGAACAGCTGATTCTTGAGCAACAGCAATTTGTTCAACTGGGGCCTCAACGACAACTGGGGCTTCCTGGACAACTGGAGGCAAGTACTCGTTGGATGGGAGTTCGTTGACATCACGACGATTACGCAGACGGAAACGCTTGACGGTCTTGTAACGGTATCCGTCATCGGCAAGAACAGCTGATTCTTGAGCAACAGCAATTTGTTCAACTGGGGCCTCAACGACAACTGGGGCTTCCTGGACAACTGGAGGCAAGTACTCGTTGGAAGGGAGTTCGTTGACATCACGACGATTACGCAGACGGAAACGCTTGACGGTCTTGTAACGGTATCCATCATCGGCAAGAACAGCTGATTCTTGAGCAACAGCAATTTGTTCAACTGGGGCCTCAACGACAACTGGGGCTTCCTGGACAACTGGTGGCAAGTACTCGTTGGATGGCAGTTCGTTGACATCACGACGATTACGCAGACGGAAACGCTTGACGGTTTTGTAACGGTATCCGTCATCGGCAAGAACAGCTGATTCTTGAGCAGCAGCAATTTGTTCAACTGGGGCCTCAACGACAACTGGGGCTTCCTGTACAACTGGAGGCAAGTACTCGTTGGATGGGAGTTCGTTGACATCACGACGATTACGCAGACGGAAACGCTTGACGGTCTTGTAACGGTATCCGTCATCGGCAAGAACAGCTGATTCTTGAGCAACAGCAATTTGTTCAACTGGGGCCTCAACGACAACTGGGGCTTCCTGGACAACTGGAGGCAAGTACTCGTTGGAAGGGAGTTCGTTGACATCACGACGATTACGCAGACGGAAACGCTTGACGGTCTTGTAACGGTATCCGTCATCAGCAAGAACAGCGGATTCTTGAGCAACAGCAATTTGTTCAACTGGGGCCTCAACGACAACTGGGGCTTCCTGGACAACTGGGGGCAAGTACTCGTTGGATGGGAGTTCGTTCACATCGCGGCGATTACGCAGACGGAAACGCTTGACGGTCTTGTAACGGTATCCATCATCAGTGAGTACGGCAGACTCTTCGGCGGCTACCACAACTGGTGCAGCAACAGCGACTGGGATATCGGCAACAATTGGAGCCTCTTGGACAAGTGCTGGTAAGTATTCTTGGCTTGGAAGTTCGTTAACATCACGACGTTGACGAGTACGGAAACGTTTAACGGTTTTGTAACGATATCCATCATCAGCAAGTGGGCTCGATTCGGAAAGAGACTGCAAGTCAATCACGCTCTCGGGTGCGGTGTCCTCAAGGGCTGGCAAGTACTCGTTTGAGGGAAGGGAAGCGTATGCCGTGGCAAGGAATGCCAAAGCGATGAATACGAATTTCTGTAAAGAGAGGTATAATATTTATTTTGATATCCTTTCGATCCAGTATATAAATGTAATCCTTTTTTAAAAAGTGTCGCCCAGGGTGTCGAAGAGCCTTACCATTTTTGTGATGGTTCTCCTTACTAGAGTGAGAAACGATTGATGATCAAACTTAAATATCGCTATGTATTTATACCAAACTTCTCTGTAAAACGTTGACAGCCAATATTAGAATTCTTAATATGCTATTATCAAAATTGTATAATAGCAGTTTTTCAGAATTTAAAATAGGTACTATAAGGTGTCCGCATAAAAACAAAGCAGCTGTTAAGATATTCACCTTCTCTTTTTTCGCTTCTTTGTCTGCTGGCTTGCGTCTCTAGTTGATAAGGCCGAAATGTCTTTGAACCTACAAACGGTCAAGAATCGATCGATCTAGTTGAATAAAATTAAATCAGACGCATTTTCTTAGCTTTGCCAGCAAAATGTATCTGAGTTAAATATTCCAAGTAATTAAGTATCCACTTACAAATCAACAACTTAAATGATTTTTTTATATCGAAGAGCACTCGACATTGGTGCTTTAGGTAGTTAAATAGATGACGATTTGTATTTACGATGGGAGAATATATTTTTGCTTCGCAATACTACTTAAACGGAAGACATACTACTCAAGTCGTAATCATCATTATAAAAAAAATACTACAAAACTTGCGAAAAGTGCGTGGTTGATTAGATTGAAATTGTTTCCGTAATCTAATTCATATATTATAGCTTTTTACATTCACTTTCGGTATTATCTATGTAGGATAAGTCAAAAACGGACGGACGACACTATATGTAAACACACTTTACAGACAAAATAAAAATTATAACAGAATAGACGAAAAATTTTAAAAAGGAAAATAATTAAATTGAAAAATTAATATATCAGTTAACAAATAAAATAAGCGAATTACATCTATATATTGCTTATGTATGAATTATGTTAATTTATATAAGAAAAAAAACTAGTTCGCTTATTTAACAACTCAGTAAACCAAAGCTTAAAGCGGTTTTCGATCAAAATGAACATATATAGAATGATATCGAGATGATATCGTAATTGGAATTATTTTTTTGGAAGCAAATTTTATTTGTTCAGAATATTTGAATTTTTGACATAAATTTTAAAGAACACACAATTAAATATTTAAATTCTTTGAGATTTATATCAAAAATTTATCATTATTGTCTGGAAATCGTCGAATTTTATGAAGTATTGAATTGGTTTTTGATAATAGTTTAAATTGCTGAATTTAAAATTAGCTGTTCTTTAGTTGTTAATGAAATATGACAACGACAAACATTATACTACGTCACGTGGCGTATTTAGGTGGGGAGCACGTGCCCCCCCTATTGGGTTTTTCATATAACATAAAATATGAAACGTTGTGTAAATTTCATGTTAACATTTTATGATATCATTAAAAATATATATTGAATTGCAAACGTAACCTGTAGACGATTAAAATAGTTCAATATTACAAGATGGCTCCAAATGTTTATTACATGGGTCACGTATTTAACTTGATAGCTTCAAATGCATGCGGATTGTCTTCTATTAGAAATATATTGGATACTGTTCACTAGAACTTTGAACAATTATATATTTTTGTTATTCGATCTCAAAATTATATGTTTATGAGTTTGTATTTTTTGTAATACAATTAATGAACTCAATTCATTTACTGATTGGTAAATAACAATCAGAATTAATTTTGAACACAACGATTACATCTCTATTTTCAAAATCTTATAAAGATTCAGTTTATTTCACTCACATAGTTAATTGAAATCTATTTTCAGGACTTTCGAACTTAATTTCTCAATCAATTGAGAAATAAAACAATTAGACCGACAACGTCAAGAAGATATTTAAATTTTATAAAGTAGTCAATATTCTACAAGGAATAGAAAACACTCAATTTGTTGATTCGATTAACAATATTTACACAAAAACATCAATAAAATATAATAAATATTCTCTGAATAAAAAATATTTATTAATATAATTATATACACCTGTATTTTTGAAAAAGGGAAACACTGTGCGACACCAAAAACAAAAAGAACTCCGACCTATATTTTTAGATAGACATCGAAAATCAATGAATATCCTCATTTACAGAATGTATATGGGCCATTCCACACGAAATCGACCAAAAAAAAGTCAAATCTGTGGTTCAAAGTTGCAAAAAATTGGATAAAAATCAAATATGTGTGGTTATTACTGTTTAAATATCTCCTGGACGAGAAAAGCTAGAAACTAGATATGGGTGCGTGCCTGTTTCTGATGGCACGGACACGCACGGGAATACCGATAGGTGACAGGCACGAGCCCGACGATTAAATTAGCAGGCACGAACGAGAAGCACTATAAAGCACGGTATTTAAAAAAACATGAAGAAACACGGAAAATGCGACAAAACACGGAAAAACACGAAAAAAGCACGAAGAAAGCACGCGAAACTTGAAAAATAATACCGAAACCGTTAAGACTTGTGGAACCGGAATCGTTATTAAAAATATGTGGAACAGGAACTGGAACCCATATATTTTTCTGATTGGATTCAGAACCGCTATTTTAAAATTTTCGGAACCATAACCGGAACAGAAATTATAGTCCCTGTCAGCGAACGCATAAAACCGGAACAGGAACATTTAATTTTTAGTTGGAACCGGATTCACAATTTTAAAAATCTTGGAACCCGATTCGGAACCGATATTATTAAAGGTTTTAGTCACTGCAATAAATAATTCAAAAATTATGTTTGATATTGTTTTATTCTCTCATAAGTAAAACTAAAACAACAAGACAAAGACAAAAATACCACAAAGACAAAGTTAAAATACCACGAAATTTTTATTTTCTGAAGCTGGAAGTAAGGGTTTTTGGGGTAGAAACTATAAAAAATGTATAATGGGCGCGTGCCTGATTTTTGATATACGGACACGCACGGGCAAAACAAAAACAAGCTCGCATGGAGATTTGCACGCACGAACTCAGATATTCTGCCGTGACACGAACAAAGCACGGCACGTGCCCAATTCTACTAGAAACCCCGTTGAAGTCTCGTTTTAAAGCTATAGCATTTTTTTTTCGTCCACAACTACCAGAGATGCAAAGTTAGAAAAAATGGGCAAAATTCACTTTTGTATGGTTGTTCATATTTAAATATCTCTTAAACTGAAAATGCTAGAAACTGCGTTGAAAATTCTGAAAACTTTGAAAATACCCTAAATTTTTGATGCTTTATTATGAATTTCACCATCTTAAGATATATCAAATTTTTCGAAAATCGAAATTTTTAGAAAAAATCAAATTTGATGAAGCTGACGACATTTTCGGAATCAGCGTTACAAATGCATTCAAAAATTTATAAATATTTTATTTTCTCAAAATTAAAGTAGGAACCTGTAATATTTTCATACATATAAATCAGAGTTCTAATGGTTGGATTACGATTACTTTTGACTACGATTACTAAAGAATCGTAATCAAAAATTTTGAATACGATTCTTAGTAGTCGTAATGAAAAATTTTGATTACGATTAGAAATATTCAAAAAGACTACTAAGAATCGTAATCAATCGTAATCAACATAATCGTAATCAAAAGTAATCGTAATCCAACCTTTATAGCTCTGATATAAATACATAAAAATTTGGAAAATGAATTGTTAAATATGACGGTGTCGAGAGATGTTCTTTATTTCTCGACACCGTCATATTTAACAATACATTTTCCAATCAATGTGGACTTATTTAAGGAAAGAGTTTTTTTGTATTAATTTCGATATTGTTTATTTCTTAATTTTTAATTATGTATTATTCGTACTCATGGTGTTGAAAAAGTCAACTTTATAATTAATACTAATCAGTTGATTATCCTATGCACGGTTTCTATATACGACGCGCTTAACAGTCTTGTAACGGTAGCCATCATCAGCGAAAGTTGCCGATTCCTGTGGAACAACGACTTCTTCAACTGGAGCTTCAACGAAAACATGAGATTTTTGGACAACTGGAGGCAAGTACTCGTTGGATGGGAGTTCGTTTACATCACGACGATGACGGACACGCTTGACGGTCTTGTAACGGTATCCATCATCAGCAAGAACAGCGGATTCTTGAGCAACAGCAATCTGTGCAACTGGAGCCTCAACAACAACTGGGGCTTCGTGGACAACTGGGGGCAAGTACTCGTTGGATGGGAGTTCGTTCACATCACGACGATTACGCAGACGGAAGCGCTTGACGGTCTTGTAACGGTATCCATCATCGGCAAGAACAGCGGATTCTTGAGCAACAGCAATCTGCTCAACTGGAGCCTCAACGACAACTGGGGCTTCCTGGACAACTGGGGGCAAGTATTCGTTGGATGGGAGTTCGTTCACATCACGACGATTACGCAGACGGAAACGCTTGACGGTCTTGTAACGGTATCCATCATCAGCAAGAACAGCGGATTCTTGAGCAACAGCAATCTGTTCAACTGGAGCCTCAACAACAACTGGGGCTTCGTGGACAACTGGGGGCAAGTACTCGTTGGATGGGAGTTCGTTCACATCACGACGATTACGCAGACGGAAGCGCTTGACGGTCTTGTAACGGTATCCATCATCAGCAAGAACAGCGGATTCTTGAGCAACAGCAATCTGTTCAACTGGGGCCTCAACGACAACTGGGGCTTCCTGTACAACTGGAGGCAAGTACTCGTTGGATGGGAGTTCGTTCACATCACGACGATTACGCAGACGGAAACGCTTGACGGTCTTGTAACGGTATCCATCATCAGCAAGAACAGCGGATTCTTGAGCAACAGCAATCTGTTCAACTGGAGCTTCAACGACAACTGGGGCTTCCTGGACAACTGGAGGCAAGTACTCGTTGGATGGGAGTTCGTTCACATCACGACGATTACGCAGACGGAAACGCTTGACGGTCTTGTAACGGTATCCATCATCAGCAAGAACAGCGGATTCTTGAGCAACAGCAATCTGTTCAACTGGAGCTTCAACGACAACTGGGGCTTCCTGGACAACTGGGGGCAAGTACTCGTTGGATGGGAGTTCGTTCACATCACGGCGATTACGCAGACGGAAACGCTTGACGGTCTTGTAACGGTATCCGTCATCAGCAAGAACAGCGGATTCTTGAGCAACAGCAATCTGTTCAACTGGAGCCTCAACGACAACTGGGGCTTCATGGACAACTGGAGGCAAGTACTCGTTGGAAGGGAGTTCGTTGACATCACGACGATTACGCAGACGGAAACGCTTGACGGTCTTGTAACGGTATCCGTCATCAGCAAGAACAGCGGATTCTTGAGCAACAGCAATTTGTTCAACTGGGGCCTCAACGACAACTGGGGCTTCTTGGACAACTGGGGGCAAGTACTCGTTGGATGGGAGTTCGTTCACATCACGACGATTACGCAGACGGAAACGCTTGACGGTCTTGTAACGGTATCCATCATCAGCGAGTACGGCAGACTCTTCGGCGGCTACCACAACTGGTGCAGCAACAGCGACTGGGATATCGGCAACAATTGGAGCCTCTTGGACAAGTGCTGGCAAGTATTCTTGGCTTGGAAGTTCGTTAACATCACGACGTTGACGAGTACGGAAACGTTTAACGGTTTTGTAACGATATCCATCATCAGCAAGTTGGCTGGATTCGGAAAGGGACTGCAAGTCAACCACGCTCTCGGGTGCGGTGTCCTCAAGTGCTGGCAAGTACTCGTTTGAGGGAAGGGAAGCGTATGCCGTGGCAAGGAATGCCAAAGCGATGAATACGAATTTCTGTAAAGAGAAATGTAAATATTAAATTATCCTTTCTATCCAGTTACTGCAGTATATAAACGTAGTCCTTTTAAAATAGTGTCGCCGAGGGTGTCGAAGAGCCTTACCATTTTTGTGATGGTTCTCCGAGCTCGAGTGAGAAACGATTGATGATCAAACTAAAATATCGCTGTGTATTTATACCAAACTTCTCTGTAACGTTGACAGCGAATATTAAAATTCTTAATATGCGATTATCGAAATGGTATAATGGCAATTTTTCAGAATTTAAAATAGGCACTTTAAGGTGTCCGCATGACAAAACAAAGCAGCTGTTAAGATATTCACCTTTTCTTCTTTGCGCTTCTTTGTCTGCTGGCTCGCGTCTCTAGTTGATAAGGCCGAAATGTCTTTGAACCTACAAATGGTCAAGAATCAATCGATCTAGTTGAATAAAATTAAAAAAGACGCCTTTTCATAGCGTTGCCAACAAGTAGACTAAATGAAGCTGAGTTAAATATGCCAAGTAATAAAATATCCACTTACAAATCAACAACATAATGCTTATGTCAAATGATTATATTGAAGAGTACTCGACATTGGTGCTCTAGGTAGATTAAAAGATGACGATTTGTATTTTGGCTTCGAAATTGTACTAAGACGGAAGATATATTTATTTAAGTCGTAATCATTATTACAAAACAAATATAATAATAAAAAACGTGCGAAAAATTCGTATATGTTTATATATAAATTGTTTCCGTAATTTCATTCATATATTTTAGCTACATTCACTTTCGGTATTGGCTGTTTATTAATTGAGTATGGATTATGGATATTAATATCAGAAAAAAAAACGAGTTAGCGTATTTAACTTAACTTATTTAATGGACACTTTATGGACTATTGAATTGTTTCTCTGATAAAAGTTTAAATTGATGTATTTAAAATTAGCTGTGCTTTAGTTTTTAATGGAATATGACAAGGACAACTGTTATTATACCATTTATGCATATACCACGTGTGACTATAAAATTGGACTAAATGTCTCTAAATTAGTAATCAATTAGAGATTTTTTTTTATTTTTATGTCTATAAATTAATTAATATACCTTATAAAGCATGTCAATAAGGAAATAAATATCATATTAAAAAAAAACAAATTTAAATCATGAATTTAACTTATTTGAATATCAAATATATTCAAAGAGCATTCATTTTGCGACATAATTGCTTTATATCATAATAAAACCAAATTTTAAATAATTCGTTTAAATTTGTCAAAAATATTGAATTATAAAATATTATTTTTTCTTATTTTTGAGTCAAAAGTCGAATTTTATTTAGAGTGACGGAATTAGGTTTATCTAAGTTATAATATTTTGACTTATGACCAACATGCATATCAAAATCCAAATTGAATCCAATCACATTTACATTTTCTTCACGAATGAAAATATAATTTTAGTTTCAGCACGTCAAAGTCAAATTACTCCTACATAAATATTTATAAAGAGAGTATAGTTCTTTTCGTAACGGAAATATTAAAAATGTGTCTGTTCGTGGAGCAAACAAATTATATATCTAATAATATGAAAATATGTTATACATGCATTCTATTTATGAGTTATTTATAACAATTCATTATTATGTATTTTTCAGTGCACCTTTCCGTATCTCGTAAAAAGATAGACAATGAATTGGCAAAATACAAAAACATGTAGAAAATTACTGAAACTGTACCAAAGTTGATTTTTGAATTATTTATATTAAGGGACCATAAAAGAACCGGTACTGGAATCGATTTATAAAATGTCTGGAAACGGAATCGGAATCCATATATTTTTTTTTGGTTGGAAACGGAATCGGAACCACTATTTTTTAAATCTCTTAAGGTGTTCGTCCCAATCTGGGAGCGCAAAGAACCGGAATTGTAACCAGAACTGTTTCGATTTTTGAAACCGGAATCGGAACCGTCATTTAAAAATGTGTGGAACTTCTGATTCCTTACACTGTTTTGGCTGAAAACGGAATCGGAACCGCGAATTTAAAAATCTTGGAACCAGAACCGATACTCTAAAGGGATTTAGTCCCTGTTTATAATATTATTTTTTACGTTTTGCCTAGTTTTTCGTGTGATTCCGTGTTTTTTTCGTTTTTTGCAGTGCTTCTTCGTGTCTTTCCATATCCCGTGTTTTATCGTGCTTATCGTGCGTTTTTAAATTTAGTCGTCGGACAGAGATCGTACGTGTCACTTATTGGCGTGCCCGTGCCATCAAAAAGAGGCACGTGCCCATCTCTAGTTCCAACCCCTAGACGATTTGGTGTGAAATCGCTCATAACTACATATTGAACACGTAAGAATATCATCGACGGTGATCACATAATATCAATACCGCACTTTATTTTTTATTGGCATTCAATAAATCTTGCTTTTAGTTCAATAACCCAACTATGGTTTTTATTTAAATATTTCCCATAACAAAATGCAAATATCCGTAAAAGCAACGATATAAAAAAATATTGCTTAATTTGCATAAGCTTATGGCTTATTTAACTGCTGTAAAAGAAAAAAAAAGCAATAGATTTATTAAATTTAGATGATCGAAGAAAAAAAAAACTGTAAAATTATTTGTAAATTATATTTTATATTTTCGTTTGTTATGCATGAAACTATTTAACTATATTTTATAATTAAATCTAAATCATAAATAAATCATCACAATGTCCGTTCTTCGTTCGACTAAATTTTAGTGGCGACGGGTTTTGAATTTCTTTACAGTCTTATAACGATAACCATCATCGGCAACTAATGTTTGCTCCTCAAGAGCTGGAGCCAAATATTCGTTGGATGGAGCAGCAACCTCGAAGGAAACTTCCTCAGTTGGGGGCAGGTACTGACCACTTGTCAACTCATTGACATCGCGACGTTGACGATGACGGCGAACGGTCTTGTAACGGTATCCATCATCGGCAAGAACGGTCTGTTCTTCGACAGCTGGGGCCAAGTATTCGTTGGATGGAGCAGCAACCTCGAAGGAAACTTCTTGGGTAGGGGGAAGGTACTGAGCACTGGTCAACTCGCTGACATCACGACGTTGACGATGACGACGAACGGTCTTGTAACGGTAACCATCATCAGCAAGAACGGTCTGTTCTTCGACAGCTGGGGCCAAGTATTCGTTGGATGGAGCAGCAACCTCGAAGGAAACTTCTTGGTTTGGGGGCAGGTACTGAGCACTGGTCAACTCGCTGACATCACGACGTTGACGATGACGACGAACGGTCTTGTAACGGTATCCATCATCAGCAAGAACGGTCTGTTCTTCGACAGCTGGGGCCAAGTATTCGTTGGATGGAGCAGCAACCTCGAAGGAAACTTCTTGGGTTGGGGGCAGGTACTGAGCACTGGTCAACTCGCTGATATCACGACGTTGACGATGACGACGAACGGTCTTGTAACGGTAACCATCATCCGCAAGAACGGTCTGTTCTTCGACAGCTGGGGCCAAGTATTCGTTAGATGGAGCAGCAACCTCGAAGGAAACATCTTGGGTTGGGGGCAGGTACTGAGCACTGGTCAACTCGCTGACATCACGACGTTGGCGGTGACGACGAACGGTCTTGTAACGGTATCCATCATCAGCAAGAACGGTCTGTTCTTCGACTGCTGGAGCCAAGTATTCGTTGGATGGAGCGGCAATCTCAATGGTGGCTTCTTGGGTTGGGGGAAGGTACTGAGCGCTGGTCAACTCGCTGACATCACGACGTTGGCGGTGACGACGAACGGTCTTGTAACGGTATCCATCATCAGCAAGAACGGTCTGTTCTTCGACAGCTGGGGCCAAGTATTCGTTGGATGGAGCGGCAATCTCAATGGTGGCTTCTTGGGTTGGGGGCAGATACTGAGCACTGGTCAACTCGCTGACATCACGACGTTGGCGGTGACGACGAACGGTCTTGTAACGGTATCCATCATCAGCAAGAACGGTCTGTTCTTCGACAGCTGGGGCCAAGTATTCGTTGGATGGAGCGGCAATCTCAATGGTGGCTTCTTGGGTTGGGGGAAGGTACTGAGCACTGGTCAACTCGCTGACATCACGACGTTGGCGGTGACGACGAACGGTCTTGTAACGGTATCCATCATCAGCAAGAACGGTCTGTTCTTCGACAGCTGGGGCCAAGTATTCGTTGGATGGAGCGGCAATCTCAATGGTGGCTTCTTGGGTTGGGGGCAGGTACTGAGCACTGGTCAACTCGCTAACATCACGACGTTGGCGGTGACGACGAACGGTCTTGTAACGGTATCCATCATCAGCAAGAACGGTCTGTTCTTCGACAGCTGGAGCCAAATATTCGTTGGATGGTGCAGCGAACTCGATGGTAGCTTCTTGGGTTGGGGGCAGATACTGAGCACTGGTCAACTCACTGACATCGCGACGTTGACGACGAACGGTCTTGTAGCGGTATCCATCATCGGCAAGAACGGTTTGTTCTTCGACAGCTGGAGCCAAGTATTCATTGGTGGGTGCAGCTACTACGGAAACATCCTCAGCAGGCGGTAAGTAAATTGAGCTGGGTTTAGCAAAAGCTACGGCCACGAAGGCTAATCCAAAAAGAATAAGTTTCTGAAAAAATAAATACGTATAATGTTAATCTGCACTGGTTGTTTAGTCCTTATTTTGAGCCTTTTACCATTTCTATAAATTCCTGATGCTTGACGGAATACAAGCGATCGAATGATATCGCATTCACAGTTTGCTAAGTTATTTATACAAGTTTGCATTAGTACCTTCATGGTCAAATGTCAGAAGAAACACTATAGTCTTTTGATTATGTTTATGATAAACAGAAGAGTTTCTATAGTGGCTGAGCATGAGTAGGTCGTTTATTGTTTGGACAAATATATTCAGTGTTTAAAATGAGTTCTGTTTCTCTTATTTCAGCAAATACGAGTTTTCGGAAGCACTGGTCGGAAGTAAATTTTATGTGTTCTCTTTGATCATTTGTTAAATGTCAATAATTTTAGAATTGTATCAACTTGTATTCACAATGAATGGGATAATTTTGAAATTTAGTTGGATAAGTTGGATAGATGGATAAAGTTAATTGAGGAAACAATTGTGAAAACATGAACGAAATGATTTTCGTCTCATCTTTATTGTTCACTTATGCAACTAAATGTCCGAAGAATTTATTACTTTAAAACAGCAAAATGCAGAGACTATCCAGAATATATTAGAACTATAGACTTAGATTGAAACACTTGTTATTAGGTTGTTCATTTTTTAAACATTTGACATTTGGACACTTTGGATTCCATACGCTCAAAGTAGAAAAAAAGTAAGCCAATAAATAATAAATCAAAATTCACCTAAAAATTTGGTATCTATCGGAAACTAGTATTGTAGTAGCAGTTTGGTAAAAAACGAACATGAATATGGTAGGAAATACACATTGCATAGCAGAATATATGAAAATAGGCGGGCTTTACCGTAGGAAATTGGTAGATGCAAGCCTGCCCCTAGTGAAAGCGTTTTTTTGTAAATTTCATTTTAGGCATTTTGAAAAGCATTTTTATAGCAGGTAAATGAAACGAAAAGATAGTCTGTCAGTAGCAAGCAAACATTTTGTTACGAAATTTCTGTTTAGAAATTTTGAAAAGCATTTTTAAGCAGGAAACTGGAAGGGAAAGATAGAATGTCTATGCAAGCAAACACTTTGTATAGGAATTGCAAGTGGTCGACAGAAAATATTGTTGATGTATATAAAATTTTCCTTCAAAATTTTTCAGTATAATTTCAGTATAATTTCCATCAGTTTATTGATATTAAAATGTGAACATTTGCCGTATTGTCGCTGATTTATGTTAATATTAACATCAACATCAACATCATTTGTACAAAAAAAGTAAATAGTAATTCGGACATGTTTTGTTATTGCTAAGTTGTAGCGGTATATCGAACACAACGCGGAGTTCACTGCATTCCTTTTGCAGTAGAAGCAGCAAACATATGCGAATCCCATAATCCAGCAAAGTTTTTGTGGGACGAGGTGATCTAGATTACAGGGTTATTTTCCATAACATTCCCTACCATTTTGCTTGTATTGCCTACCCATTTTCTACCAATCTTTGTTATACCCTACACTAAGAGTGAAAGGGTATATTCAGTTTGGTAAGCCGTTTGTAACACCCAGAAGGAAGCATCTCCGGTAAGAAAAAGTATATAATCTTGATCAGCATGACCTCCTCCGTCCGTCTGTCTGTTGAAATCCCTACTACTTAAACAATTGAAGAGTTAGATAAATGAAACTTATAATTTAGATTACTTATATACCTGTATTTGCGAACAAATTGGCGAGATCGGACCTTTGTGTTTATATTCAAAAATACCTCATATTAAATTTACATCTACAGATCTTAGGTAAACTTTTTTGGTCAAATATATATTGAAATCATGCTCAAATACATGAAAATAATGTTTTTCGCCGATACGACTTGTGGTTCCAAAAAAAAAAAAATCGAAATTCGGTACACCTACTCATTTGTAAATATGGGTATCAAATGAATGGACATTTTACAGCGATTGAAAGTTTGTAATTATTTTCAGGATTCGTATACCCTGATGACCAATATACCACTTTGAATGGTAACCACACATATGTGTAGGGTATTTATAGTCGGCTTAGACCGACTACAATTTTGATAATCCTAACTATCATAATAACACCAAATTTAAAATTTCCCATGTGATCTAACCTTCCCAACTGGTTTTTTTTCTTGAATCACAAAAAAATACGATCACATTCATTGAAGAATTTTTCTACTGTATTGAACAATAACTATTTAGAAATTTGAAATAATCAAAGTGTTTAATATCTGCTATTTTGAAGAAAATATTACTACTTTCCTACACAGAAAAAAATGTACATCATATTGATGAATTCCGTTCTTCAAACCATGATTCATTGTATTGAAGAACCGTTCATAATATTAATGACTAACGACATCAATGTTATGAATGCGATCATAAATATGATGAATGTTTGGTTTCTTTCGAAAAAGTGTTTTTCAATAAGATGAATTGTAAATGAAGAATACGTTTCATCATATTAATGAACGAAAACTTAAAATACAACATATATGTACTTCATATTGAAGAATACTGTTCATTTAATCAAATTGCAATCAAAATATTTTATTTTTGTTCATTTTTTGCCGTACTTCCAGTTCTCAAGTAGTTCTTGTATGTTATTTCTTATACAATGCTATTAATACTAATTAATTAGTAAAATGTTTTCTTATATATTTATTTATAATTACTACTTTTTATTAATAAAAAGTTATATTTATAAAAAATATATTTAAAAAAAAAATTTGTTACAAATTATTTTTTTGAAAACTTTTTTTTTTCGATTTTTTTTTTTTGATTTTTTTTTAAGACATGTTTTTTTCGAATAATTTATTTTTTTAATTGCAGAAAACAAGAAAAACTAGTTCAATAAAAATCTGAACTTAGATTATATGTTGGGGTGTGACTTATGATACGTTCATTATTTGATATCTCATATAACACTAACGTTTACGAACGAATTTTATAAATCCTCTTTAATTTATGGTAACACAACAGAATAATAACGTAGTAAGTAACTTATAAAAACTTATAAAAACTATAAAATATCCCTTCATCAATATCTTCCATTTGACCTAACCTAACTTCGCATAAGAAAACTAGGTGTATTAGTTATATATTCGATATATTCCGATACATATAAAAGAACACACACTTTTATTTACATTTTATTTTCTTTATTGATATTTATCGATTCATATTTGGACTTAATTTTTAATCTTTGCAATAATCGAAGTATTTAGTTACGATGACGATAACGGAAACGTTTAACGGTTTTGTAGCGATAACCATCATCCGACAGAGAATGAGCTGGAGCATATTCTGATGCAGCTGACTCAAAGGTACTGGTAGCGTCATAGGATTGTGGTGCTGGGGCAGCATAGACTGGAGCAGGTGCGGTCTCAGCTTGGACAGAGTATGCTGGTTCCGGTGCAGAGTAGACTGGGGCAGGAGCAGACGCAGCATGAGGAGGAAGATAAGAGCTGGTGAGTTCATTGACATCACGACGATGACGGAGACGATAACGTTTCACGGTCTTGTAACGATAACCGTCGTTAGCCAGAGTGTGAGCGGGCTCGGATGCAGCAGTCTCGTAAGAAGCATCAAAGGATTGAGCAGGAGCAGAGTAGACTGGAGCAGGTGCGGTCTCAGCTTGGACAGAGTATGCTGGTTCCGGTGCAGAGTAGACTGGGGCAGGAGCAGACGCAGCATGAGGAGGAAGATAGGAGCTGGTGAGTTCGTTGACATCACGACGATGACGGAGACGATAACGTTTCACGGTCTTGTAACGATAACCGTCGTTAGCCAGAGTGTGCGCGGGCTCGGATGCAGCAGTCTCGTAAGAAGCATCGAAGGACTGAGCAGGAGCAGAGTAGACTGGAGCAGGTGCGGTCTCAGCTTGAGCAGAGTATGCTGGTTCCGGTGCAGAGTAGACTGGGGCAGGAGCGGAGGCAGCATGAGGAGGAAGATAGGAGCTGGTGAGTTCGTTGACATCACGACGATGACGGAGACGATAACGTTTCACGGTCTTGTAACGATAACCGTCGTTAGCCAGAGTGTGCGCGGGCTCGGATGCAGCAGTCTCGTAAGAAGCATCGAAGGATTGAGCAGGAGCAGAGTAGACTGGAGCAGGTGCGGTCTCAGCTTGAGCAGAGTATGCTGGTTCCGGTGCAGAGTAGACTGGGGCAGGAGCAGAGGCAGCATGAGGAGGAAGATAAGAGCTGGTGAGTTCGTTGACATCACGACGATGACGGAGACGATAACGTTTCACGGTCTTGTAACGATAACCGTCGTTAGCCAGAGTGTGCGCGGGCTCGGATGCAGCAGTCTCGTAAGAAGCATCGAAGGACTGAGCAGGAGCAGAGTAGACAGGAGCTGGTGCGGTCTCAGCTTGAGCAGAGTATGCTGGTTCCGGAGCGGAGTAGACTGGAGCAGGAGCAGAGGCAGCATGAGGAGGAAGATAGGAGCTGGTGAGTTCGTTGACATCACGACGATGACGAAGACGATAACGTTTCACGGTCTTGTAACGATAACCGTCGTTAGCCAGAGTGTGAGCGGGATCGGATGCAGCAGTTTCGTAAGAAGCATCGAAGGACTGAGCAGGAGCAGAGTAGACTGGAGCAGGTGCGGTCTCAGCTTGAGCAGAGTATGCTGGTTCCTGTGCAGAGTAGACTGGGGCTGGAGCGGACGCAGCATGAGGAGGAAGATATGAGCTGGTGAGTTCATTAACATCACGACGATGACGGAGACGATAACGTTTTACGGCCTTATAGCGGTATCCGTCATCAGCCAAGGAGTGCGCAGGTTCATATTCCAGAACATTGCTGTCTACTGCAGAGGCTGCACTCGAATATTCCTCATTTGGTGGTAGATAGTCGTTGGTAATGGCGTGAGCCGTGGCAATTATTGCCAATCCAATGAGAAAAAGTTTCTGCAGGCAGAGAGGTTGCTATTAGTGTGAATTTCTAAATCGTTAAGAACGACTGTATTTATTTTTATTAAAATTCTTACCATTTTTGTCACGAAGTTGTCAGCTCGAATAGGATGACCGCAAATGATAGCAATTGCAGAAAGTATTCTGCATTTATACTCAAAGATTCTGGTTAATATTTATTTTATCGAAAATAAATATGCACATTTGGGCAGCAAGTTTGGCGGGTTTGGCGCATCACACACCATATTTTGTTTGATTTTTAAATTAGAATAGAATCTGAAAGTCACAATTAATCTTAACGACTATATCGTAGATTTATATGCATTGTTCGTTGGGAAGTAGTTACCTACAACTTTAATGCATTAGTCAAACCCCGCTTAGCAGTCGTTGAGTCTACTGCAAAAATACATGTTTTAAATTGTCATTTCTACAGAGTGAATTGCCATAGATAGATTAATATTATTAATTTTTTAATTTGTGAAAATATCAAACTAAGGCATTAGATTTGTATAAGATGCGTCGAAAAGTCGGTTTTAAGATTGTGAAGCAGTGCGAAAAACACAACAAATTCAAACAGATTTAAATTAATAGTAAATTTTAGTGTTGTTTTTGTATTCTTAACTACATGGTTTTGGCGTGCGACCAAAAAATATTATTAGGATTTAAAGCGGTTTAAATAACTTTAGGCACGTCAATAAATTCGAAATCAATTAATATAATGGCATAATAATTAACATAAGGTCATCATTTGGTATTTTATTACCCTATATTCACTTTGGGTATCCGTTGTTACACCCATGAGAAAGAAAGCTTGGCATATATGGAAAACTATTTATATTTTATTATCTACAAATTCCTTCTGACTCTGCTACAAAAAAAAAAGTACATCATATTGATGAATTCCGTTCTTCAAACTATGATTCATTATATTGAAGAATCATTCATAATATAAATGACTAACGACATCAATGTTATGAATGCGATCATAAATATAATGAACGCTTGGTAACTGTCGAAAAAGTGTTCTACAATATGATGAACTGTATGTGAAGAATACATTTCATCATATTAATGAACATACAACATATTTCACTTCATATTGAAGAATGCAGTTCATCAAACCAAATTTCAATCAACAAAATTTATTTTTCATTAATATTTTGACATTCTTCTCAGTTCTCAAGTAGTTCTTGTATGTTATTTCTTATATAATGCTTGCTCATTTTTAATTACAACTTTTATTAATAAAAAGTTATATTAAAAAATATATTTTTTTTAAACAAAATTTTTTTTTACCTTTTTTTTTTTTTACAAACATTTTTTTTCGAATTTTATTTTTTAAGTTCATTTTTTTTTTCCGAATTTTATTTTTGATTGTGTATATTAGACTGACAATGGGAAATCATGATTTCGAATCGAGAGAAGGTCACCCCTTAGAAATGCTCTATTGAATGAAAAAATCGATGTGGAGAATTTTCAGCGAAATCGAATATGTGAAATGGATCCGCCGGGACCTCAAAGTATGCGTTTTCGTACCTAAATTGATAATTTCAAAATTGTATTGAAATTATGTCTCTTAAACGCATTAAAATAAAAAAATGGGTAAGTCATCAGGTGGTAAAGCTTTTCAAGACTGATAAAAATATAAAACGAAGGATGCCTGTTTAAATAGTCACTACTTCTGTATTTTTTTATCCGATTTTTTTTATTTATAGTTTCTTGAAAAGCTAATAAAATTTTCCAACAGATGACATACCCACATAGTTTATTGCGTTTAAGAGACATCATTTCAACTCAATTTTGAAATTATTGATTTAGGTACGAAAACGCCTACTTTAAGGTCCCGGCGGGCCCATTTCCCATATTCGGATTTCGCTGAAAATTCTCCACATCGATTTTCTCATTCAATAGATCATATCTACGGGGCGACCTTCAAAATCAAACTCGATGATTTTTTTTTTCATACAAAGTCATTGTCAGTCTAGTGTATATGTGTAACAAATTTCTATATTTTTGTATGTTTTAACATACAATAAGGAGATTTATTTAAAAAAAAAAAATGTTTTTCCGATAAAAGTTGTACGTAGATTTAATATATGAGGTATTAATATATGAGGTATATTATGCTATATGGGGCATATGCAATTTAGCAAATCCTTGTTTGTCACCGATTGCCATTACAAACTTATTTGAATCCGCGTTTTACGAATTTCATTAATTGGAACCAACAATTTTCAAATACATTTTTTTTTTTCAAAAATCCTAGAAAGTCGCCAAGGCGATTTGTTTAGCCACATAAGAACTTTGGTTTTTTAAAATCCACCAATCCATTACCGACTTATCCGCGTTTTATGATATTTCATTTAATGCGTTACTTTCAAATTTTTCAAGTAATGTTTTTTTTTTTGTTAATTCAAAAAAGACATAAAAGAGAAATATTTATACTTTCAGAAAAACTGTTAATTTTTTAAATCGATTGGTTCGTGATCGAATTATGTTCCTATACATTATGTTCCTATACATAAGTAGTATCCACAACCAAAATATCTTAACAATTGGCGAGATCGCCTTGCAAGCCGAATTTTCCTAATTGACAAAAAATCACACATATATATATATTTCGATACCGGCTTCATCTGAATATTATCTTTATATTTTAGTTTAATCAAATTTCCAGACAACTATTTTACATACCGTAGTAGAAATTGTTCTAGGGCATTTTAATGACATGACATGATCATGTCATTAAAATGTCTGCCCTAATAGGGTAAATATTTTCTATATTAATTATGCAATATGTATCAAAGTTCATTAACTCTGGAGAGCCTACAAACATAAAATTTTTTTTTGTACTTTATATATTAATCTATAAATTCAATAAACACGCCTATTTTATTATTTTTTTAAAAGGTTTGATTTCATATTTACGTCGCTTTCTTCATGTTTAAATCAATAACTTTATTTTATAAATAAGAAAAAAATCAACAGGTTATTATCACTAAAATTTTTATAATATATTTCAATAATACTCAATATTCAATGTTTTCTTTTTGTACTACGAACGGAGTACTTATATCCATGTGACTGCAACTTAGGTCGCTGCTCTAACACTTGGAAATCATTACCAGATTGTAGATCTTCGGTGGAATCGTATGTTGATAACGCAATTTCATCTGGAGCTGGACCTAAAAAGTCATCCTTGTTGTTGCCCAGTTTATAACATTGAGCAGCCACAATGAACATGAAGAAAATGCAAAGCAACTGGCTGAATTGTAGTTTCTGTCAAATATAAAAATGAATAAAAGTTATTAAATAAAAACGAAAAACATCTAATTTAAATGTCAAAAATTTAGTACCATTGTGTGCGAGTCTTGTTATGATTTGAAAATGGCTTTGTCAGTTTTTAAGCTTTATATACATTTTAGTTGACCGGAAACCATGTCATTTAGCCATTGTCACTGATTATATTAGTCTTCGTAAATAAAGGCCTACGACAACTAGTAAGAAGAGATGATTTAATTTTCAATAGCAGACGCATTCGATATGATTCATAGTGAAGTATTTCTTGTCTGCTGCAACTGTTATTTAAAAATAACTATTTCTTTAAATTATGATAAATGGTATTTTTGCCGTTTCGATTTATGCCGAAACTTCCGAGGTTTTGTACTGTACTCAGTAAAAAATACCGTAAAATTAATAGTTTTTTTTTACTATTAAAATACAATAGGATAAATTATTATTTACATCGGTTCAATGTGTTAACCATTACATTTGAAAAATATATCATTGTGTTTAGTATTATTTTATTTCGACAAATACTTCAAAATTAACATTAGCATATTTTTATATAAAAATGTTTATTTTTTTATACTATTAAATCAATAACTTTTCTATTGATCAATGTTTACGAGATTTATTGGAATTTTTGTTTAAGTGACTGAATTGCATAAAGACAAAAAATATATAGTGGGTGGTCCATGGAACTAATATATAAAACTTGAGGTCAAAGTTCTTGCAATATTTATATTTTTCTTTTTGTTGAATGTTTATATACTTCGGTCTTTAGACATTTTGTTAATGTCTATATCGTTACTATAGATCAATTATGGAAGGTTATGTTCATTTAAATTAATCATTCAATCAGCGCGCTTCAGCCAATTAGTAGGTATTGTGAAAACATTAATTAAAATTTTGGTTTTATTTTAAAACGTTAAATTTAGATATATAAAACAAGTTCGTTTTTGGCTATAGAATAAAACAGCAAAGTAGGGGACCAGACTGCTGCTGGTCAGGTTTCTATGGAAGACGATTTGGTGCCTAGCTAATAGTTCAACTTTGTTTTTTGTTGTTTTTATTTAAGCTAGGTTTAAAAAGTCGTTGTACCGTTCGAAAGTAGTCTGCAATTTTAACAAATTGGGCAGTTAGTTGACCAATAAATTTTAAAGCAGACCATATTCTGTCACTAGAATACATAAGATTTATTAGATATATCTGCGCATCACAATTTTCTAATTCCAATACAAATAATACTAGATATTAATAAAAATTCAAAACTCGATTATTGCGCTGACCTTCACACATGTATGCGAATCTAGAGTTAAATTTGGGTGAAAGGTTTTATTTTTCTTAAATTTATTTTTGTTCTAACTTAAGAATGGTTCACATAGAAAGATATATAAAAATATAAAAAACTAAGCGGCAGCTGGCAAATTAAAACCGATTTCTATGTGTTTTTCTATTATTGATTATGCAAATTTTTCAAGAATATCTTGTTTGTTTTATGGTAATCTTTAAAGTTGTTCGCGTGTACGTTTTATTTATATTTTTAATTTATTAATGTTTACTTTAAAAATGTACAGCGGTGGTCTTCACACAAACTATTACTGCTTAATGTATCAAAAAATTAATAGAAAATAAAAATATAAAAAATAATATATAAAAAAAAAACTAAAATAAAAGCAAACATTTATTTACCTAATCAAATGCTTAGATTGACTATATATGTTTCTATGCAAACAATATGGTCCGTCGAATATGGCGTTTTATTGTGAAGAGACGTTGCTGACTAATTTGGCAAATTATTCAACGCATAGTGGCTGAGCTATTGAGAAGATGCCCAAGAATATCTATCACATATGAAAATTGATATTATGAAAACTGAGGAACCATTAATCTTAAAAATAACTTTGACCCAATCAACAATCACTAATACCGAAAATTATTATTAGACATATATTTTTGTTTTGACAGATATGTCATGGGAATTATATCATGGATGGTGCTACCATATTGTCAGATTTTTCTGTTCGTTTTACTGTTTTTCGAGGAACTAAACAGATTTTTGAAATTATTTCAATGTATTTGCTCATATAAAACTTACTTTTTCCATCTATAAGAATCATATATTAAAAAAGTATTTAAATTAATAAAGTACTACATTCATTTTGTTTTTTTTTTTAGTTATTTAGGAAAAAGTTTTTGTAGAGAATGGTGTTCCGATATACCCCAAAAAAAAGACCCCAATTTAGAAAGCAAAAAAGAGCCTGAAAAATTGCATGGGATAAATAACAACAGTTTTGTGGTATAATTTCATTTTTGTTGGGCATATTTTCAAGCCCCAAAGCAGTGATGCCAACTCATATTTTCATTTTCCCCGATATTTTTAGCAAAATTCCCCAATTGACTATAAAATTCACCGCACAAATGTAAAGAATGATCGAATTTTTTTAAACTTTACAGACAGATAGATAGACAATTAGTACTCAGTTAATAATTTTTTTTTTTTTTTGCAATAACCAAAATCGGGCTTTTTTTGATTCTGTTTTTAAATTTTTGTGTTTTATTTGCTGCTTTACTGAAAATGTAAGTTAATTTTTATATTTTATTAAAAAATAAAATTTCCAAAATGAATATTTTATGATCATATCACTAAAAATTTGAAGTCCATTTTGGAATAAACATTTGGGAGAATTTTGGCACGATGTGTTGCTGAAGACGGTATTTCGGTACAAGCAATTCAATACTCGAAAATTGCAAAGTATTAACTTCGATCAAGAGGATCTCAAATACCGTCCAGTTCAGCTACTATTTCGAATTACATATCGTCACTGTCATGCCAAAGGGGCGAATGTGCATTTTTAAAAATGTTGGGAAATAAAATTTTAAAGTTTAAAGTGCTTTAAAAATTCTAAAAATTTATATTTTCTTTAATTTTGTCTGTTATTTTAGTTTATTCATAAATTATTATAACGTATAAAAAATATCTTTAAATTTGGACAACCTACTGAATTATAAATACAGATTTTGTGAGGCTATATCCTGATCAAAACGCAAATATTTTTGTTTTTTATGATAAAACTTTTTATTAGTGCAAGATCAAATAGTGATGTAAACGAATTTATTGTTTGTTTTTAAAGCACCTATCGATCTGCATCATTAATTAAAAATATTTTGTCAAACATTTATTTGCCATTTGTTATTTGCAGGAAAAAATGTTTGGCAAAATAATTTTTAAATAATGATGCAGATCAATAAGTGCTTTGAAAACAAATAGTAAATGCCTTAACACCGCTATTTTATCTTATACCAATAAAAAGTTATGGCAAAAAAACGAAAAGATTCGCCCTTTTGGCATGACAAGATTTTCAATTTTTCAAATTCGCCCTTTTGGGTTTGTCTTTTGTGGCTAGAAATACCCAACAAAACGACACGCGATTTTGGCACAGCATACTTGAGGATAAACTACATTCAAAAATGTAAAAAAACGCAAATGTCAGAAATTGCACATTCGCCCCTTTGGCATGATAGTGACGATATATCAATTCTATACCAACAAAAATGAGAACGACAAATAATTTCATTAAATTAACTGATTGCTTCTACATGATAAAATATGTAAAACGTTTTTCCGTTCTAAGTTTATTTTAATCTAAAACTTAAAATCGACTTAGGTTCAATCATTTAGACAATATTCTTTTCCTTAAGTATTATTTTAAAAATTGAGTTTAAATACTCAAAGTTTTGATCTATAAATTTACATATACATTATTTATTTAAGTTTAAATTACAATCATGAATATAATTTATATAACCTGTACAAATTAAATAGTTATTTCAATTTTTTTAATAGCTGATGTATTCTTATGATGTATTTTTATGATGTATTTATGATTATATCGAACATTCGTGATTTAAAATTAGTGTTTTATCTTAAAATTGATTAATTTCTTTCCTTTTAAATGTTAAAATTTTTTAATTTCATAAAACCGGTTTAAACCGAAAAATAAAACCCGAAACCGATTTCGGTTTCTTTTTAAAACGAACAAACTGAATACCGGATTTTTGAAAGTTCCGGTTATTTGCCATCCCTAAGTAGAGAGTACATTAAGTTTGTGTGGATATTGTAACGTCCGTTAGGATTACTTATGTGATTTTTAGATTTTACTTCTTAAAATAAAATTGTCTGAATAAATAAAGTATGTTTATTGGAAATAAAAAATATTCGATATCAACTCGATATCTATAACAACAAAGAACCATATCATTTTCATACTTAAAACGAAAATGTGGGTATATAAATGATATCGTTTTTACCAAATGCAAAATAGTATTTGTTTACAAATTATTACGCAATATATGTCATTTTACTCTTTATTACTGTAGCTTGTTACACATGCAATAATTTGACAGCTCACTTGCTCACAGCTGACACAAACATTAACTCAAATGACATTCGTGAGTGAAAATGCAAAATTAATCTGACAAATGTATAAACATAAAACAACAAATACAACACCATCTGAAAGATGTAGAAATACTGTCAAAATATTTGCATTTTACATTCAATTCGAAGTTATTTCGTTGGTGTTTTATTTTTTCTGTTTGTTTCATCCTGAAATCGTTGTATCAAGAAATGGACATGTGGGGTAGCACCATTTTTGCGAGGGCCGTGGGCAACAGGGCCCGTTTGATATGTGACATATTTTGACAGAAGGTAAATGCTTTTTACATTTATACACATTAACTTTTGACAGTTTTCTAACATAAGTATGAAATGGATGCTGTATTATGAAAGAGAAATGAAAATGAAAAATTTTAATGTATAAATAATAAATATGGATGTTTTTAAATTGGATTTAAAAATTATTTTTAACTTTTTTCGATAGTAACACTCTAATACTTCTGTTTAAAATATATGTTTAAAAAAACACATTATAACAAAAGATCTAAAATAAAACCTATTTCCAGTTTTATTTAATGTAAACATATAAAAACTATAATTTATGAATTCTTTCAATTAAAGCAATAAAAAAGATAAGCAGCTTAATAAAGCAATAAATAATTTAAAAATAAAAAAGTTTGCAAATATTTTTAACGATTTTTTAAGAGTATGACTTGAAAAACTTACCTCCAGCTGATACATAGTAAATCTGAATACATAGTAAAGGTACAGAGACCTTAAAGAGCATCGAAAATAAAGCCTAACATTAAACTATGCGTGGGCTTACGCGGAAATAACTACAAAACGCAATTATTCAATGTATCTTTTTTAATTTGTTATTCAAATATCAAAAGTTGTTAAAATAACTTTATGACGCACCACAACATTTAATTTGAAGGCTTTGGCAGCAAACACTTCAATACTACAAGTACAAAAATTTGCATTTCGTAAAACTGCCAATTTTTAGTTTTAACTAATAGTGTATTTTTCGTGATGCTGTTCACAAAGCAGTTAATATTTGTTTTCATGTATAATTGATGGTTGTTTATACCTTGGATCAATATTTATTGCTACGTTATAAATACAAACGAAATTGAAGCTCTATTGTGATTTTTTAATAATTAATTTGTTAATCTTTTTATTTATAAAATACAAATTTTAAATGTTTGCTGTTTATTTTTAAAATAAATGCGTTGGATGGATGCGCTAACACACATCATTAGACAAATACAAAAGGAAATTTATGTTTTATTTTTGGTTTTTATTAATCATTTGAATTTTTGTCAAAAATGACACTGAAAAGTGAACGGTTTTATGCACCGTTTGAGTTTTGTTAAAATTCAAAAAAATCCATATTAATAAATGCTATAAAAATCGAGTTTCGAAACTGATTTGGTCGGAAGCTTTTGCAATTCTGTTTGGGGCCGTTTAGACCATAAAAGAGCTATATCCGGTAAAACGCCCGAGAGTGTCCTTTAGCTCATAGATAATGGATAGAAAAACTATTTTTTATTTTTTCCTAAACTAATTCAGAATAAACATGTTGCAGATAAGCGCTGTCCAATCAACAATGCCTCAAGTCTAATTTTTTCTATGATGCGCCGTAACATTTTGGAATAGCGAAAAATTAAAACATCAATAGCACCAAATATGCAAAACACAATTAATACACTTTATGGTATACAATTTCAATAACAAAAGATTCGATCTTGGTCTATGAAATGATGATGTTAATGATGATAATCGCGTGTAGAGCCAGTTAAGTATCTATTGTTTACCAACGTATCTGGTCGATACAATTCTCGTGCATGCCCACATTGTGTATTGTGTATCTATCTACGCGATACACATCAAATAATATCCAACTAGTCAAACCTGTCAATGCGATGATTTGAACAATGTGTTTCATTAAAAAAATGTTTCAGGAAGTTGTTAATACGTCTACGTTGTGCTCAACTTAGGCGTCATCAGAAGACGTTCTATTTTGTGTTTTATTTATTTTTATATTAATTATTTCATTTGAATAATTTTGTGATATGTCTCTTGTTTTAAAATTTGATTGTTTGGCATAATGTTTTATTTATTTTTATTATATAGATCAAGTCTTGTATGAGAATAAATTATTTTAATGTTATATTATAGGGAATATAAAAATTAATTTGAAATTCATGAATTATTTACAAAAAAAAACTTTTATTACATCAATACGTGTCCAAATTCAATGATATATTTGCATTTTTTTAGTATTTTTACATTATCGTTGTGATTATTTAAAGTTTTAGATGATTTTGATTTTAAAATTGATTTTATTTTTTTATGTAAAAATTAATTTTACAAATGAAATTTTTATTAAATTAAACATTATAAAAGTTACTAATTATAAAAAAGCAAAAAAAAAAAATTTACAAAAATAAAAATTTTGAGTAAAAATTACAATTCTTAATGATAATTTCAAATTAAAATAAATTCAAGAGAGCTTTATTAAAAACTTGATTTTTAGTAAATTTTAAGTAAATTTTAAAAACAGTTGCTAAAAATGAAAAGAAAATTTCCTGGGGTTTCGGACGGGACATTCGTACGCTTAAAACTTTAATATCTTGAAGGAAAATTAATGAACTTACTTGATACTTTTGTGCATATAGTATTTAAATAGGGCTAAACATCTGTAAAAAATTATATAATTCTATACAATAGATCAAAAGATATAAATAAAATAGTGAGCGTTCCGGACGGGACAAAAACGGATGTAAATACCAAGGTTCATATGGATATTCCAAAAAGTCAGCAAATTTTGCGTACAAATGATTTTTTTTTAAATATTTCAAAAAATAGTTAAAATCATGTGCTTTCTTTGTATATTTACACTATGCTCCTAAAATGTATAGTTTTTTTCATAATAAATCACAGAAAAATTCCGTACGGGACTGAAATTATCAGTACGATTTTTATTCTAAAAATACTCTTTTCGTACAATATATTTTTTTGAGTTATCTTTAAACATAGCTGAGACAATTTACTTTATTTTTGTATATGTACACTTTGTTTCTAAAGTTTACAGGTATTTCGTAATAAATCACAGAATAATTTCGAACGTTCCGAATGGACATTTACGATTTTTTGGTAAAAATAATTTTGTATATGACAATATTAATAAACATTTTTTCGAAATGAAAAGTTATGTACTATTCAAATCAGATTTTTCAATGTTTTTTGATATTTTTTATACTGTAGTTTAGCACTTTTGGTACTCAAAGTTCCGGATGGGACAGATTTCAATTAGCTGTCAAAAATTTTGTAGAATTACTTGGAAAATAATGTTTACATTTTTGAAAATGCCGAGGAAATTTGTTTTAGAAACAGTGGATTCAACTTTTTAAAAAAAATGTAAGTTTACTATGGTAATAAATGTATCTTTTTGGTTCCGGACGGGACATCGAGAACTCTTATACAAAAATCGAACATTTTCCGTTATTTTAATTTAGATCATTATTTTTAAGCTTTATAAATAATTATTAATGTTAGCTGAAAAAACAGAAAATAATGTTTTTTATCTGTATGTCTTTAAAGCTATTTAATTTGGTTACTCAAAATACATGAAAAATGGGTATATTAACATATTGCATAGTAACGTAACTTTATGAATATTTTTTATACGTTACCGTTAACAGAATAGAAATTTCTTTTGCGATATTTAGATTCAGATATTTAATATTATTTCAAAGATTTGAGTATTTTGAATTTCTCGGTCGTGGTTGACGGTTTTCTAAAAGAGTGATTTCCAAAGTTAGAGGAAGCATAGTATTATAGATCTAGTTTGATATAAAATATATATTTTTATTTAATTATGAAATCATAGTTGTGTGGCTATAAATGATAGGTACACCTTAAAATGTCTGCATTTTGCATTTGACTGGTGATAACTTTAATCAATTCCATCCGAATTTTTTAAGGTTTATTTCAAAATATTAGCTGAAGTTTTCCTAATGAAACATAAACGAAATTCTAATTGATATAAGTACAAAAGACATTAATTGAAATTCAGAAATTCTATTTGAAATTCGAAAAATGTCTTTTATGAATTACATTTGTAAATGGTGTTGTAAAGTTTTGTTTTGGGTTAAGATTTGTATTTCAGTTTTGTTTTTCAGCAGTTTAAAAGATATTGTAATCTCTATTGGCAATTTGAGTTATAAATATGTTTATAATTACAAAATGCAACCAATATTCAATTCTTTTTTAAATCCTTTGGTTTGGTCACGGTTAAAAGATTTGTGCTCCATAGATACCAACCTTAATTTTGCCAAAAAAAATCTGTTGTTCTTACAACGTACACTAAAAAATCGACAGAGAAGTTAATGTATTTAAAAAATCTCACGAAAATGTTTGATGTATTAAAAAATTGTCGAAAAAAATTCTAAAAAATTTCACACGTGAGATATAGAATAAAAGAACTCTTACATAAATCTCATTAAATCCTATTAAAAAATTTCACAAAAAATCTGAAATACATAAGAAGTATTTCATCATTTTTTAATGAAAATTTTAAAACGCATCACATTTATCTTTAATGCTACAAATTTGCAAAATAATTGTGTGAGAAAATAAAAATTCTGGAAAAGAAAATCTGGCAAAAAATATAATTTTATTACAAAGTTAGCAAAAATAATTATAATTATACCCTACAGTATGGGACGCAAATTGTAACAAACAGAAGGAAGAATATCCGTTATGGAATTCTTGAGTCGATTTAGCAATGTCCGTAAGGCTGTTAAAATCACAAGTACAGAAAACTAGTAGATTTAGATCAATGAAACTTCTAATTTACGATTGTTACCTGTGATCAGACCACTTATATTCAAATACCTTATTTAACACTGCTGGTAAATTTTCTTTATACTGTAAATTGTTTAGTTCAAATATATGTATATATTATCTTAAATATGTCTTTAATATATATGTGGTACCAGAAATTCGTACTCAAATGAAAGTAAATATTATCAAGATTGAAAAATTGCAGATATTTCCAAGATTCTTAAACTCTGGGGGCCATCGCCACGCACATTAATACATATGTTCATAATCCGTAGTAGAAAATTGACCGATGCACCATAGGGAAATGATCGGGTTTTCGTCGGGTAAGCCCTAATAGAGCAAACATGATCATTGCCTTGTTATGCGCTTATCATGTTCACCATAGCAGGGCTTACATTATCGAAACAGTCAATGGTCCCGATCATAGCTACATTAGTTGTTTCTCAAGGCAAAATCCATCGGGCAATGATCGGGATTTAATGAACAAAACCATAAATATTTTGGATTAAACAGGAGACTTGCAGAAATATTTCACCATTATTATGAACATATTTTTATGGATGATTTACATTTAACATTAATTTTCCACAATATGCACATATAATTATCCATATCATCTTAATTCTTTTCTTAATTTTAAAAACTAATTTTAATTTGCCCAATGTCAAACTAATGGCGCATATTCATAAACAATTTAAAGTCGACTTTAAATACATTTTATTATTTGTGAAAATTGTCGAACAAGTCGACTTTAATTTTAAAGTTGACTTTAAATTGTCTATGAATATGAGCCAATGTTTTTAAATAAAAGTAAATATTATCATGTAAATGATCATTTTATTACTTGCAAGGCTTTATATTAAAAATAACGGGAACTATTTTTATGAAATGCATTTAATTAAATATGTGGACAGTAACAATGAAAATCAGAAATGATGTAATAAATGAAGGATTTGAACATTTCCTTCAACTCAATAAGAGAAATGATATATGCATTAACTTTTTCTACATGTAACATGCGTTTAAAGCATTCAAAGTAGGTAAAATAGAAAATTTTCCTTATTTAAATGCATTGACACTTGCCATACTATCGGAAGCATGTCCTATTAAGCTTCATGAAGAGTAAAATGCTTTCATTTTTATTTAAATATTTTAAATTCGAGAAATAAAAGCCACCAACTACATGCTAATTATTCATTTATAAAAATAATGAAATCGGGAATCACCCGATCAGTACATGATCATGGTCTGAGGTGAGTACATGATCGGGACACTGCCTTACAAGGACATCGTGGGCCTCGTCATAACCCGACCATCTCAAATAATGACATGATCAGTTCATGAGCATGGCCCTACCAAAATTTCTACTAGGGAAAAACACCAACTATAAAATTTTCTTTACGGGTTTACTTTACGAAAAGTTTTAATTAACCATTAAAAAAGTTCTACTAATAAATCATACTTGCCGGAAAATGTATACTATTATAGTTTACTTAAATTGATAATAATGTTTGAGGGGCTTTTTATATATATAAACAAAAATACAGATAATATAATAAATAATTTATGTACATAAATACTATATAAAAATGGTGATCAGCTCCACGTAACCTGTTAAATTACAATTATTTTATAATAATGAATATAAACATAAATATAATTATAAAACATAACTTAAATACTAACTTTTGATTTGCTGCATATTTACATATAACCTGAAATAAATTTAAAACAAAATAAAATACCAATCCAAAAAAAAATAGGGACTCTTCAAGGTAATTAGGTGGTAGGTATTCATTTAATGTTTTGTTAAAAACTGAAACTAAGTTAATATGCGAAAAATAGAAATACAATTTTAAATATATGAAGGGTATTCATTTCATTCTGTACACTATAAATTTTATATTTCTTACGACATATACGCAGTAGATACAAAGTGAAATGAATACCCTTATTATGTTTTTGGGTCATTTATTTATGTTTAATGAAAATTTGAATTTTTAATAAAATTTAAATTCTTAGTAAAAAATTTAATTTTTTAGTGAAAAATTGAATTTTTAGTGAAGAATTGAATTTTTAGTGAAAAATTGAATTTTTAGTGAACATTTTTTTTTAGTGATAAATTCAATTTCTAGTGAAATATTTTGTACAGAACTGTGTAATCAATGTATGTCGCAAAACATATAAAAAATTTGATAATTTATTTTAAAAAAATATATATATTTAGATTTATACTTTTTCAGAAATGGTTTAAAATCCAATTAGTTGGATTTGATTTAAAGTCGAATTCGGTAATGATTTCAAACTCTGCATTAACTTATGAAAGACATACCCCTGACAGATTCCTTCGTCCGATTTCGACGTCAGTTCACACAGACAAACAGCACCGCGTCTCCATTATTCATATCTCATATTAATGTTTTTGACAGACAAATTGTATGTGTATGTCGACAAAAACGGTATGGTTCAATTATGTCACAACATTTTATTGAAAAACTTATATTTTGCACTCGTGCCACGCTGAATCAGTGATATTTGCACTGCGAATTTATTAAATAAACATGGAACTAGCTATTCGAAATTAATAATTGATGAAATAAAAATTTGTAAGTAATTGTTTTCATTTGAACTTATTTCGAAACGTCAAAGTCATGGCAGAAACATTTCAGTCATACCATAATGTTTGACATTTATCGCAAGACATGTAGTATCCCCTCAATACATTTTGATCGTATAACATAAACATTTCCATAATTTATGGCTAGTAGTTTATATTGTTGATGAAAAGGATCATAAAAATATGTCTTTATTATTTTCAAAAAAATTATTTTATTTGTGACATACATTATAAATAAAAACTCGTATATCAGGCAAGATCCAGGTTTCGGTCGAATAGCGTTCGAATTTCATATGAAAAATTTCTAAATAAATATTTTTGCATTCAATGTCTCAGTACGAAATATTAATTTTCAAATTAATTTAATTTGTTTGCTTTGACTTAAAAGATCACAATTCGTTGAGTTGTCAAATTCAAACGCGATTGTTTGTTTACAAATATCGTACGATTTCGATCGAAATCAAAAGCATTCCAGTATATACTTGAAAATAACTTCTTATTTTATGTGTGTTGAAATTTATCGTATTAGGGAAGACATTATAACTCGGACAAAATACAATTCCGATTATGATCTTCGCACATTTTCTACTTCTTAATATTCTTAATATTAAATTGACATTTTAAAATTGTGATTTTTAATTTTTTCTGTGAATATTACAACTAGTTTTATTTTTTTTTATAAAATCTTACATTTAACTTAATTATTATTGACCATAATTTGTTTGTCTAGACGTCACAAACAACGTCTTTGCATCTTTTCTCATTGTCTTTCCATTTATATTGCGAGGTATCCTTTCTACAAACACCACACCGGCGTGCAATTGCTTATGTGGAAGCCCAAACTTCTGCTGCACATGGTCCACAATGTCCTGGGCGTTCAACGCACTACCGACAGCCTTAACCACCAATGCTCCTGCAAGATCGTTCTCATCGTTTGCATCATTAATACCAAATACACAAACATTCACCACTTCTGGCAACTCAGCTATGGCCAGCTCAATTTCTCCCGGCGTATAATCTTGTGACATATACTTAAGAATATTCTTCTTACGATCGACTATATAAAGATAATGTTCCGCATCGAAGTAACCCAGATCACCGGTGTGGAACCAACCCTGCGCATCATACATTTCAGCCGTTTGCTTTGCATCACCAAAATACCCAGTCCACGGGATGCAATCGTGCACCAGTAACTCTCCCACTTCATTGGGTCTCAGTGCGTTGCCCGCATCATCGACTATGCGTGCCTTGAGTCCCGATCGAAGTTTTCCCACAGACGTAATTTTGTTCAAATTGAAGTTAGTAGATACCATGCCGGATATCTCGGTAAAACCATAGCGAAAACTGACGATACCATTTGGCAAACGATCTTGCAGCAATTTCAGGGTGGACGATGACGCACTACTGCCTGCAACGCGGACCTTACGCACAGTAGGTAAGCACCCAGTTGTCTCCTTGCAGAATTTGACCACCTGGTATGGTGTCATTGCAATGAAAGTGATTTTATACTTTTGTACCAGATGCACCAGGGTCTCGGATGAGAACAATTGGTTAGTGATGATGCGCGTGCAGCCTTTTTGTAAACTAAGCATAAGCACGTTAATACCGGAAACCCAGTCCAAGGTACTAAAGCCGAAGATTACATCCTTGCTAGTGAAGAAACTAGGAAAATAATAATTATAGAAAAAATGGATGACCTAATTTCAATAAAATTATAAAACATACTCGTTTCCAATAAACAGCCTCCGATTTGATATGCGAACGGCTTTCGGTGTTCCACTGGTACCGGATGAGCAGAGTATAGCGGCAGTTTGGTGTATGTCCAATTTTAGCGTTTCCGGTCTATAACAAAAAATTATACAAAAACAATCCCTTTTTAATAAAAGAAAAAACGATCATACTTATAAGTAAATTCAGTTTTTGTTAGTTCCAGCAGATCCTGCACACTCGGCACATCTTCAATTTGTCCAGTGAGTGTAAAAAACTTCGGCTTCAGATCTATGGTTATCTGTTGTATTTTATCATAAATATTGGCATCACAGAAAATTACTTTAGGTTTGGTGCGAGCATAAAGAATGCGTTGTCTTTCTATTCATAATTATAGTATATATAGAAAAACCCGACGCTAAATTCCTCAAAGTCAACTTACCATTATCTTGCATTGGATTAACGGCATGGAATGGCGTACAATTCAGAAAACACCCAACGATGACAGTCAACAAATAGGTTGAATTCTTTGCTGAAATACCAACAATATCCTCATGTCCCAGACCCATCTTCTTCAGGTGCTGAGCGATGCGTATGGCTGCTGTGAGAGCCTCTCTATTGGTTAACGCAACACCATCGGTATCGGAAATCTGTTCGACAAAAAAAAAGTTTTTTTATTAAAACTAAATTTTAACTCGATCACTGAAATTTAGTCAAATCGGCTACAATTCGTTTGAAAATCGGTTGAATATCTTGTGACTACAAGAAATTTTTTTTTGGAACAAATATTTTTGTTCGAAAAATATTTTTTTCTAATTTTTTTTTTTAATTTTTATAATGTCATATAATTTTTTCGGATATTTTTTTGTCCAAAATTTTTTTTCGGAAAAATTTGTTTTGTCCGAAAAATTTTTTTTTTTTGGATTTTTTTTTTTAATTTTTATAATGTTATTTTTTATATATGGGAAAAAATCCTAAATTTTCGTCAATTTATTGTTAATGTTTACGCAAAATTTCAAGATGGTATTTTGATTGCATCATATTTTAAAAAATAATTTTATATTTTTTTTTTTTGTATAGAAAAAAATTTTTTTTTCTACACTAAAAGTTGTAATAATTCCTGAATATATATGTAACTCTGATTTCTAAAATGAAGTCAGTTTTATCATATTCAATCTAGTTTTTGAGGTATTAATTTTGGCATATAGTTTTTACGATTTTCGGAAAATGGTATATATTTCAAAAACTAGAGATAATTTGATGAAACTGACGCCATTTTCGAAATTAGAGTTGCAAATACATTGAAAAACTATTGCAAATTTTACTTTTGAAAAAAATATTTTTTTTTTAATACAAAAAATATTGATAAAATTTAGAAAATTATTTTTTAAAATATGATGCAATCAAAATACCATCTTGAAATTTTGCATGAACATTAACAATAAATTGACAAAAATTTAGGATTTTTTTCAGAATTTTAAAAAGGGTCCTTTTTAAGGACCACAATTTTGAAGTGCAAGGATAATGACCACGAGCCACATGTTACCGTTTCTAAAAGCTTGTTCTATTAGCGTTAAAACGAGCCATTAACGGAGTTTCTAGCATTTCTAGTTCAAGAGATATTTAAATATGAACAACAGTACAAAAGTGATTTTTGGAACTTTTTTTCCAACTTTGAGCCACTGTATCTCTGGAAGTAGTGGTCGGAAAAAAAAAAAAAAAAAGTTTAGTGCATGTCTCGATACCCTTTATCAGTTGCCAAAAGTTCATTAAGATCGAAAATGTAAAATCTCAAATTTGACTTTTTTTGGTCGATTTGGTGTGGAAGTGTGGCCCATATAATTTTAGCAACACTTTTTTTCGAATTATTTTAATTTTTTTTTTTTTGAAATTTATCAATATGATAATTCAAATTCATGGTATTGAATATTTTGTTCATATATATAATGAATGCATTCATTATTATGTCATTTAATGAACGGTGGTATCAATATGATGAATCTGGTAGTTGGTAAAAATTCATAATATTTATGTATAAATTCATCATATTGAAGAATTTTTTTTCTGTGTTGAGTACGCTCTTTTTGAGAGTATTTTTGTTGCCAGCATATAAATCATACGTTAAAGTAAAAATAAAATATAAAATTTTTGTATATGAAAAATAGTTGGCCAAACAAAATTATTGAATATATGTTCCATTCAAGTAGCGAAACGAACGAAACATTTAACAAACGTTAAACTTAATTTAGACGAAGGGGTCTCGTAACGAATCTTAGTCAGACGACAATAAAAAGATACACGATTTGGGGGTTAATCATTATATCATTTATTACATTTTATCGTTACTCTAAAATACACCTTTTTACTGAAACTACTTACTTGACATATCATATCTGGTAAATTTTTCATATTCTGGTAAATCCTATTTCCAACTGAACCATCAGCATCGTAAAAGGTATCCTTTTTAGCGCTGCTCCATTGTTTGATCTCTTTATCGTAAAATATCTCCATTTTTAACACGCTGTAAAAAAAATAATTATATCTTTGGAGCTTTACGCAAACAAAAGTATTATTGCATTGCAAAACATTATTATAATGATAGCCAAACGTATTTTTGTTTTCGTTCAAACATATTTATGTTCAGAATGAATATTATGTAAAAGTTTATTTACATGTAAATATATTCATGTTTACATTTCATTTTAATGTAAAAAGCAAATTTGGTGCTAATATTTTTTTATACATTATTCATTTTTTCCATTTTTTAACCTATATTTTTTTTTATTTATGTTATAAATCTAAACTTTTTTTATTTATTACGCAATTTATAATCAATAATTTTATTTCTATCTGTTGTTACTATTTCCATGTATATGTTATACTGGAGAAAATATGACATCTCGTTGAATTACGGATTAATTGGAGATTTTACAAAAAGCCACGATCTGATATTATCAGTGATTGGCGGTATTTAACACAATCATCCACCAAAAAGACGTTATGAATTCAATTAATCATCTTTTATTGTTCAAGGCAATTTATGTTTAAATATCGTAGATTAATATTACAAGCTGAACAAAATAATTATACAATTCAGTTATAATGTAATTAGATTTTACTCCTAATATATATGGTGATTTCGTTTTAATTATATTCAAGCATATTCAAACCAATCTTTTCTATTCGTGTAAATTTAAGTTTTTTAACTCCTCAATCCTCTTACCAGGGTATGATTATTACTTAAGTGTTTATTTATTAACTAAGATGTTGAGATGCTGGTTTTAAATAAAGACTGAATTTACATCGTAATCGGTGCGACTTATATACTATGTAACATAAATATCTATAAATATTGTATTAATTATTTACATTCATACTTTATTTATTTCTTAACTTTGTAATTAATTTATGGAATAAATATTTTTATAACAACAAAAAATTTGCTAACCCCGTGTGTTGTTTTTTTAAATGCCTAAGTCGGTTAAATCTACTCTTGGGCTTGGTTTTCACTATGTCATTTTGTGTCACAGACCCCTTTAAGATGCTTATATTCTTTAGCATTGAAAAATAAGAAAAGCAAAATAAAAACACACATCTTCAGTAATGCTCACGTTCATAAATATTTTTAACGCTTTGCATAGTTACTTGTTGTTCATTCTTTCGTTTAATATTTAGTAATATCATTAAATCTTTTAAATTCTATTAGTACTTTAGAAACATAATAAATACATTAAAATGCTAAACAAGAAAAAAAGCAAGAATCTGGCTTTTCTTGCATTTCAATGCAGTTTTAGTCTTACACTTGCTCAAGTTCTTGCACTGCAAGAAAACCCTGATCTTGTTCTCGCTCTTGCAAAAAATTAAGAACAAAAACAAGATGCAGGAACATGACATTTTTTATCATCATTAATCAAATGTAGAAAGTTTCAGTGCACTGTTGCCAAAGCACCAATTTTATGGTTTCTTTAGGTATTTTTAAGTTTCGACATGGATTTCGAATAGATAATATTTACATTAAAGTGTTATATTAAAGTACGTCAGGAAACTTAAACGGGATTATTTAAGTGCCCAATCCGCAAAATTATTAAAAATAATGAGGCACTTAACCAAAGAGTTTCTAATCTGGTGTTTTAAATAATATTTACCCATTTTTTTCAGAAATTTTTGCCATATTTGACCGTTGGCAACATTGGTAACGAAATTCGTTTGGGAGCTACGATCAGTCAAGTGAACCTTTTTTTTAACCAGACGCGAAAATTATATGTGATTTTTTAGTCAAAATTAAAAAATATTTAGAAGTATTTTCCAGTAGCTCAATCGGATTTTTGGTACTTTTTGGGAAATGGTTGTAATATATTTTTAATAATTTATTTTAATTTGTATGTAAGATATAAAAAGGGAGGGGAAAATATAGGTTTCAGTGAAGACCTTCTGTACACGTGTTCTTGCACCTGGCGACTAAACAAAACGAAAAATTGACAAATCAACTTCGGATTCAGGTATACCGGAAAACCAAAATTCTCATAACAAAAACCATGCTATTTCTGTCTCTCTGATTAAAGGGCTAATTCTGAAATGGAATTAAATTAACTCTTCACCGACTAAATAGCATATTATGCTTAAACTGACTAATATTGCGTTCGCACGGACTTATATCCCTAGTAAAAATTTCGATAGGGTCATGATCATGAACTGATCTTGTCATTATTTTAGATGATCGGGATATGACGAGGACCAAGTGATGTAACAGATCGGGTACATATTGTGCTTGTAACGCAGTGTCCTGGTCATATACCGATCGTGTATTTTCTCAATTCATTATTTACACGGCCATTACCATATTTAGTGTTATCGTCATTATATACTGATCATTGCCGGATTGAAATTTCCCTATGAGGAACAACTAATGTATTTCTGATCGGGACCATTGACTCTTTATGTAATGTAAACCCAGCTATAGTGAGCATGATAAGTGCATGACAAGGCAATGATCATTTTGGCTCTAATAGGGTTTACACGACGAAAACCTGATCATTTCCTGATGGCGCATCGGGCAATTTTCTACTAGGGTTATAGTCTTTTTTTGTATGTGAACAAAAAAAAAAACGAAAAAAATAAATATTAGATAATACATAATTTTTTTAGTCCACTTTTCTATTATATTAAATTCCATATCAATTCAACCAAGTGATTTTTAATACATATCAATAACATGTGTATTTATTTTCTTAGTTTTTTATCACAAAAGTCATGTTTACGTAATGATGTATAAATGTTGAACAATGCTGAAAATTTTGTAAAAAAAAAGGAAATTATGAAAATTTTAGTGAGAAATATAATTTGAGGTGAAAATTGAAATTTTAGTGAAAAATTGAATTTTTAGTGAAAATTTGAAAAATTGATTTATAGTGAAAAATTTAATATTTAGTGAAAAAATTGTATTTTTATTGAAAAATTGAATTTTTAGGGGAATATTGAATATTTAGTGAAAAATTGCAAAATTGAATTTTTTGTGAAAATTTGAAAAATTGAATTATAGTGAAAAATTTAATTTTTAGTGAAAAAATTGTATTTTTATTGAAAAAATGAATTTTTAGGGGAATATTGAATATTTAGTGAAAAATTGCAAAATTGAATTTTTTGTGAAAAAATGATTTTTTTTTAGTGAAAAATTGATTTTTTTTGTGAAAAATTGAATTTATTGTGAAAAATTGAATATTAGTGAAAATTTTAATTTTTAATGAAAAATTGAATTTTTAGTGAAAAATTGAATTTTTAGTGAAAAAATTGAATTTTTCGTGAAAATTTGAATTTTTCGTGAAAAATTGAATTTTTCGTGAAAAATTGAATTTTTCGTGAAAAATTTAATTTTTTTTTTAGTGAAAAATTGATTTTTTTTTAGTGAAAATTTGAATTTTTTTTTAGTGAAAAATTGAATTTTTTAGTGAAAATTTGAATTTTTGTGAAAAATTGAATTTTTTGTGAAAAATATAATTTTTAGTGAAAAATTTAATTTTTAGTGAAAAATTGAATATTAGTGAAAATTTGAATTTTTAGTGAAAAATTGAATTTTAATAAAAACTTGAATTTTAATGAAAAATTGTGTTATTAGTGATAAATTGAATATAAAATTTTGAAATAAAATTTAAAAAAATCTTTTAATAAAATTTTTTATTTTATAAAAATTTTAAATTTTATAAAAATTTTAAATTTTATAAAACTTTTCAATTTAATAAAAATTTACTATTTAATAAAAATTTTGTTAAAACGAAAATTGATATCGATAAAATAACGTTTGGTTTGTTGGGGAAAATCAATTTTGATTCATTTTGTCAACTAATTTAATATTATTGGCTGCAATTGCTAATGTGTGCAACAGAAATGTGGTTGTCAGACGCAAAACCAACTTCACCACACATCCGCTTCCGCTAGGACAGCCTAGAAATATGCAACACCAATTAAGAAAATTTAGTGTGAGGCTGACGAATAATTGTTGCAACATTATGTTGCCTTCTTTTAGGCAGTGTGTAAAATTTCATTTTTTTATATAACAGAACTGAAAAAAGACTGGCAAAAGCTTGCATTTGGCTGACAGAGTTGCCAACTGTTTGCTGCATGTGTTGCTATGTAAATATTGTGCATAACGCGCTCGCTTAATTAAATTCGATTTACATAAAATAATTTAAATGTGATTGTTTTTGTTTATGCAGCAAACAAATTAAGTTTACATGTGGGTGAGATTTTTAAAGTATTAATCTTTATTTTATATAATTTTTTTATTTTTTTATTTCAAATATTTGTTGAAAACACGTGCATTACTTAAATAAACACACAAACCATGATTTACAATTAAATGACACTTTAATTGAGTGCTGCTGTGTTTCATTTAAATGTTTACGTTATTTTTTCGTTATTTTATTACTTCTTTTTTTTTTGTAATTTTTTTATTTTTATATTGAAATTGCGAAACCAAATTTTACGCCTAATATATTTTTAGCTTTGTAATCAAGAACACAAAAAAAAAGAAAAAAAGCAACAACAAAAGTTAATCCCCTTTCTTTCTTGAAGAACATCGCAATTTGTTGGTCAAGCGCCCTTAAATATGCTACGCAGGCAAATTTAATTGACTGTGAAATTTAATGCCAACTTCCAGGCATACTTTAGAGTGCTACTTGTTATATGCATTCGTCATGTCCTAAGAAATCATATCGTACAGGTGCGGGAGGCTTGATTTATAAGTAGACAGTAGGCATAATTTATAACAGAGACTGAACAATCTCCCAAATTAAGTCAAATAAATTTTAATATTTTGCAAAATTACACAGTTTTTGTATAGCTGATAAACAAAAAACATATATTTTCGTCACTACGAAATATTCCCCAAATGAAACCCAGACTAATTGAAATCCACATCATGTTGGAAATTATTTCATAGATAATAAATATAAAAGTAGCCGCAGTAGCTCAGTGGTTAGTGCGTTGGACTGCGAGCTGAAAGGTCTCCGGTTCAAGCCTGGACTGGGGCTAACAACATCTTTTCATAGAAACATTTTTCTATACCGCGCTACCTCTCGGCAGCAAATGGCAAACCTACGAGAGTAAAACATTGCCTATGAAAAACTCTCAACCGCCGTTCGGATGCGGCGATAAATGTAGATCCCACCACTTTGAGTACAAATATAACACGCACAGCTCAAAATGGTGAGAGAGCTTATAGGACTGTAGTGCCAAATTATTATTATTAATAAATATAAATTTGAAAAGGCTAAAATGAGTCCGACTAATATTTTTTAGGTGTTATTTTAATTTGGTGGTTCTTCATTCAACCCCTTTGTTTCTTTGTTGGTATACGAAACGGTTGCGGTACACAATGGTCAAAAAGTGTATGTTTTCGGAAAAAAGTTGATAACCAATAAAGATAATTAATATATGTTCTTTTTATAATATTTTTTGTTTTATTGCGGATCATATTTAATATATTTTTCTAAATTACATTTTTTTTAAATGAGGTAATCGCCGGAAATTGATGTTTGTGGGCGCACCCGTTAATGGAATAAAACCATTTTAACATATTTTATACTTACATACGTATTCACTAAAAGTACAAAATTTCAAGTAATTAGCTCTTTTGGTTTTCTTCTTAGCGTGTTTTCCGTGTACAATCGGATGGACGGACATTATGATAATATGCAGCAGCATAATATCAATCAAATAATTAAAATAAATATAAATTTTCAAAATCGGCATTTGGAATATATTATTTATTATATATTATAAGTTCCCAATTTTTATAATTTATAACAGCGTTAACAGCGGATCAGTATATCAAAAAAATATATATCTTTTACATTTTCTGTCATACTGAGGTCTATATATTTTGAATTCTTTGTTTTTCTAGCCTCTTCTAATATTTCAACTTATTCATATTGTGAACGTCTTCGGTAGCTGACCATGATTGAAATTTGACATACTAAATATGAGCAATACCCTATCGTGTTGGACGTTATTTCATTGAGTGTTATTTGATCATAAAATAATTTCCAAAATTTAGGGTCTATTTCATTTGTATTTTGAGTGCTGTTTTAATTTTTGTTGTTCTATTTAAATTACTATTTAAATTTTTTTTACAATAATTTATTTTTTTGTGAATTCATTCAATAGGTGTTTTTTTATTTTGGGGGCTACTTCGTAGCGCATTATTTTCAACGTCTGCTGTGCGGCAGCCAAATCGCTTTTAACTGGGCTAAAACGCTTGCCGTACAGACGACTGACCTCCGGCCAATGACGCATAACATCGTCGAACGATGAGTGCCTGCGGCCAATGACCAATAAACGAATTTCCTTTTTTTATACATATTTCTACTATTGCTTCTCACTTGAATTACTCGTTCAGTGCACTATTTGTCGGTTTTTCATTTTTCTATAACTGCCTTGGTTTTCACTCACTTGGTTTTCATTTCTTTTCGTATTTGTGGTCGTATGTTTTTTTTGTACAGCTCTTTCTTCCACTATTGAAGCTGAGAAATCCTAGTAATGCAATGAAGTGCAAACGAACGATTGAACTACTTTGCTTGATTTGATGTTGACGCACAAGAGTCCTGTGGCGGAGGAGCCAACATGGGACGCATGCAGGCATTGCTGGTCTTTAAGCACGAAATAATAAGAAAAGTGGAATTTTTTGTGGTAACCCTTTTTTACTTTTTGATTATTTTTCGTTTGTACTGCCCTCTCTCTGCCTGGCTGAATTTGAAGTTGGAAATTTATGTGAAATCATGCTTATATAACCGAAAATGCTGAGTCAACGCAATCGCATATGATGATGCGGCAAAATACGGGACACACTAACCTAATGGAATTGGTGGTGGCTGCAGGTCAAGTGTTCGCTTCGTTTAAAGATTAACTGATATTAAGTGTAGCTACATAGTTGAAAAATGGCATTAATTTGTAGTCTATTTAATGTGAATAATGTATTTAAATTTCAATTATGGTTATATATGTTTTTTTTTTACACCACATTAAAAGGAATACTGAAAAAAATACTTTATTAAAAAAAAAGAAAGAAAGAAAATGTCAAAAATAAATACATATGCATTTGATTCACGTTCTAAAGCAAATGCATTTGTTTTAACTACTTTTATGTTGTTGTATTTATAGAGAAAACAACTAGAAAACTTTACTGCATATCTGTGCAAAATTTTAGTACATTTGTATTTAAAAAAAAAACATTTTTATATATTTGCACGTCTAGTAGTAAAATGAATTTATTGTTGCACATGCCATATTTATTACAATTTCATAAGTATTTATGATTATATATAAATGTTTCATAAATATGATCATTACACGTGCATTATAGATATTTTTATTTATTTAAAATTTAGATGTGTAATTTAAGTTTGAAATATTGAATTTTATTAAAAGCTTGTCAAATTTTTCTAATGATGTAGATGAAAGTACAACTAAATTTGCAACGATTATCATATCATAATATGCGCCTTCGCAGACAATTCCTTGTCTTCTGCCGTGTCTTATGCTTTCATTGCGGTTTTTTGCATGGATTTCGTTTGTACCTCATCACATTCGCAGTACGTCTCTGTGTGTTCATACGAATTTTGAAAATACAGACAATAAAAAAAAACTGCAATATGTAGAAAACGATTTTTTAATGCATTGTGTAGTAAAATCAAAACAAATAAATACTACTAAGTAAATAGTAGAACAACGTTTTTTTATAACAAAAATGTATTAAATTTTATTATATTAATTTTTTCGATATATTCTCTTTGGTCATCCGTTTGTAACACATGGAAGAAGGCTTTTCCAATATAGCGATGTCATCTCCCTACGGGAAAAAGGTGCCAATTGCTCTAAAACTACCTATAACATGACCGGTATCATTGGTACCGACTAAGACCAGTTCTGTGTTCAGTCTAAAGGTCTGCATGAGAAGACGGATCGTGTTCATGCTAAACATGTCGCTAGTGAAGTGAAATGGCACTAGGTGACGCCATAGTCACGAGACTAATTTACACGCAGCAACTAATGCTTCTACAATTCGTAGATGCTCATTTATATTGCATTGATTTAAATACAGTATGTCTTCCACACAGAAAAAATAGTGTATGTATATATGCAACTGATATTAATAGCAAACAAAATCGTATTCCAATTAAAAATATGAATGTATTTACTAATAATTAATTGTATTTACACATTTTTTAATTAAAATATTAATAGTAATTCATTTAATATAATTTCAATACAACTAAATCTTTAATAGTATTAACTACTTTTATTTGTTACTTTTGATTTATTTATTTTCTTAAATTGTACACTGTTTTTTCTTCTGGATTTCATTCTGTTTTTTGTTTGTGCGTCTCGTGCGTCGGCGGCGTCGTTCAGTTTCTTCTAACATTATTTTCTTCTTCTTACGAATATCAAATTTTATGTTTGACTCAATTAATTGGCCCACCTGTAGAAGTTGTGAAAACTGACTTCGGTAAAACATTCGTTAAGTTGAAAGAATTTTACAAAGCATATCAAACAGTATAAATACTTATTTAATATTTATTTTATGTTATATATTGAGTTCAATTATTTTTATTTTCATATGTTTCTATTCGACAAATATTTTAATTAATTTAACAAATTATTTAATTGACCCAATTTCCATCGAATGAAATTTTTATTTGATGTTACTAATTAATTAATTAATTAATGATTTAAAAATTCCCAATAAAAAATTTAATATATATAACAACTTTAATATCAATATGACAAAAAAATTAATTAAAGTATCTCCAATTATTATATTTTCATTATTACGAATATGGAATTCAATGCTACTAAAAGTTACATCGGCTGAATTTGAATTCAAAATTAATTGGATTGATTAATATTTTAGTTATATTTACACACTTTTTTTTCTGTGTGCAAGTAATTATTATAATGCATGCATGCAAGGGTGGAATAATCGTGAAATGTGAATGCATGAAGGAGAAGACCTTTAAAAATTATATATTTTTTAAAAGTTAGTTGTAATTTTTATTATAATTATATTTTGTGTTTTTATTTTATGTTGTACATATATTCACATTTTTAACTGCAAATTAAAATTTTCCGAAATGAAATTTAATAGGCAGACAATTCGGAATTATCTATAAAATCTGTCAGAAATTAACGACTCCGTATTCCAAAATGTCACTGCGCTGACATTAATGTTTCTCACTTCGATTAGTGTCAAAAGTGATATATGTTAATTGAACGCACTTCCTATACCAATCAACTCTTCCCTCAGCGGATACACTTTAACATTCAAACACATTTTTTTACATTATGTTTAACACATTCTTGTCCATGTTTTACGATGTTCCCCAATTAATATCGTCTGCGTGTTTGGTCTGCATTAATTAGATATCTACAAAAATAAAAACCATAAATGACTGTGCATATAATAAAATAAATTACAACAAATCGTACATAATAATCGTAAAAATATAATAATCAATAAAAATAATAAACTGTCGTTGGCCCTTCCGTAAAGCGTCGTTTCCTCTGCCTTTGTACCAACTTAATCAAGCACTAGTCACGAGTTACACATAAATAATAGGCTGAAGAACTGTCATGAAAACACATTGCAAAGTTTAACTTGTGTTTCGGTCAACATCACCATCATCCTCGTCATCAGGAACATTTGGTCATATGAACTGAACGTGGTGCATTCGTACATTTTGACTCTGCGCTATTTTCCTGCATGCATTTGGCATTTGACGAGTACTACAGATTTTTGAATTATGAAAACATCCGTGTGTGTTGGACTTTCAGTCGCTACGTGTGTCTGTCATGCTGTCGGTGACCGATGTTCGGGCTATATGGCTGGTCATTCACGTAGTAGACATTGAATACTTCTGTCTGGACAAGGGTCTGTTTTTGTTTTTCGTATATTTATTTTCGTTAAATGGTGAAATTTTTTTTTCTATGAACCATATTTAATTTATATCTTTTTTTATGAAATTTGGAAGTAACTGAAATTTTTCTGGAGATAGGCTAACATTTGATTCAACTGAAATTGATTTAATTCGGTTTGACATGATATAAATATCAAAATGACAATATAGCATACCATACTATATATAACTATACTAAAGTTGAAACATTAATATTGAATTGAATTTTTTATTTACACTTTTTTTTAAATTTAAATTTGAAACTTAAATTTTTATTTTATTTAACATTTTAATTTAAATTAACGAAATTATTATATAAGTAGTATAAATGTACCCCATTAAGACAGACCTTATAACCAGATCATATTGTTTATCTAACCTGTCGGGTTATGGCAGGGACAAACTTCTATTATCACTTCTTGACCATGGCCTTATAACTATTTTTTACTACGGCTTATGTGAACTTTTTATTTCCAATTGAAATTCTGTAGTAGAAATGTAGATAGGGCTCATGAACAAATCATGGCAATATTTTATAAAAACAGTCTCTGACGAAGTTCAATTGAGGTAACCAATAGGAAGTCCAATCTCCTTGTAAAGCATTTACCTTAACGGATACTTTTCAAGCGCCATGTTTAGGTTCTCGTTGCCCATATTCACACAAAAAAAAAATCACCAAAAATTTCATCAACTACCAGTATTCATCATATTGATGATTTCATTCATTGAACTAAAATCGTATTTTTAAAATGTTTTTTATTTTCAATTTTTTTTTAACATCAAATATCAAACACAAATTTGTCTCCATTGACAGTTTTATGTATTTATAATTCTTATACGAGAGATAATATTTAATTGCTAATTATGCGAAGACTCCTTTTCATCATGTTAATGAATAATGTACATCATATTGATGAATTTTGCGCATCAAACCACATTAATTTAAATATAATAAATCCTATAAGAATTATTAATACATAAATGTGTAAATGGAGACAATTTTTTTTAAATATGATGTTATAAAAAATATTAAAAGTGAAAAACATTGAAAAAAAAAAGATTTTAGTTCAATTAATGTAATCATCAATATGATGAATACTGGTAGTTGGTGAAATTTTTTGTGATATTTTTTTGTTTTCCATAGCCTTGTTAGGAACCTACACAGAAAAAAAATTAACATCATAGTGATGAATTCCGTTCTTCAAACCATGATTCATTGTATTGAAGAACCATTCATAATATTAATGACTAACGACATCAATGTTATGAATGCGATCATAAATATGATGAACATTTGCTAACTATCGACACAGTGTTCTTCAATATGATGAACTGTATGTGAAGAATACGTTTCATCATATTAATGAACAAGAACATAAAATACAACATACTTACTTCATATTGAAGAATGCTATTCATCAAACCAAATTTCAATCAAAATATTTATATTTCGTTCTTTTCTGTTGAACAACAAAAAAAATTTATATAATATTGATGAATTCCTTTCTTCAAAACATAAAAAAAATGTTTTTTTTTCCAAAATAATTTTTTTTTGAAAACATTTTTTTTTGGAACAATTTTTTTTTTTTAATTTTTCGGATAATTTTTTTATATATAAATAAAATGTTTACAACACTTTTTTTTAGAATTATTTTATAATTTTTTTTTATTTTGAATAAATATTATGAACTAATTCATCAATATGACAATTCAAATTCATTGTATTAAATATTTTGTTCATATATATAATGAATGCAATTATAAATATGTCAGTTAATGAACAATGGTATCAATATGATGAATCTGGTAGTTGGTGAAAAAATTCATAATATTATGAATTTAAAATAACATTCATAATTTGACTTATTTCAGATAGAAATGAGTTAGTTCTAATTAGTAAACATAAATTCATTAAGTTCAAATATAAGGTTATGTTAATAATCTACTTAGTATCGAATTTAGCTCTAATTATGACTCTAAAATTCTCCAATTAGATTTAAACGCATTGACAACCAAACCATCTAAGTGACATCTTTTCAAATTGACATGATTTGAATGCGGAAATCAATCGACTATCAAGTCAATAAATATTTAAACTGTTCTGCACAAATTACACCAACAACCAATGAAACGGCATTTGAAATATTTTTGGACAAACACATGATGATGATGGTGTCGATGATCACGAGGACGATGACGATGCCGTCTGGCTCAGAAAACTGTTTAAACGGATTTTCGTACAAACTAACAGTCTATTTGATACTCTGCGTTGCAATGTTAACAAGGAACACAAGGACTTAAATACGCACACAACAACAAACAGACTAGAGGACAGACGGATGAATAGACAGACAGACAGACAGACAGACAGACAGACAGACAGAAAGACATACATACACGCAGATGTAACAACACAGAGACTTCGGCATTGTCCACAAGCCAAAAAGGATAAAGGAGCCAAACCAAATCAAACCAAAGCAAAGGGCGGCAGTACGGCGCAAGAAGAGCCAAAGGGTTTTGGCCTGATTTGCGACGAGAGCCGAGTCGAGCGCTCTGTGGCCGGATATCGCCGCTTTCAATTTTCAACTTGAATACATCGTATGACCGCAGGACGTAGAACGAACTGGGAGATGTGGAGACGATGTGGTGAATGTGGCGGCAACTGATACCCGACCGGAAATCGAGGACCACGAGTATTTGCAAAATTTGTCGCAGAAGTAGCAACAGCAACGGCAGCAGTAGATGCAGGACTACGTACATTGCTGCCAATTTGGAAAGTTCCATTTGCTGTTGTTGTTTGTACCGCCCTGGATCGACAACTACCTATTCGTTGCATTGTTGCTGTAATTTATACCGAAATCAAATTCTCTGAACGTATTTTATGCTGTTGCTGTTGCGCATATTTTTGTCAAAGCTTTGACATCCGCAGCCACAGCAGCTGTTACTGCTGCTTCAGCACTACTGGCGATGCGTTTGCAAAGTTCTCCATTGCGATCTGATTTGGTTGAATTCACCAATTGCGAAATCTTCTTTGGGTTGACATTGTTTTGCAGTCTGCATATTTCACAGCATTTATATGCAAAGCCTTGTTTCAGGCTATTTGGAGTTATTCCAAGAGTTATACATGGGAAAATAAGTTTGTAATTTGGGTGATATAGAAAACAAAAATATTTTTCCTGATTATTTCGTTTTTCGTTCAAATATTTAATTTTCGAAAAAAAAAAATCGTATTTTTTTTTACAATTTTTTTTTTGAATATTATGTTTTCGCACAAATTTTTATTTTTCGAAAAAAAAAAAATATATCGAAATTTTTTTTTTTGATAAAAAAAATAAATTTTTGCTTTGAAAAATTTTTAAGGAACATTATGAAAATAACGATTTTTTTTAACATTAGAATCATTAAATTGCTATTCAAAGAAAGAATCTTGTTGTTGGTAAAAAATTCATATTATTTATGAAGAAAATGATCATATGAAGAATTTTTTCTTTCATATTCTAAGCGGTCCAGAGGTCACATATCCAAAAATATCTACAAACTTGCAATCTTGAAAGAATTTCCTTTCATTCCAGTACCCATGTATACAAATTTGTAGGTGCACCGAATTTAGAATTTCTTTTTCGGGAACCACAGATTCGCGGGAAAATACTATTAATATATATTTCAAAGTCAATATTTATTTGACCAAAAAGTTCTCTTAAGCCCGTATAAAGTAAATTCACCTGTAGATTTATGTTTTACATGAGATATTAGAACATAAGTGATCGGTTAGCAGATCTCAATAAACCGATCATGCCCATTTTCACTGACAGACAGAGTAGACATATATGTAATCTAAATTATGAGTTTTATATATCTAGCTCCTCCAGTTTTTCTGTAATCGTGATTTCAACGTACAGTCAGACGGACATCGCTAAATTTATCGAGAATACTTTTCCATACCGGATATGCTTACTTATGGTTGTTACAAACGGCGTACCAAACGTAATATATATACCCTGTCACTATTAGTGTAGGATAGAAATATATTGTATACAGTAATGAAGTGAGTCTAGGTTTGAATGAAATTTTATTGTAGAAAATTTGAAAGGAATATTTGATAATTTCCGAGTGGCATCTTTTTAAAAACTTAACAAAAAGTTAGGTGGGTGACATCTTCAAAACCTATCTAAGGGTTTTTGGCTTTTGTCGATTTTTGTATTTCGGGTATCAGCTCCCTTAGGAATTTCATAATAAAGTTCATGTAACAAAATGGGTGTAATAAATTCAAAATGTTTTCTAATATTTCAGCAATCATATTTTGTCAATATTAAATTATATTAAGTTTTCCAAATATACATTTTTTAAGTGGAATTAAAATAGTTTTTTGTATGGATATGGTAGGTATTACCTTATTTTTCAATATGTTTAGTTAGTATAATATATATTGAAATTCATAAAACTATAATTTGAATTTTTAATATATAACTAATAAGAATACATTTTATTTAAGGATAGCTTACTTAAAATATTTCCCTTAGTTTATATGTGTTTATTGCTGTATAAAACAATCGATAACACAGAAAATTATCTAAATATCAAAAATCCTATTATATAGAATATTTTCACAAATAATTCTACAATATTGCTTACTCGAAATAATGTTTTGGATTATTCTAAATTTCGATTTCTAGTACAAATTGCATAGTCCTTGTACAAATTCAAAAAAGTTTTGCACACCTTATTTTTTAAATACTAATAAACCATTCTAGGGAGTGAGACATGTATGTTAAAAAAATAAGTGACACCCTACTAAATCATGTTTCTGTATTTTCAATTTCGAAATGTTTAAACATTATTCATAATTATTCATAGTATATTTCTACTTACTTACATCTAAAAATGAGTATGAACAAAAATCCAAAAATCAAATAAAAACTGTTTTTTAAATTTAAAAACCTGACCTTGAGCCCATTTTGAATAAGAAAAATCTTATTACATTAAGAAGTCGACTAAAATCAAAATAATTTTAAAGTACCTATAGAAAATTTATCCGACATGTTTTAACTTTCGATAGTAATTGTATTTTAATTTTGATACCATTTAATTCGTTTTTTGATGCTACATAAATCGATATAAAACACCCGGTTTTTAATTAAATTCAATCCGTTCAAATTCTGTGCAATGAACTCAATTCCATTTTTGTTTCCGAATATTTTAAATGCAATTGCTGAAAATTTGACCACAGTGAGTGAGTGATAAGTAGAAAAATATATAATTATAGATAGATATATAGAAACAAATAGATTTTTGAAAATTAATGCTTTTTTTAAAGAATTTTTCCTTACTGCCACCAACTACTTAGGAATACCATGTCCATATCCTTAGCAGCTGCGTCTTTCAAAACAATTCAAACTGCAGCTTTGATTTCCTGTCGATGCTGCTGCGGGCAGAGATTGAACGGCCACCGAACAAAGTGTTGCACCCGGAATTGACAAATCACACAATTTCGACAGAAAGTTGCGTGAAAACGAGGTCAATCGGTGACAATATTTCAACGGCTCCGCAATATGCGACCAACTGCTGCAGCAACGCAAAACGACGGACGTGAAAGACACAACATTGTAGACACTTTGGATGCCAATTTCGAGCAAATTGCAAATTTCCAAACTTTCGACCTCATCAGCAGCACAATAATAATCATCATCTTCAAAGCAGCAGCAACATTATCAACAGCAACATAATTATGATCAACACACAACATCATTTGCGCTCACTTGCAACCGGAAATATCAACGGGCCAGCAATATGTCGAACGGAAATCTCGGTCCCTTTCTAGCTGAAGGTCGGTCGGTAGGTCGGACTCTACGTCTGCGGTCTGTATCTGTCCGACGTGGAAGAGTTGCATTGAGCAACTCAAGTCTTGGCCTTGCCATCAGTAAAGGAAGCGGAAGTGCACAAGTATGGCTACCAACAGAAATCGATGGGGTCTCATGCCGTCGTTATGTGTACGTCAGTACTTGGTGTTGGGTATATTCGCACTTTTGCTCTATTGGATTTAGCATAAAACTCTCCTAATGTCATGGAACTCATCAAGCGCCTGTGTGAAGTGCCAATGCTTCCCACCATCTGAGTACTTGGCCCAAATTGTTGATGGCAGTGGCATCACATTTATTGCAATTTACCAATTTGTATGCAAAGTCGAAGATGGCAACGGCGCTGTGCATCATAGTTGGCATAGAAATTGGCTGATTTCGAATGCCCAAAATTACACGAACGGCTTAAAATTGCATTTAGTGTATATGCGGTTTTGGCAGTAATTGGTATTTGACGAGAATATTAGGTATTTATTTGTTTAATAACTAGGGTAAAGTGGGAAACGATTGATGTGCTATCAAAAAATATTAAATATTAAAAAATATATGCCTTTTAATTTATTTATAGATTTTAGGGCGATTTTTCAAAATAGTTAATTTTCGAACATCTTGAAAAATCTTGGGGTAAAGTGGGAAATGTTAAAAAATTCATTCTTTTGTATTTTTAAAAAGACGTTCATTTTAAAACTTCTTATTCAACCCTTCTGCACAAATTGGAAAAAATGACCCAATTTTTATGGAAAATCGCAATTATAGGTATTTCAAAATATTAGTATTGATTAAAATATGTATTTTTTGATATTGTATATATTAAATTTTCTTATAAATAATTGAAGAAAAAGAAAATTTATGGCAATGGGTGGGTCAATTTGACCCAAATTGAATATAAGCATTATATTTTCAATTTGTGCAGAAGTGTTAATTGACAAGGTTTAAATTACACATTTTTTGAAAGCAAACACCACCACTCTAGAAACTTTTTCATACATTTTTTCACTTGTTCTCGAAAAGCAATAAGAACGTACAAATGTGAATAAAATCTTCGATGAAAAAATGAACACACGACAGTTGTTTTATTTTTGTCTAATAAGGCAAAAAAAAAAAAAAAACAAAAAATTGCAATTTCCCACAATACCAGATTTCCCACTTTACCTTAGGTCTCCCTATATATCTTCTTTTCAACGGAAATAGAAGTAGACCTAAATACATTTTTTGAAAGAACCCAACTGGTAAAATTTAGATATATATAGTACCAAGTAACCGAATTTATAACTTACAATAGGAACCAAATCTTAAGTCGAAAATTTGAAATCTAAAAACATCAACATCTGCCGCACTTTCAGCAATTTGACTTCGGACAAAGATGATGCCAGCGACTGCTCGCAGACTAACAACGGCGGTGACTGGATCCATGGCACAAGGATACGATTGCATTAAAAGCGTAGCAACGGACGCAAAAACTGATTTATGCGAATTGGAAGTGTGAACTTTGCGCAGTGCAACATTGGAATGGCCTGTGCAGCACGATTCCCACGCATTCGGTTTTTATGGGTTTATGAAACAAATGATGGATTCGCGAAGGACATGTTGCAGTCTGTGGGAGTGACAGGGAATGTCAAATGAAGAAGGAGAAACCTGGATATAGATGAAGGCAACGTCCGTTCGAATTTATATTTGCAGCATATAGTAGAAGCTTTGTTCACTCAAACTGTTGCAATATTCAATGAATTTTATGTGCGACCCGTTATTGTCGAGGTTGCTGTTGTTGTTCTTGTACCTTCTGTTGACTCCTCCTGACATTGATTCCTTCCTGGACATATGTTGTTGTGTTCCTCGTTGTTTATATTTACATTCTTGTTTTTTACTACCACTACCTGACCGGAATTTTGAATTTAATTAAGAAAATATTTATGCGAAACTTCAAGGATATCTTTGGCTCTTGTATGTTGCCTGCTAAGGATGCGTGCGATTGGAATTTTATGGCGAGCGAGATGGGTTTTTTCGTCGTTGTGCTCTACAAGAATTTCACTTGTTCGACGGGTACAAAAATTTTCAACTCAGAGGTCGAAGATAATAAAAAATTCAAGGATGCAGCAAATTTAATATAAAATAGATAGCTACGATTTTTTTTTGATGTTGGCTACACACCATTTTTTAATTAATTTTAAAATAGCAAGGCGTTGGTTTTGTGGCATCGAATGATATTTCGATGGTATTTTTATTAATTTTGAAGTAGTTGGCTAAAATAGTTTATTGCAGAATGGTACTAAAATATCAGAATATTTCACTTAATTTCGTTTTGATTTAAACAAAAATTATTATTTAATTTATTTGAAAATACATAAAATTTGAACAAAATTATGCAACACACAAGTCAAGTCCTTTGTATGTGGTTTTCAGCAATGTTTCCTGCATAATTATTTGCTTCTTGAGTGCGGCAAAAAGTTTTAGTTCTGCTGCCCATCCTCCGGCTCCTGCCTCTTGACACAGCGGATGCCAAAGTATGAAGCACAACAAGCAGGATGCAGAAAAGTATCATCTTCTTATCTGTAGACAAAGAAATACTATATTTTAAATGCATACCAAAGGATTTCCAACTAACTCGAAATACAATAGCTGCATTCTTAAAAGATTTCCTTAATAGAATTGCAATTATTACTTGAAAATATTACACACAAATTAAATAAAGATATCAAAACTTAATTTTATTTTTATGTAGATTTATAGAACAGTTTTATTCTATGGGATAAAAAAAAAAAACAAAAGGCAAAAGATGTATCATTTGTATATGAATAAATTTCTAATTTTTGTGTACTGGTTTATGTTATAGTTTCAGATATTGGTTTTGGTTAGTATTTGGTTTGGCCCTTCGGCGTTGCTTCACAGTTGAAACACATATCAATAATATGCCTGTCCATGTTAAAAACATAAACTTACTTACTTAAATGGCCCTTACAACCGTGGGTCGGTTTTGGCCGCTGAGATGAAGCCGCGCCAGTCGGATCTGCTTTGCGCGCGCTGACGCCAGTTAGAAATACCAAGCGTTGTCAGGTTGTCCTCAACTTGGTCTTTCCAACGCAGATTTGGACGCCCTCTTCTACGCTGTCCACCTTCGAGTTTCGATTCAAGCACCTTCTTGGCTGGAGTGTTTTCATCCATGCGTTCGACATGACCTAGCCAGCGAAGCCGCTGGATCTTGATGCGCTTGACTATGTCAATGTCGTCGAATAACTCATACAGCTCGTGGTTCATCCTGATTCGATACTCGTTAGCAAAGCAGATAGGGCCAAAGATTTTACGGAGAATCTTTCTCTCGAACGCTCCCAGTACTCTCTCATCGGTGGTGGCCAGCGTCCATGTTTCTGCACCATAAAGTAGGACGGGCATGATGAGTGACTTGTAGAGCGTTATTTTTGTCCGGCGAGAGAGGGCTCTGCTTCTCAATTGCCTACTGAGCCCAAAGTAGCACCTGTTGGCAAGAGTTATTCTCCGTTTGATCTCCAGGCTGACGTCGTTGTTGCTGTTTACACTGGATCCCAGATAGACGAAGTCCTTCACAATGTCGAACTTGTGGGTGTCAAAATCAGCTTTTTGTCCAAGACGCACGGACTCTTTTTTGCTTGTTGACACAAGGAACTTCGTCTTGTCCTCGTTCACCGCTAGACCCATTCGACGCGACTCTTTCTCCAATCTGGAGAATGCTGCGCTGACTGCTCGTGTGCTCCTGCCAATGATATCAATATCGTCGGCATATGCGAGCAGCATGACACTTTTGTTGAGGATAGTGCCGCTTTGACGGAGTTCGGCAGCTCGAACTATTTTCTCCATCAATAAGTTAAAAAAGTCGCACGATAGGGAGTCACCCTGTCTGAAACCTCGTTCGGTATGAAATGGCTCGGAGAGGTCTTTTCCTATTCTCACTGAGCAACGTGTGTTGCTCAGGGTCATCCTGCAAAGCCTTATAAGTTTCGCAGGTATACCGAACTCAGACATTGCGGCGTATAATCGTTCCCTTATCGGAGTGTCGAAGGCGGCTTTATAGTCGACTAATAGGTGGTAGGTGTCGATCTGTTTTTCTAGGGTCTTTTCCTGGATTAGGCGCAATGTGAAAATCTGGTCTATGGTGGACTTTCCAGGTCTGAAGCCGCACTGATAAGGTCCAATCAGTCTGTTGACGATGGGCTTCAGTCTTTCACATAATACGCTCGATAGAACCTTGTATGCGATATTGAGTAGGCTGATCCCACGGTAGTTGGCGCAGATAGTGGGATCCCCTTTCTTAAGGATTGGGCAGAGTACACTGAGGTTCCAGTCACTTGGCATGCTTTCATCCGACCATATTCTGCTTACGAGCTCGTGCATGCTCTCTATTAGCTCTTCGCCTCCGGTCTTAAACAATTCAGCAGGCAGGCCATCAGCACCTGCGGCTTTGTTGTTTTTCAGCCGAGCAATGGCTGTTCTGACCTCGTCATGGTCGGGTGGCGGAATCTCAACGTCGTCATCAAGTACTGGGGTTGCCGGGTTTGCTTCTCTATCGGTGGAATTGAGGTCATCATCACCGGTCAGCAGTTTAGAGAAGTGATCCCTCCATATTTTCAGTGTGCTCTGGATATCTGTCACTAGATTTCCGTTCTCATCTTTACAGGAAGAGGCTCCGGATTTCGAACCTCCGGCTAGGCGTCTTATTTTCTCGAAGAATTTTCGAGCCTCATTCCTGTCCCCATGCATCTCAATCTCCTCACACTCACGTCTTTCTGCCTCGCTTTTTTTACGCCTGAAAAGACGTCTCTCTTCCCTCCTCTTCTCTTTGTATCGCTCCTTCGCAGCTCGCGTAGCTACTGACTGCAGGGTGGATTTGTACGCAGCGTCTTTCTCTGCAGTGGCCGCGCGACACTCTTGGTCATACCACTGATTCCTCAGGGGGCGTTGGAATCCAAGCACCTCTTCGGCAGCCGTACGCATAGAGCAGGAGATATGATTCCACTGCGCGCTTATATCATCGAGAGGAGGAGTGCTTTGTCTAAGCAGGTGTGAGAGTCGAGTGGAAAAGGCTTGCGTTGTCTGTTGTGATTGCAGCTTTCCGACGTCTAGCTTTCTCTGCGTTTGGTTCCGTACGTTCTTCGCAGCGCTTAAGCGTGTGCGGACCTTGGCTGCTACAAGGTAATGATCCGAGTCCATATTGGCACCTCGGATAGTGCGTACGTCCATCACGCTTGAAGAGTGCCTTCCGTCAATCACAACGTGATCAATTTGATTTCGAGTTTTTTGATCGGGCGACAACCATGTGGCCTTGTGGATATCGAAATGTTCGAATCTAGTGCTACTAACTACCATGTTTCGTGCTGCGGCGAAGTCGATTAGCCTCGTTCCGTTATCGGAAGTGTTGGCATGGAGGCTAAATTTTCCGATTGTGGGACAATAGATGGCTTCTCTGCCCACCTTGGCGTTAAAATCGCCTAGCACGATTTTGATATCGTGGCGGGGGCAGCGCTCGTATGCGTTGTCTAGGCGCTCGTAGAAGCGCTCTTTTGTCTCGTCATCTTTCTCGTTCGTCGGAGCGTGTGCACAAATTAGGCTGATATGGAAATATTTAGCCTTGATGCGGATTGTTGCCAGCCTTTCGTCCACGGGCGTGAACCTAGAGACAAGGTGGCGGAGTCTCTTGCCGACCACAAATCCACATCCAAATTCGTGTCTCTCCGCATGGCAGCTGTAGTAGATATCACAGGACGCTTGTTTCGAACAGCCCTGTCCCGTCCATCGCATCTCCTGGATAGCGGTGATGTCAGCCTTATATTTTTCGAGGACATCTGCCAGCTGGATAGAGGCACCTTCCCTATAAAGGGTCCGGACATTCCAGGTGCATATCCGTAAATCATGGTCCTTAAAACGTTTGCGTGGGTCGTTAAAAACATAAAGCTGCCATATTTTCTGATGGCATATCGTCACTATCATGCCAAAGGGGTGAATGTGCAATTTTTGACATTTTCGTTTTTTTACATTTGCATCGCGTGTCATTTTGTTGGATATTTCTAAGACAAAACCAAAAGGACGAATTTGAAAAATTGAAAATCTTGTCATGCCAAAAGGGCTTTTTTCGCCATAACTTTTTATTGGTATAAGATAAAATATTGGTGTAAAGGCATTGCCAAACATTTTTTCCTGCAAATAACAAATGTCAAATTAATGTTTGACAAAATATTTTTAATTAATTATGCAAATCGATAGGTGCTTTGAAAACTAACAATTATTGCCTTTACATCACTATTTTATCTTGTACCATTAAAGAGTTATAGCAAAAAAGCGAACAGATTCGCCCTTTTGGCATGACAAGATTTTCAATTTCTTCGTTTTTATGCTATAATTTTTTATTGGTGCAAGATAAAATAGTGGTGTAAAGGTATTTATTGTTTGTTTTTAAAGCACTTATCGATTAACATCATTATTTAAAAATATTTTGTCAAAATTTTTTTCCTGCAAATAACAAATGGAAAATTAATGTTTGACAAAATATTTTTAATTAATGATGCAGATCGATAGGTTCTTTAAAAACAAACAATTAATACCTCAACATCACTATTTTATCTTGCGCTAATAAAAAGTTATAGCATAATAAACTAAAATATTTGCGTTTTGAGTAGGATATAGTCTCACAAAATCCGTATTTATAATTCAGTAGGCTATCCAAATCTATTTTACGTACGTTATAATAATTGACAAATAAACCAAAATAACAAAAAAAAAATTGAAAAAAATATAAATTATTCTAATTTTTAAAGCATTTCAAACTTTAAAATTTGATTTCCCAACATTTTTAAAAATGCACATTCGCCCCTTTGGCATGACAGTGACGATATCATCTTTACTGTCTGAACAGAATACAGGCGGCGACCGAAAAATGAGAGAGCGATCATTGAAAATAACAACAAATTTTGCATCTCATCATGTGTCAGCCAATAACAATCTGTCAGAATCAGTGTTGCCATCACCCAACGGTCAAATATGGCTAAAATTTCTTAAAAAATGGCTAAAAATTGCTAAATTTTATTATATCTAATACAAAACACTGGATTCAAAACTCTTCGGTTAAGAGCCTCATTTTTTTTTTGAATAATATTGGGGATTAGGCACTTAAATAATCCCGTTTAAGTTTCCTGAAGTACTTTATTATTCATTTGTTAACCACTTTAATGCAAATATCATCTATTCGGGATCCATGTCGAAACCTAAAAATGTTGATATTTTTTTCAGTAAAAACATTTAGATTTTATGAAAAACGGACATTTTGAAACTACTAATTTTTCAATGATATCAAACAAAGGACACAGTTTATTCTAATGAAAATATTCAGTCATTTTGTTTAATTAGTGTGAAACAAAGTTTCTTTCATTAATCGATTTTAATACTCACAAAAAATACCTTTTTACAGCGATTTTTTACCTCTTTGTACTTTTACATACCAGTCTTTTTTTCAATATTTGTTATGTTAATAATCGATACTACAATTTTTTTCGTTTAACAAATAAATATTTATTTTAATTAATTTTTAATTAAGTAGGTATTTATCTAAGTATGAATTGTGAATTTTTGAATATTCGCCACATGCAAATAAAAATCTAATAAAAAACGAGTTGGGAAAGTTAGGTCACATGGGTAAGTTCGGTCACATGGGGCGGATTTTTATAGTCGGTCGGGCCCGACTATGGAATACCCTACACCTTTGGTGGGGATCCTAATGTGGGATATTGGATATTTAATTGACCTTAATTTTAAAGTTTTTAATTATGCTGAACCTTCCCACACTCAGAATTTTATTCACATATCAGAAATTTACGTCTTATATCCCCATAATTTTGAAAATTGATATAAAAGTATAAAAAATAATTAATTAGAAAAGTGTAATTGGGCGGACCACGTCTATATTTAAAATTTTGTAAGGCTAATATTTCATAGAATTGATTTTAATAATTAACGGATCAAATTTCCACTATTAAAAACCGGGAAATAATGAAAAAAAAAATGTGGGCGGATCACGCCCATTTTTGGACCACACATTTTTAGGTGAATTATAACAATATGTTTTAAATTTTATAACTATATCTTGAATACTTTTCGAGTTATTAGTTCCTAAAGATTTATATAAAAGTGACTTGTATGGGAGGTGGGCGTGTCTGTTGACCGATTTGACTCATTTTCAAACTCAGTTCCTACTTTTGGCTAAAATATATTGTGACGAAATTTCATCGCATTTTGAGCATTATTTCTCAAGTTATTCTGTATTCGGACAGCAAGACAGCAAGACAGCAAGACGGACAGACAGACAGACAGACAGACAGACGGACATGGCTAAACGGACTCGGGTAGTGATGCTGATCAAGAATATATATACTTTTCCATACCGGACACGCCTCCTAAGGGGCGTTACAATATATGCACAAAGTTAAAAACTACCTCATAGGTGTAGGGTATAAATAGCTAAAATGTCGTAAATAAAAAAATGGCTAAATTTCCGGTATTTTCAGAATTTATTGGCTAAATCTAGCCATAAAATGGCTGTTTTGGCAACACTGGTCAGAATATGATATGTCTTCTCAGAGAGTAAATATGTATCAGAGCTCTCGATTTTTTCTCGAAATTAAATGTTCGAGCTACCCGGGTAATTTGTTCGTTCGTTTGTTCGAGCTATTCGAGTAGCTCGTTTGTTCGAGTAGCTCGATTGCTCGTTCGTTGTTCGAGTAGCTCGATTGCTCGATCGTTGTTCAAGCTTCGAGTAGCTCGTTCGTTCGTTCGTTTGTTCGATTGACGATTGTTCATTTGATCGCTTGTTAATTTGTCTGTCCGTTCGTTTGCTTTATGTGGGAGTTGGTCGGAAGTGGTTGGAACAATGTAGGTGGACAAAAGTGGGTGGGTGGGCAAAAGTGGGCGGAAAGTGATAAAAAGAACGAACAAAATTTTATTGCAGAAATCGGTAGCAGACAGCAAGGGAAATCGAATGGTACCACTCTCAGTGGTCCCTGACCCCCAAAAGGGGGTCAAAAACCCATTTATGACCCAAAAATTTTTATTTCAGAAATCGATAGCGGACACCATTAGAATGCTATTGGTACACTTTGGAGTGGTCCATTACCCCCAACCACTTTCCAACCACTTTTGCCCACCAACCCACTTTTGTCCACCTACATTTTTCCAACCACTTCCGACCAACTCCCACATAAAGCAAACGAACGGACAGACAATTGAACGAACGAACAAGCTACTCGAAGTTCGAACAACGATCGAGCTACTCGAACAACGAACGAGCCATCGAGCTACACGAACAAACGAGCTACTCGAATAGCTCGAACAAACGAACGAACCAACTACACGGGTTTTGCGAACTACCCGGGTAGCTCGAACATTTAATACCCGGGTTGAAATCGAGAGCTCTGATATGTATATTACTTTATTTTTATTTTCCTATATTTTCACCTTTTTATTTTCAAAAGCAAAAAGGTTCACTTGGTTCACTCAGTTAGTTCAATTAGTTGGCATCACTTGTTCTCGTTTCGGTCAAATTCTTGGGTTGCTTGGGTTTTAATTTTATACCTTCGCACTTTCGCAGTCGTCAGTCATGTGCCTATTTGTGTGTGTGAAAAATCACTTTGTGCAATATATAGACCTTTCATAATACATTCTTAGTGTAGTCAGACGAATTTAAATAAAAGAAAAAACAATAACACAGTTTCTGTAATATATAGAAACCGAATTTTCAATACATATTGTAGTCAATGCAAGTCAAATGAAATCAAATGAACTTAAAAAAAACTAACCAAATGTTGTAGACCAAAATTTTTTCAAACTCACTTCAAGATATTCATTTTATTTCAAGACATGCACTGTGCTTGAAAAATAAATGAATGTGTTGCTCATAGCAACAAAGCTCAAGTAGTGTCAAAACAAAACACAAACAAAACATAGTTGTAGTGAAGAGGTATATAATGATGTGCAATAAAAATATAAATACTGAAATGATTATGCCACTGAGTACTCATTTTACATTCATTAATATTGAAATATAGAAAAAATTTAAAAGATATAAGAAAATCATTTAATATTTTATATTAAGTTTTTTATTTATCGAACAACATTTTTTTTTCATTATCAATTTTTTTGTTAAATGTATTGATTTTTGACCAAATTGTAATTTTTGTCGTACACATTTTTTTAATAATTTAGTGAAGTGTAGTCGCTGTAGAGACTTCACTATAACACTCTCGACTGTCATTGCAAAATGCTCTAAATACTGTAGAGTGCAGTAGTGCATATTTTTCAGAGAGAACTTCAACTACATTTGTGCAGATGTCTAGTACAAAAGTAATATTAAACCAAAATTAAGTGCCAAATACGCAGAGAATTGTCACTCTGAAATTCTTTCACCGATAATATTAAACCCTAAATTTGGAACTTTGCAATCCCGAATGTTATATTTTTGATATAACATTATCTATTTTTCGGGACAAAGAAAATTTCTAAATTACCAAAGTAACTAATAGCTTCGTTAAGGCAAAGAGGGTTTCAACAATGTTAGTTAAGATTAGTACTTTGAACAAAAGCATTATAATAAATCCAAAAATTAAATAAATTTGTTTAAGTTTTAAAAAGACGTTAATAAAGATCGTATGTGGCATTTAAATTTTTAAACAGAATATTTAATTTGTTTGGCATTTAGGTGGAATGAACCGTTTGGTTTTCTGAGTGTTTTATATTTAGTTTCAAGCACTCTAAAGTTCTAATTTATTACTTACTATATGTTGTTAAATTAATTTAATAACTTAACAATTTCAGTAGATTCGTTGGGCTGAAAATTGATGTAGACTTTTCACATAAATTGTGGTTATAACCACAGCAATTGTAAAAATCAATTTGCATGTGTTGTAAAGTGCTATTTGTTGTGTTACCTTTATTGGCCTTATGGTTGATTCATAACTTATATGTGCCACTTGAGTTCAAGGGGCTTATTTAAAGTGTTCGTACTTTATTTCATAGTAATTTTAAAAGCTTCACCATTTCTAAATTGAAACTGTAAATTTCTTAGTAGGTATTTTTAATTTTAATATATGTATTAAGGTACCTATAAAATAAATGCAAAATACAAAAGCCTAAAATAAATCCTTCTGTGCACTTGGTCCTGCTCTATTTAAACCTTAGTTCTTCATATATTTATGAGGGAAAAATTGAAGCGCTCAGATAAGCAGCAAACATAAATCTCTTCGAAGGACATCAGCCTCTTCTGCGCCCTTTCTTAAACCTCTACTCAGAAAAGAACTTAATTTAAAAATCAAGCAGCTTCTATAAAATATGCTTAAGATTATATATTTTTTACGGTTTTTGCATTGTTGCTGCTCGCGCACCATACCAACGGGGAAATGGGGGCGCCTGACACATGGCCGGAGTCTGTACAGTATCTCAAAGTAAATACATTATTTGAATTGATGCGCTGAATGTCCTGTGCACGGACGCAAAGGATTAAATACATACTATACAAATATAAGGGAAATGATATTAAATAAAATTTATAATAGGATAGAAAAGCATATATTGAGGGTATATTGTATAGGGTAGACTAAAGAATAATGTGACCGAGATTTATTTTAAAATTTGCTACAAGTATTTAGTGCTATTTGATCGTAAACTTAGTTAAAGGCGGTAGGAAATATTTACAAAAATTTATTATTTATTTTAATTTTTTTGAAGCTTCGTTTATTTTCACACACTCAATAGCAGCACGTTCTTCATTTATTAAATTAAATTCGCATATGTTACATATCCGTTTCCGCTTATGTTGCGGGATACTTTTACTTTTTGAGTTCGCGCCTCGTATGTGATTTGAATAAATTTAATTGCGTTGATGTCAGGTCTGAATCCTTAATAGGTTTTGTATTTTTGTTTGCGAATGCTTTTAATTCTCGTGCTTAATGCGTGATTTTTAATGAGTTCGCTCATCAGGCATGTGATGGATGCCGGTGTGATATCAGTGTGTTTGCGGATTTTCTGTGCATAATGAGCCATCATTACAATTGGCTCATTTCCGCAAAGGTGCCACAACACAACTCTGCGGGTGTGGTAAGTGCTGCTGAAATTTCAATTAAAAGGTGCGCAAAGCCAAACATCTACCCAGAGAATTTAAATTAGAAATTATTTGCAGGAAATGTTGCATAATTAAATATAATTTTAACTTAAATAAAATATAATTTATTTTTGTGAATTTTATTTTATAAGGGCATTTTTTTCGAATTTTATCGAAAAAAAATTTTGTTTGAAAAATTCAAAAAAAAAAACAAATTTTTATCAATTTTAATAAAATATTTTTTTTTCTGTATTTTTTTATCACAAATACTACAGACAAATTAAATATTTATATGTTGAAACATTTCACATAGACTTGTTGCTCACCACAAAAATACAAAAATATTCACTAATGCTCTAAATGGTCAAACTTTAGCACTCATTAATTTTTCTTAGTCTTTCTCGATGCAATAACATTACGCATTTCGTGGGCCACCTATTTCAAGACCCTCCCCAGAACTTAATAATTAATTTAGCCAAGCCATTAATGCAAAGAAAACGCACATAAAACTGAAAACAATGAAAATATTTTCTGGAACGCATTCCTTCGCCGGTCATAAACCATGTCCGACCCGAATAGTCACTGGCAGCACGTGCGCCCAATTGTGGACCCGGCGGTTTAATTAATGGGTCAGTCCAACCGGCGGGCAGCCAGTATCCACCGACACTTAAGCAGCAAATCGTGCAAGACGATGTTGGCCCCATCCAAGGACCACAAACACAATAAAAGGGTCATTAGCAACGTGCTACCGATGCTTAATTCGCCAAAGTCAAACCTTAATCAAAGAAAAGCCACAAATAAATAATGTATTCGATGATGGTCTGTCTGTCTGCATATGGAAATTCTGTTGGTTTAGCATGAAGTTTGATGTGTGTGTTCAGTATTGGTCGAAAAACTTAAAAATTAAAACTTAAATCAAAAAACATAAAATATCCATTAGTTTGCTGATGGCCTCTCGAAAACTTTAGTTTGAGGTTCCACCTAATGTCGAAATTGATTTATTTACGAAAATGTTTAGCAAAAGTTTCATTGGAAATTTGTAACTTTTGTTGCCGTTTTGTGGGCAGCAACAACTATTATTGCTATGCAAACATAGAAGTTGTCAGCAACATCGACAGACAGAAAGACAGAGAGAGCAACATATTAACACCAATACATGTTATTGCTGTTGTTCCATTAACGTCAGCAGCTCCTTTTTGTACTTATTGCTGTCGTCCTTAACAACTTGAAAATCCTTTATTATAGCCTCTTGATTTCAGCTACATTTGCCTGCTGCCTGCTGTATTCCTCGACTGCTTATCGCCGTCTTACCAAAGCCCTTATCTAAGACAACTAATGAGTTTTTACAGCAACAGCAGGCAATAGCAACAATATCGTCATCATGTGTTTATTTATTTTGAAGGTTATTTTGTTTTCATATCCTTTTGTCGTCATGTATTGTCCCAGGATTTGTAACATTAATACAAGTGTTACACACACACATCGAGGCAATTCCGGAGAACTCAAGGACATAATACAGGGTACGTCAATTCAAATTATAGTAAACATATCCCGGGAACATATTCAGAATTATTATCAAATTGTATGGAATTTTAAAGCCAGATTTTCTCAATAATTTGGAAATGGGCAGAAAACTGTAATCTTTTGATACATACCCCGAATTTGTAGACACAGAAAAAATAAATTTTCAATATGACGATTTTATTCAAAAATATTATGAAAAATTCATCATATGGAATTTTTGAATTTTTAATAATCTGAAATATCAAAAAAGTTTTCCGAAATAAAATTTTCTTCGAACAAAAAATTTCGGGAAAAAAAATTCTGTTTTGAATATGTTCGCAAGTGTATAACTGACCCAGACTTTTGGCAGGGTCGAGGCAGTTTTTTGGCATATTTCAAACAGACAAAGGTTATGTTTGCATCAAAAGCTCACTGTTTTCTGTCCGTTTCCAAAATATGCTGTGAATCTGCCAATATAATTCCACAAAATTTTACAACCTGGTATACAATTCCCAAAATATTCCATTTATCTGTTTGTTTGCCCAAAATAATGCCGGAAATATTCCTGAAAAATTTTGTCTTGGAAGGTTGTAGTTTTTTTTGTGTAATTTTAATGGCAGATACCCGGCATATTTTGGGAATGGGCAGAAAACAGACCGCCTTTGTATGTTTGAAATATTTCGAAAGAATGATTCTGAACTGCCCTGACAATTTTATAATCACGGGTATAGACAATTTGAGGTCGCATATCTCGATTGCACGTCTGGGTTAGTCACAATTTCCATAAAAATCTTTATAATTATAGTGTTTAAACCGTTTTTCTATTATATATTATTCTATAAATCCGAAACGGTTATATTATTTGTTTTTACGGGCAATATTTTTGACCATGACAATAGGTTTTTCTCAAATATTTATATTATATCTCAATTTGATTGCAAATTACGATTAACTGGACTAATCCAGATGTAGTGAGAAAAACGGGATTCAGATTTGAGATCATAAAACCCAAATTGCTCTAAAACAATTACCAAACCGAAGATAGATAATAATATTTAAAAGTCATTTACGACTTTTAATTGGTGAACATATCATTATATTAAAAAGAAATTGTTTAATTTTGAATATCTTCCAATGGATAACGTTTTTCTTAACTTATTATTTAATAAAAATTCCAAAGAAATTCCTTTTTAGAAATTTTTTATACATTTTAACTAAATTTAGTTGCAAAACACCTTGTTTTGGGAAAGTGCGCAATAATAGTTTTATAGACGCCTCGTCGATGCTCTACTTCCCCATCAACCAGCACTTCCGCCGGTGTTATTCAAGTTTTTGTATCACTTGTAGTTGTTATTGCCAAATACGCTGCGGGCTGTACGAGATTTTGCTGTTAAAATATTTGTTCTCTGAAACACACTTGCTTCATTCAGTATACCATAGATCATCAACGGATTTGCTGCTAATGATAGAACAAGTTTAGGATTTGAATACATGTCAAGGAAATTGGGTCGAGGTGTGACACAAATTGTATCAGATGAATAACATATTTTCAAAGTTTCTTTAGAAGGAACCCATAGCAAACGAAATATAGGTAATTTTGTATTTTGAAAGGATGAAATAAATGTCAACTTTAGTTGACAACTTTCGTAGAGTGAAATTTATTTTCAATGTTTTTTTTTTAATTTATTTTTTATCAATATATCGAAGTATTTAGATACTGAAGGGTGACCAGATCAAATCATAGTTTTTCCAATTGTTATTTTTTAGCAGTTGTCAAAGTTAACAATGACATTCAGCTGTCATAATATGCATCTTTTGATGTGGTATATGGCATCATCGAATCTTGTTTCTTTTAAAATGAGGAAGGAGATCGATACCGTCAATGGTTCTCGGTATAGATCGATGTTAATCCACTTTCTGTGACTCGATAACATCGATATATCCGAGCTGTAGTTCCAACAATAGGGCGAAGCTACCCGAGAAAACATTTTTGGCATTTTTCCGGCAAACCAAGTAAATGGAATATTTTGGGATGTGTATAGCAGGTTGTAAAGTTTGGCATATTCACGGCATATATGGGAAACGGACAGAAAAAGACAGTTGCTGATACAAACTCTGCCCTTGTCTGTTTGAAATATGTTTCTAAACTGCCTCGACGCTGTCAAAAATTATATCTGGGGTATTTAAATTCTAATATCGTGCAAAAATAATTTAAATAGTCCATATTCAGAATTAGTATAAGCGATAATTTTGATATTTAGACACAATTTTTGGCATTTTTCAGAAATATTTCGGGCATATTTCCGACAAACATACAGATATATACAGACATACAGATTTCTAAGCTGCTTCTGCCCTGCCAAAAATTGTGTTTAGTGTTAATTCTGAATACTCATGATTTTTGTATATTTAACGGGAATTTTCGAGTAAGCCAAACGGACTTCAGATTCGAGAACACCGATCCTTTCATCGTTATCAAGTTGGAAAATAGATATTTATGTTTCATATTTATTGCATTATGTTATTCTACGTTTTTCATATAGATTATAGAGTAATACATTAATTTTATAAGACTTTTTCAACATTTTTATGTACTTCCAAACAAAAAGAAAAGTTTATGAGAAAAACCCAATTAGTTTATATTTTTATTATTTGGAAGTAAAAATACATAAAGTATATATATTTTTTTATTTTGCTTTTGTGTCTATTTTACAAGTTACTTTTTAATATTTTATTTTTCCACACCACATTGTACTGTGTTCTACACAAGGGAAATCAGAGTTCTACAAAGATTTCGCTTTTATTTTTATTCATATTTTTCCATTTTGTTTTCTTAACACAAATCGTGTTTGTTATTCAAATGTTTTAGTCTACTTTTTACAAGGAGCTAATAATCGTAGCTCATATTTGTGACTTGAGTAGATATTTTGCCCATCTTCCTAGCAACTAATTTATGTTTGCGCACATTTTATGAGTGTGGCATTAAATGGCCAAAAATTATGAAAATGTGTGGAGGGAAAAACGAAATCATGAAACTATGAAAAAAGAAAATATATATCTAGCAGAAAATTTGCGATAAAAACACTATGAACTTGAGTAACTCCCAGCGCAAATTTATTGCAATTGGACATGGAAATCATATTTTAGGTGCTGCTCGAATACATTACACATATGCGTATATTATAAATAATGGGCCTTGGTATTAGTAGCACGTGGAAAAAATAAAGTATACCTATAGGTTAGGTATCCAACCTGCACATTGTATAAATTGACTCCTAAGTGTGGTAGTAGAATCGTGAAATTACTTTTACCTACTCAAGTAGCTAATCAAAAATGTATTCCTATGAGAGTTCTGCCACACATACAAAGAGACTATGCAACATTTATAATATTTTTTTGAGGTTTCTTAGAAATTTGATACAGCGTAATTTGACTGGGAAATAAAGTAAATATATATTTTTTTAGCATAAAATAAATAAAAATTGGTTTATTTTGGTATTTAAAGCACGTTTGATTAGAAAGTCAATAATAAATTTCAAAAATCAAGAATTAGATTTTTGAATTTAGCTACAATTTTATGAAAAATATATATAATAGATTATTTATCAAGAAAACGACGTGACATTCATCATAACTACATCGTATGCATGAATTGCTCAATCTTTTTTACAAAGTCCCAAAGGCATTTCTTTCATTTCGCACATTGTTGACTAGGTTTATTGGCAAAGTACAGGAAAACTACACCTGATTTTTTTGTTATACAAATAGCAATGCAACAGATATGAATCCTTTGCAAATAACTAAACAAATTTTGAGAATGCAGCCAACGCTGATAATGCAGCCAACGAAAACATTAACAACAAAAGCTCTACAATAGCGCCTTTGGGGACCAAATCGATCTTGCCAACAAATACAGAGACAGCTGCAACTCAAGACCTCACAACAACAATAACCAGAGGAACACAAGTACATCAGAGACATATCCCACAAAATCAAGCGAACACATTTTCTCCGCACTGACTATGCAATCAGATACTTTTGGTAACTGTATCTGAGATTGTGGAGAGTTGAAAACAGAGTAGCAGACGATTTTTTGAACATTTCCTGAAGAGCATGGGGAATAGTTGGCATTCTGGATAAAAGTTGTGTAACCTGAGCAATGTTTTTTGTTGTTTTTGTATCTGCATGTCTGTTTTGTATCTTGCAGATACGAATGTATTGTAGTGAGTAGATATACGAATTGGACAGTTCGAAACGCACCTTAGGATATCACTGTTGTTGGTAGCTGTCTTTCGGTCTGTCTGTTATCTGTCTGTCTGTTTGCATGTCTGAGCGTTGCACAAGGCGCGTTAACCAAGCGGCTAAAAAGCATAACACTGAATGCCCAACAGACAGCGGTGGGAAATGCCAGAAAGTATGAAATGTGTCAGAATCAAAATTTGGGAAGGTGGAGTAATGCTCACAACACGCTAAAGGATGCCAGAAAATATTAGAATGCGAAATGTGTTTTTCAAGGATGAATGAGTGAATCCGAAGTATATATCAGAGAAAAGTTGCATTCATAGTTAAGTTGGTCTTTGCACATCTAAAGATACCAAGTGTATAACAATGAAATATAAAATATATCTTATAACTGTATATGTGCATAATAGTATCTGCATAACAGTATAATATTATAAAAACTCAAATAAAATCGTAATCATTACTTTTTTAATCGATATTAAAGAAAAATAAACAATTTTTAATCATTTATTCGTTATTCTAAATTTCAGTCAAATTTTAAATTACAAAAGAAAAAAAATTATTTAAAACAAATTATTTGCGAAAAAAATGAATTTTAAATAAAATTTTTAATAACGAATAGAAATTTGAATAACGAATAAAAAAATTCAGATAAATTTGAAATGCTATTCAGAAAAGATCAATTGAAGTTAAGATATTCCATTAGAAATTCAAAAGGCATCATTTGAAATTCTGAAATTACATTTGACAGTTAAAAAACATCCCAGTAGTGCCATTCGTATCGATTTCGTTACGAGATCATTGCGAGTAGATGGAGAAATTACACGATATCGAGCGTCATATTGGACCTAGATGGTAGGTAGATATCGGAACGTTCTGTCGGAGTTTTCTCGATACGAGAAATTTTTCGAAATCGGAACGATATCGAAGATAAAAATGATCAAAGTTCGAGATTGCTGCGAAAAAAATTGCGATATCGGATTGATAAATGTTTAAATATCGTATCTTTTCAAATGATTTCAATGTACTAAAATTTTTAAAAATTAGAATCGAGAAAGCAACGAGATCGAACTTTTGTATCGAAGTTATTCGAGAAAGCTTCGAGGTATCGAAGGTCTTCGAGACATGGCAGACTGGGAACATTTGAAATTCAGAAAATCCATTTGAAAATCAAAACACAACATTTGAAATTTCTGAATATCAATTAATTTTGATATTCAAATGAAATTTCTGAATTTCGATTGATTTCCATTGAAATTTTTAATGGTATTTCTGATTTTCAATCGAAGTCTTTTGAATGTATTATATATAAACTCTATTAGGTCATTCCTATGTTCATAGACAGATGTTGTTGACCCTGAAATATTTGGGTAATGACAAGATAAAAAATTACTCTATCACTGTTTCTACTAGGGGTAATGCAACAATATATCTGTTTGTGTTACTCATGCTAATGTCATGAATTTTGAATATATCCCTGGGTTACTATTATATATGCTGCATTTTTTTTTCATATTTTAAATTTCGTTGTGGTATTTTGGATATATATATATATATATATATATATATATATATATATATATATATATATATATATATATATATATATATATATATTTTTATAAAATTATAAAAAACAGTATTTTAGTATCTTTCATATGCTTTTTTAAGCTTGAAATAGATGTTATTCTCTTCATATACCACGTCCACTGAGAACCTGCAATCCGTGCCATTTCGTTTCTTGTGCAGTGAGTTCGCATACCGGTTGCGGATAATTAGACTGGGGACTCGGAGACAGCACCTTGCAAATATAATTGCAAATATAAAAAAAAATACATTTCTTTATATTTCATAAGAACTAGAATTTCGAAATAATAACTTTGGTTTTAAAATTTAACTATTTTTTGAAACAAAGTACAAACCACGTCACACGGAACGTTATTGAAATTTATTATTTTTTTATTTCATTGAAAGATTGGGAGACAAATGTAATTTCCATATTTATATGTAATAATAAAATATATTAGTAAATCAGATATAAAGTTTAAAAAAGACGGTATAGTTAAATAGTTCAATTATATAAATAAATAAATTAGTATAGAATAAAAAATAAGTAAAGAAATGATTTTGAAAGTATATAATAACCCTCAACATTTTTAATACGATTTTAGTTGGGTTTTCATATGAAATAACACTCAAAATCGTTTGAACTATAATAAGGAATTGATCATGGAATTTTTTCCTTGTCATAACCTGATCAGTTACACGACGAACATGAGTTGGACATTATCATGTTTAGCCTAAGTGTTATTGTTTGTGGGTGCTGTTTTTTTCCTTAAGTTTGTATTTAATAATGCAATAAGCCCCAATGAAATAATATCAAAAATCAATTTTTTGTTGGTTATGATTTATTTTGGGTGTTATTTAATTAATTTTGGGGTTACTTCATTTTTATAATTTCTGGATTATTTCATTACATCGTCGACTGTATTTTGTATACTTCAAACTAGTTATAATTCTCAGAATTTATGTGAACCCAGTTTTTTTTTTAAGATCAATTCGTTTATGGTTTAGATTTGCACTTCAATTGAATGTTCATATCATAGTTTTATATTTTTGGAGCTGAGATAACTTTGAGAATGGATATGAAAAAGATTTTCCAATATCAATTCATTTAAAAGTTTTATTCCCATTTAAAATTCTACTCTGAGATATTTTAAAAATCAATTAAAATTGGATTAAATAGAAAATAAAAGCCGTCTCAGCTTTGAAGTACATCCAACTAAATATGATATGCACTTCAAATACAAATAAACCCTTTATCTAATGGATCTAGAATTACGTGAAACAAAGACGTGTATTTTTTAACGTTCTTCAAGAATATATCTTGTGTGCAGAAAAAGTTGAATTTTTTCGTACGGAGTTTTATTTCGGGGATATTTAATAACATTTGGGGGTTATTTCATATTATTTGGGGGTAATTTTATTTACAATAAATTCAACTTTTGTTAGTATTTGAGTCTGATGAAACGTTCTGATAAATGTTCAATAAAAATATTCTATTTGTTCTATTATCAAGTTATTTTAGTTTCTATAAATTAATATGTGATACATATATCTAAAATATATATTCCAATATTATCTAAATAATTATATATTATAATTATTATAATTATATCTAAAATATATATTATATATATTATTTAACATTTTAATTTAAAATAATTCTCCACCATCTAACAGATATTCCCTCTTCATTTTATGTATGTTAGGGGTAATTTCATTTACATTGTAGTTATTTTATTTCTATTGGGTATTATTTAAGTAAGAGAATTTACGATGATAAATTGAGGCATTCTTTCATTAGCTTTGGGTTATTTCAGTTTTCTTTCGGGGTTATTGTATATGACAACGGTTTAATATTTTCTTCGGGTGTTATTATATTTTTTGGTATTATTTCATTATTTTATTTTAATAGAGGGTTTATTTCATTGGGCGTTAGTTTTTTTTTGAGCTTTATCGTAGTTGCTGTGTAGTTCCATTTTGATGATTTTTACTTATGTTCTACTAATACTTTAAACTGTTAATTATGCTGACACCGTAGCTTTTGCTGTTATTCATTGAAGATTTCATTAACAGTTTATTTAATAAATTATTAAATAAAAGTAAATGTTTTCATATATATACACATTTTTAGATTGAATTAATTTTAGCTTTCAACACATTAATGCAAGTGAAAGCTGGTTCAAGTTGTCCTCTCGCTGTTGTCCATGATGTAGTATTATGTTCCATTAATATTTTAACAAGATTTTCTGTGGCCGCATAAAAAGCAAAAAGGTTTTTATTAATTAAATTTAACAATTAATTGAGTTGCTGTTGCTGTGTTTACAGCTGATTGCAAGTAAAATTAAAATCAACTGCAACAGCAACAGCTGCCAGCCACTACATATCCTCTGAATTATATTAAAAATATCCAAAAATCAAGTGCTGCCATTTAAAAACAATTTATCATAATTTTAAAAACAATAATGCATTTTTGCACTTTAAACCCGACAGAACATCGACCAACGGAGTGCGTTTTAAATTAATACGTGACACGACTGCGTAACGTCACACTTGACATCACCAATCTGTCAACGCAACCGACTCCAACAAATAAACAACAATAACGAACGCACACTTCCAATCGGCTAGAAAGAGCCAACACTATAAGCAGACAGCGTGGAACACAGACAGCCGTCAGACAGACAGACAGCCTTCCAAATATGTGTCCTGCGGCTGTCAGCAACCTCTGGCCACCCGCCGCCCCGTTGACATATTTAAAATGTTGACATTTTCGTGTTTGGCGTTTAATTGAATAATTACTGCAAAGGTTATTCAATAATACATTTCGCAATTAATCTGCGTGGAGAACAAAAGGCGCCGCACAATCAGGCATAATTTGCGGTAGTTGTGGGAGGCAGAAGAAGCAGGAGGAGGAGACGCAGCAGGACATGGCTGCCAGGTATGCAGCACAATATGGAATCATAATAATAATAATGATGAGCATAATAAGCATAATTGTTGTAATAAATTAATTTATTATGCGTAGCACAAAAGATAAAATATTGATTAATAGATTGCGGTTGCAGTGGAAAATAATAGAGGCGCAGAGCAGAGGTCACAAACCGTTAAGTGATGCGCAACAGCAAAAAAATCGAGATTTATTGCACTCAAACATAAATTGCATTTTTCATAAATCTTACTGGCGATAATTATCATTTTATTGCCGCACATTTGTTTGATTTATCATCTATTTAATTTTATATATACGTTATTATTTTTTTTAATTGAATTCCTGAATTTGCAAATTTCACAATATTTCAATCAAATTTCTTATTTATCTCTCATATGTAGTTTATCAGTAGACAATTTGTTTTAATACGATTTAATGAAACGCAAATTTCACTTATAATGATATTTCTGGGAATTTATTGCAGTAATTTATTTTAATAAATTCTCCTAAAATATAAAATTTTTTCATATTTGAAATTTTTGAAAAATATAGTTTTATGTAGCGGAAAATAATTTTCATAAATGTATGTTTTATTTAATTTTTAATATGAATTTTTAATGAAAAATTGAATTTATAGTGAACAATGGAATTTTTAGTGCAAAATGAATTTTTAGTGAAAAATTGAATTTTTAGTGAAAAATTGAATTTTTAGTGAAAAATTGAATTTTTAGTGAAAAATTGAATTTTTAGTGAAAAATTGAATTTTTAGTGAAAAATTGAATTTTTAGTGAAAAATTGAATTTTTAGTGAAAAATTGAATTTTTAGTGAAAAATTGAATTTTTAGTGAAAAATTGAATTTTTAGTGAAAAATTGAATTTTTAGTGAAAAATTGAATTTTTAGTGAAAAATTGAATTTTTAGTGAAAAATTGAATTTTTAGTGAAAAATTGAATTTTTAGTGAAAAATTGAATTTTTAGTGAAAAATTGAATTTTTAGTGAAAAATTGAATTTTTAGTGAAAAATTGAATTTTTAGTGAAAAATTGAATTTTTAGTGAAAAATTGAATTTTTAGTGAAAAATTGAATTTTTAGTGAAAAATTGAATTTTTAGTGAAAAATTGAATTTTTAGTGAAAAATTGAATTTTTAGTGAAAAATTGAATTTTTAGTGAAAAATTGAATTTTTAGTGAAAAATTGAATTTTTAGTGAAAAATTGAATTTTTAGTGAAAAATTGAATTTTTAGTGAAAAATTGAATTTTTAGTGAAAAATTGAATTTTTAGTGAAAAATTGAATTTTTAGTGAAAAATTGAATTTTTAGTAAAAAATTGAATTTTTAGTGAAAAATTGAATTTTTAGTGAAAAATTGAATTTTTAGTGAAAAATTGAATTTTTAGTGAAAAATTGAATTTTTAGTGAAAAATTGAATTTATAGTAAAAAATTTAATTTTTAGTGAAAAATTTAATTTTTAGTGAAAAATTGATTTTTTTTTTGAAAAATTAAATTTTTAGTGAAAAATTGAATTTTTAGTGAAAAATTGATTTTTTTTTTGAAAAATTAAATTTTTAGTGAAAAATTGAATTTTTACTAAAAATTGAATTTTGGGTTAAAAATTGAATTTTGGGTTAAAAATTGAATTTTTAGTGAAAATTTGAATTTTTAGTGAAAAATTGAATTTTTAGTGAAAAATTGAATTTTTTGTGAAAAATTGAATTTTTAGTGAAAAATTGAATTTTTAGTGAAAAATTGAATTTTTAGTGAAAATTGAATTTTTAGTGAAAATTTGAATTTTTAGTGAAAATTGAATTTGTAGTGAAGAATTGAATTTTTAGTGAAAAATTGAATTTTTAGTGAAAAATTGAATTTTTAGTGAAAAATTGAATTTTTAGTGAAAAATTGAATTTTTAGTGAAAAATTGAATTTTTAGTGAAAAATTGAATTTTTAGTGAAAAATTGAATTTTTAGTGAAAAATTGAATTTTTAGTGAAAATTTTAATTTTTAGTGAAAAATGTGATTTTTAGTGAAAATTTGAATTTTTAGTGAAAAATTAATTTTTTAGTGAAAATTTGAATTTTTAGTGAAAAATTTAATTTTTTAGTGAAAAATTGAATTTTTAGTGAAAAATTTAATTTTTTAGTGAAAAATTGAATTTTTAGTGAAAAATTTAATTTTTAGTGAAAAATTGAATTTTTAGTGAAAAATTGAATTTTGAATGAAAAGTTCAAATTCAAACAAATAGTGAAAAATTGATTTACGTGTAAAATAAAATATATTTTTATATATTTTATGTAAAAATAATGTAAATTTAAACACATCGGAAATTTTCTTTAGTGCTCAAAAAAACAATTGTTGATGAGAAACTTTGGGAATATTATTTTGAACTATACAGTTTAGTTGTTTTACATCTTTAAAAACTAAATATCATGATAAACCACAAGTTCAATAAATAATAAAAAAAATAATGAAAATGTATGGAAAAAAATGGGAAATAAATTAGAAAACATTGGTAAATCTTTTACCTATTTTTGTGAAATTTTTACAATTTAATATTGTGAGAATTTAAATTGCATTATTAAAAACAATTTAATATAAATAATATCAAAAAATAATAGAAAGAACTAAAATATTAGCAAAAATGAAATTGTTTTATCACATGGTAAAGTTACGCATACATTTTTTATGCGAAAATCAGTATTTTTGCAACTTTTGTTGTTTTATAATATCTTTTTTATTATTTTAACAAAAATTTGCATATAATTTAGTGCTTTTGCTCATTAAAAATGCAATGAGAAAAATGCACTGAAAAGATTTTCTTTTAAAATGAATTTAAATATTTTTTTAATGCATGAAAAATATCTCATACAAAATTTTCAGGACATTTTTGCGAAAGATTTCCAAAAGACAAAGGCAGAGTTTTTATAAATAGCTGCCAATTTTCTTCGCTTTTCCAAAATTTGTCCTGAATCTTCCTTTTAAATTTTACAAAATTTGCTATATGCTTTCCAAAAAAAATCCATTTATCTGTGTGTTTGCCGGAAATATGCCAAAAATATTCCTGAAAATGAATATTTTCCCGGGTGTTATATATTTTATTTTTCTATAAATTAAAAAAGTTAGTGATTTTTAAAAATATTTAAAATTTACTCCATGTGCTTGGGGTGCCCTACGCTACACACTTTTTGTACCCTTTAACCCAGCGCCAACTACAAATTTCAGACGTTACCATCGCCCCATCTATTTTTTAAGTACCAGATCATTTTCTGCACATGCATTTGAAATTAGTTTACGACAACTTTGCGTTAAAATGAAAAAAAAAAAAAAAAATGAAAAAAATCAGCGCAATTAAAATTGATTGAAAAAGTTTGGAAAACGTTCATTTGACGCGGTTGATTTTCCGTTTTTGCGCAACTTAGTTTTTCACATCGACTGCTGATTATTCTTATACTTCTGCTGATCATTTAATTTGCATGATTTTTTCGCTGCTCAGCGATTAAATTAGTTTTGAAGGCGATTAATTTAAATTTTGCGCACTGTGGATTAAAATTGGGGGCGGTGGGGGCGGTAAAGGTTCTGGAAACTAATGAAACATTATGAGCGAAGCAAGGGTGGCGCAGAGACTCAACTGACGCAGCTTAATTGAGCTGCTCCACCCGTACGATTTCCATATTCAATTTGAATACAAATTGCAAGGACCTCGTCAGCGACGCCAACCAAGTCGAGGCCATTTTTCAAAATCTCTGCAAATCGCCGGCAGGATTCAGTGCCTGCTGTCTGCCATCAGTCATCAGCTAAAGCCAATTTGTTGTTATTGTTGTTGGCAGTGACTTCAAAAGCATCTTCAAAGGCATAAATCACTTAAACGGTTTACGTTACCTTTTCAATTTTTATTTTCCCTTTTTTTTGGTTTTGATTTTGGCTGAAGGACATTAAGGTTTTGTAGCACAAAAAATAAATAAAAAAATCTACTCCAACGACTAAAAGCGGTTGTTGAAACGTACAGAAGCTAGGTAACGTTTGCTGAGTATGTTGCATAGATTAGGCACAGTCCTGGCTGGTCCAAACCAATTGATTTCTGTTGGCCAGCAGACAAAAACGTAAATTGGTTCACAGCACAAACACACAACACGAGACAGATTAAGACAGGCAGACAGACAGACATATCGACGATTTGTGCCCAAGTACTAACTGCCAACAGACTAAATGCCCCACAGACGGTCCTGGTTTCGTCTATATTGTGATTTATGAATCAATGCCAAACATGATGAATGGAGACAAACTGCAAAAAGAGCTTAATTTGTGCCATTTTCATGCAAAGTGCTTTTAACGAACTTCCACTTGAAATTAAAAATCAAGAAATAGCAAATCTACTTTAAACAAAAATCTCAGAAATATATGAATTTATTTTCTTTATGCCATGCATCATTCAGCGGTAACACATTTTTCTGACTCGTTGCTGTTTAAACGTTTTTTATTCTGTTTATAAAAATTACGTCTAATAGAAATTTTCAGACATTACTTTATCATTCTGAAAAAAATTATTAAATTTACTTTGTTTACCATGGTAAAACCAACCCTAGATCATTGTGCTCCATTTTGTCCTGCTGACATGTAATACTTAACATACATCACGTGGCATATGGTACAACGCATGGTACTACCTCTCAAAATGTGTTAAAGTAGTACGTTTTGCTATGGCGTTGATGATGGATTTGTATTTTCGTGACACGAACAATAAATTGAAACTGTAATACGCTCACTTTCTGTATGCATTGTGAAAAGATACTCAAACGAAAATCTGAATTGTATTACTGTTTACGTGAATTTTAGAGAGAAGGATAAAAATATGAATAATACACAAAAAAAAAACTTCTTCATATTGATGAATTTTGTTGTTTAAACTATGATGTGTTTTGCAAATCACTACAAAACATCAATGTTATGAATTTAAACTTTAATTCAATGAGTGACATCTTCCATATGATGAAACTTTGTTTTTTTTCTGAGATAGCAAAATATGTAGTAAGAAAAATAATTGAGCCTACCCAGCAAACATTTTGAGTCTTTTAAGACTCCTAAATGTGTCATATTTATGAGTGTAACCCTCATATATGAGCCCTAAAAAGAGTCCAAAAAGGCTCCTGACTCCTGGGTAGAGGGACCCATTTTATGAGCCCAAAAACCCTCATATTTCTGACACTTTTATTACACCTAAAACACTAAAATTTGGCTCTAAAAAGAGCCCGAAAAGGCTCCCAACCCCTGGGTAGAGGGCACCATTTTATGAGCCCAAAAACCCACATATTTCTAACACTTTTATTACTCCTAAAACACTAATATTTGGCTCTAAAAAGAGCCGAAAAAGTTCCAAACCCCTGGGTATGAGCCTAAAAACCCTCATACTTCTGACACTTTTATTGCCTTTAAAACGCTCATATTTGAGCACTGAAAAGATCCTAAAAATGCTACAGAAACTTGGGTAGTGCACATGCTTTAAAGAGCGCAACAATCCGCGTTTTTTGATCATTTTAAATTATTCTTAAAACATTCACATTTTTGAGAATTTCTAGACACCACCACCATTGATTCATTTTTGGAGTATAGAATATGTCTGAAATTAATCCAACATAGTTCAGGTTAGTCCAGACATCCGTGAGAAAATGCATTCATTTCAAAAAAATCCATTTAATCTGTATGTTTGTCTGTTGAATTTACACTCATATTTTAGTATTTTTCATTTGATTTCAAATTCAAAACGAATATAAATATATCAATTTTATTTAAACAGTAGGCTCCTGAAGCCAGCATAAATATGATACTTTTATGACGCTCTTTTCTGAGTGCTCCTAAAATACTCTTAAATTTGGTGATTTTATAAGTTTGATTTAAATGGGGATCTTTTATGAGTCAACTTTTGGAGCATTCCTAAAACATTCTAAAATATAGAACTTTTATGAGTCTATTTTCTGAGCGCTCAGAAACTATTTTATTTTTGATGTTTTTAGGAGTCTAATTTATGAGGGCTCCTAAATAACTCCTAAATATAAATATTTTATGAGTAATATTTTTGAGAGCTCCGAAAACATTCTTAAATGAGATACTTTTAAGAGTCATTTTTCTGAGGGCTCATAAAACTCTCAAAAATTGGTCTCCTTTATGACTCCAATTTCAGAGCGCTCCTAAATTGCTAAATGGGTAAGATCTAAAAATACTAATTTTGAGTTAAAAACCTTTTTTGAATGTCAAATGGGTTCCCGTCACATGTACGTTGGATCTGGGCAGAGTATAGGTTATATGTTAGTGAGATCTGTGGACATATAATCTGAAAATTAAAAACATATTATATCATCAGTTAAAATAGCAAATTTTAATGAAATTTTGGTCAGCATTATATTTAACCATTCTAAACGGTCTGGCGGAATGTGGGCGGTATTGAAACACTGGGCGTGGCACCCCCACAGAAGGTACATTTTGCAGATGGTGCATGTTGACAGTTATTATAGTAACATCAAGATATTTCACACCAGGGTATACCAACCACTCCAAATTCTATAAACTCACCACACTAAAACTAACCACACAAAATTCTCAATACTAAAACTCACCACATTAAAACTCACCACAACAAAACTCACCACACTAAAACTCACCACACTAAAACTCACCACAATAAAACTCACCATACTAAAATTCACCACAGTAAAACTCACCACAACAAAACTCATCTCACTAAAACTTTCACCGGGAAAAACTACGGTGAAGAACAGTCCAAGGAAGAAATGGCTTTGAGAAAAGTTGTTTTGACGGAGAATCATTTTTGTTTTGGGTACCACATTTATAACACCAATAAAAAAACGTCCACAGCGAAGCACGGTTTCTTGCTAGTATATTATAAGTAACAAATATATGAATATTTATTGTATTACTAAATTTACACCCAGAGATAGTGCATTTAATCCCATAAATTATGAACGATATTCTGACTTTTAGCTTTTTGATATGAGATTCAGTTTAGTGCAATTTAATATTTCATTCAAGTCTAAGTTAAAATATATTTTCACAAAAATATGGGGGACAGAAACATGGCGCTATAATTGGCATTTTTAAGCCAATCCTATGAGACAAATTGTGCGGGAGTGCACAAATGCATTAGGTAGATTCGATGAGAAAGTAATTTTTGAAATTATTTTTTTTCTATAAGTTTCACAAAATATAATATGTATATATGGCATTATCATCTAAAATAAATAAGAATATTTTGGTTCTGATTTTGATATTATCATCTAAAATAAATATAAATATTTTGGTTCTGATATTGAAAAAAACAGTTGTTTAAAATTGACGTGTGGCAAAACCTTTTGCAATGTGTTTATTTTCCTCCTAAACCCATAATCGATCTGTTTAACTACATTTCATTATGTTTTTCTTAAGGTAAGCACAAAAACTCCATCATGCCATACTTTTTAAAAACAACCAATTCTTTTGTGAATATTTTTTCGGCACATTTTTGAAAAATTGCTTTTTTTTGTGCTTCCAAATTCTGCGAATGACATGTAGGCTTGGGATTTGTGTAACGCCACGGCAATTACTCTTATGCTGGGCTGCTTGTATCAACAAAAAAACTTCCTGCTGAAAATATTCTTTGTACGCTATACATTTCCGCCAGCTACTAATTTTCGTATTTTTCATTTGCGCGTTTCTACTCAGCATGAGAAGACAAATCACTCTCGCATCGCATTCGTGTAGATTTTAAGTCTGGCAAAATTCGCACCTACTTTTTCATTGTCAAAGGTATAAAATCACCCCCTAGTTGTACCGGTGAGCCTTAGGCTTTTTTCATTGCTTTGACAATTTCTGTGCTTGATGCTGCAAAATTAAATTTCCCCGACGCACAAATCACAGGTAATCAATTGAGCTGAGCGAAGACGATGCTGAAAAGGTGCCGAAAACAACGCGGTTGAAGGTCCTTCAATAGGCACAGGGCTGGGTGGGTTTTCGGTCGTAGTGCCAGAAGAAACAATCATCGTTTGTTTGGCTTGTAATGGGAAAATGATTGAATTTGTCAATCGCTGTGCGGTGGAAGCGTTGATGTTGACGTTGTTACCTTCGCACGGTGTTGTTGATTTAGTGCATGTTGATGCTGATGATGAGTAGAACGATGACGATGATGAAAATAAAACGCGTGGGTGTTTTTATTAGGTGTGCCACTCACAGAGGGCGTCGTTGTGTGGATTCAGAGGAAAAATCAGCGAAGGAAAAAACTAATTTATTTGCCGAAATTAGCTAATTTTCCGACGAAAGTATGCACGCTCTTGTGCGTGTATGTTGTGGGCTTAAAGAAAATATGAAATTAATAAATACTTATGCTGGAGCTTAATAAATAAGCAAGGAGTATTAAGAGAAAATAATAGATTTTTAGATTTTTTGGGGCGTGCTTTAAGATATGGTATCTTTGAGTTTATGCGTGAGATACATTGCATATTTATTTTATTATATACAGTAATTTCGAATTTCTGACTGACTTAAAAAAAAATTACAAATTCTCGGATATTTAGCTTCGATGCACTGCAATGTGCCACAAAGATATTCAAATATAAAATTGCAGATTATCATAAATGTATCTTTTAAATGCTTTTGCGGTTTTTGCATGCATTGGTGGTTTGTGCCACATGTAACATATGTTATACGACGTATTAGATACCCCTTTAGATACTTTTGCAACTCGTAGATACTTTAAAAAAGTGCAGCATGCGGCAAAAAGAAAAATCAAAGACAACTCAATAAAGTATTAAAGTGCGTTTGTGTTTTCTAACGAAAATCCATTCATCCCCCACTGAGCTTAGTATATCTGAGAGTATCTGTAAGATATCGCATGTATCTAAATGCTTGCAAAAGACGATTTCTTAGTCACAGCTTTGCGGAAAATGCGTTTGGCTGACGTTGATGCCAGGTACATTGGGTGGCTAGAAGAAAAACTCACAAATACGGGAAAAATGCTTTGCAATGAAAGTATCTGCAATTGAATCTTTGATCATTGGTTTAGAAAAATGTGACTGCAATGCCAGAATACATTGACAGGATGCAGTGGAAGCGAATCTACAAAGCTGTTGTGTGTGTGTTTTTGTCATGTATGCATTTCAAGAGGGTCCTTTGAAGGTGCTGCAAATGTTGTGCAGCAGGAGATATGCGTTCGTTGATAAGGTGATTTTAGAAATTGGTTTTAAATTTACGTACTACGCTGTCGCTCCAAAGAGTTGGCATATGCGTTTTTACTAGATTGTAATAAAATGTAATTTTATTTGAGAAATACAACTTTGCAATAAGTTATATTTTTTCTCTTATTTTGTGAATTATTTATTATATTTCTACTTTTGTGCTGTAGTGCTTATTCATGCTTTTCCGAATTTGTAAAGACTGTAGAAAATAAATTAATTTAAAGCAAACAACTGCTAATTAACAGCTCAAAAGCCACTTTGTAAGTTATTTTTAATATTATTTTTTGTTATTCTTCATCAACTGCCAGTGAAGCGCTTCCTTATCCGTGTATTTATCCTTCAACGCTTGTCTACCAGTTATTTTTTGTTTCCTTTGGGATTTAGCAAAAGAAAATTATATGCAAAATAGCAGGCCATTAAATTAAATTAAGATGGACGTTGCTGTAATTAAAAATCAACTGACTCAACCCCGTAGGAATTGCCAATAATTTATCTCGATTGATTAGTTTTAGTTTAGATTGATTTAGTATTTACGCAAAGTATTAAAAATTTAAATAAACATGCACGGTATTCATCACAAATCATTGAATTTTTTCATGTTATTTTTGCTGTGATGCATACTTTTTTAGTATGACATTGTTTGAATACTTAGAATACCTTTTTAACACACTAGTCCCTTCTTTATTTAGAGCAAATTCCGATACATGAAAGAATAGTTTTGTAAATGCGTCGTATAAAAGGTTCAATTCCGAAGGTCCTTGGTCTCTACCTCTTCCGTATACCTTCTAGAATCTATATCCGTTTGTCGATAAAAGTATCACTCACATTTTATTAAAATTCACACCTGATACTCATACCTGATATCTTCATATTGATGAATGTCGTTCTTCAAACCATGCTTCGTTGTATTGAAGAACGATTCATAATTCTTCAATATGATGAACTGTATGTAAAGAATACGTTTCATCATATTAATGAACAAATGCATAAAATACATCATATTGAAGAACGCTGTTCATCAAACCAAATTTCAATCAAACTTACAATTTTTCGTTTCGTGCCACACTTCTCACTTCTCAAATAGTTCTTATTTATTATTTCTTATAGAATGTTTTTTCGACGTGCATAAACACACAAAAAAATATCACCAAAAATTTTCGCCAACTACCAGTATTCATCATATTGATGATTAAATGTTTTTATTTTCAATGTTTTTTTAACATAAAATTTCAAACACAAATTTGTCTCCATTTACACACATATGTTTTTATAATTCTTATACGAGTTATAATATTTAATTGCTAATTATGCGAAGACTCCATTTCATCATATTAATGAATATTTTACATCATATTGATGAATTTCGCTCATCAAACCACATTAAATTAAATATCATAAATCCTATAAGAATTATAAATACATAAATGTGTAAATGGAGACATTTTTTTTTTAAATTTGATGTTATAAAAAGTATTAAAAGTGAAAAACATTGAAAAAATACGATTTTAGTTAAGTTGCTGACATTTTTGTTAATATTTTTTTTGTGAATTACAACTTTTAATTAATGAAAACTATATAAAAAAATGTTTTTGAAAAAAAAAAAATTTTTTATTCGTAACAATTTTTAAAAATTTTTTTTTTTTACTAACATTTTTTTTGGAAAATTTTTTCGGACAATTTTTTTTTTAATGATTTTTTAAAATTAAATTTTTGAAGGAAAACCTTTTTTTTTTTAATTTATTTTGAAAAAATTTGGAAAATAATTGCTTAATAATTAAATAACATAAACTTTAGGGGAATTATAAAATGTAAATGAAGACAAATTTTTGACTGTAAATTTGATGTTTAAGAACATCATATTGAACATTAAATAATTCCTAACATATCATAAATTCCAATTTAGTGAATGAAATCTTCCATATGATGAATCAGGTAGTTAGTGAAAAAATTCATAATATTGATGAATAAAATCATTATATCGATGAATAAAATCATCATATTAATGAATAAAATTATCATATTGATGAATAAAATTATCATATTGATGAATAAAATCATCATTGTGATGAATAAAATCATCATATTGATGAATAAAATCATCATATTGATGAATAAAATCATCATATTGATGATTTTTTCTGCGCAGGTTAAATTTTCAATTTAAAAAATTAAACAGTTTTTAATCAGTATTGGTTTCGGTTAGCATCCTTGCTTTATATATATTTTGTAAATTGTTATATATATTTAGCATTTTTTTTAAACCACTTTTGGACACGTATAAAATAAACTTAGTAAAATTAAAAATAATTTCAAGAATTTCTCGTTTATTTTTTTTTTACTCAATTTTGTGGCCGCCCACAAAAGAGCAATTTTGCACCAAAAACGAAACACAATTTAATTACCTCAACATTAATGCGGACGCCGTAATGTCGGTGTGCACAAAGCGCCAAAGTACCGCGGCTCTTGGTCAGGACCACGCCAACATGAGTACCGACTTTTACTATGCGGCACAATCGTCGTCGAGTGCTTTTGGGGCCAACGTTAAGTCCTCAAATAAACTCAACTTAATGCAATGTAAATAAACGAGAACGAACGAACGCGAGTCCTTTGAATTGCATTGCAACAAAGTTGTGAGTTTTTGTGGTCGTCATTTTGGCCAAAACAAATTAAAATATAATGCAATGAAATGTAATAAATTTTGTATTTTTCGTTATTATTCTCTCTGTGAATTAGTTGCAATTTGTATTACGCAATTAACGTAAAAGGATGCAAAAAGTTCACTTAAGTACTCACTAAATAGCGTTACTTTATATTTGTATTTTTTATTTGTATCTAAATATTTTGTGTTTACTTTCTTGCGTTGCCTGTTGCACGTTGCTCAGGTGCTAAAGACCCACCAAGTCGTGCTCTGTGGCAAGTATATAAATAACAGCAACTACTGTTGCCATTTTTCTGGTCACGTTTGAGCCATAATACAGCATAGATACGCGCTGAAGTTTTTGAGATACAAAAGTATCTCAAATGCAACTGAAGTGTATCTCTTAATAAATTGTTGTGTTTTGCGGCGCAAAAAAATGTAAACTCGCTACTGCAACAATGCAAAGCCTTTAGGTTCACATCAGCAGCAGTGCAGTGTAAGTTCTACCTTTATTTTTGTCTTTTTTTGTGCTTCCCTAAACACTTGCTCTAATGACTAGCTTCACCTCTATATAACATCAAAAAAAATCGAGTTAAACGTTCTGCATTTATAAAAGACGTTGCTCGTATACGTTGTACATGTTGTTCAGTTGTTGTTGCAGTTGTTTCTTGCTCTTTACTATGGTTACGACTTCATTTGGTCCAAGTGAAATGAACTCCTAATTGACTTGTTCATCTGCGGTTGATGGCTAAAACGCCATGCATGAGAGCAACTGATGCAGCAACTACACAGAAAAAATGTTGCTGTTGTTGCTTGTTGCAACATCACCTCGAGCAACAACATGTATTCCTTTCCTTTAATAACTTAATCATGAACTGCGCTCAAAAGGAGCAGCTGCCGGTAGGAATAACTAAAGAGACGCTCCAATTGTGAGCCCCACAAGGTGCCCAGCTTATTGAAAAATGTAATAAAATCTTTAAGTTTTCAGCATCTTGCAGTAAACATATTGTTGTTGCTACCGTTTTGAGCAGCTGGTCACCGCAGGGTTTTTCCAACTCACGACTTTTCTGGATTCAACAGCAGCAGCAGCAGCAGTAACCTTGCAACAGCTATGAGAAAAGCGCACTACGAAGAAATGAAATATTATACACGAGCGCATAATTTTCACGTGAAGTAAAATTCTGTCTGTGGCGGTTGCTGTTGGTGCTGCTGTCGATGATGGGAATGCAGACAGGCAGGCAGTCAGCGATGGGTGGTCAGAAACAGCAACAAAAAGTCTGCAACTAAATAAATTAGAAAAGCTGCAGGATCTGCAGCAATTGCTGCTGGTGGGCGTCTCGATGCAGGCTCGACTTGCGTGAGGTTCGCCAAACAATGTCTCTGCCACCTGCACGAAAAAAAGTACTAAAAATAGTAGTAACAACAAAGTGCGTTGCTACTACAGTGATAAAGAATTGCAGGCGAACAAGCAATAAATATTAAAATGTTGCTGCAGTAACAACAGCAACAAAAAGAAACAATTACATTTGCTTGCTGCCTCCGCCGCCGCCGCCGCAATAACAACATTTTTTTACTTTGAATGCATGTCTCGCCCTACATCGTACAACCCACTGGATATTGGCAGCAACAACAACACACAAAGTGTTGGCTATAAAACACGCCCCTTTTGGCACATGGACAACAGCAATGGCAATGGAAACAGCAACACCAACGACAGTGGCCACATTTTCAGTCTGTTTGTGTTTTGCTGCATTTGCATGTCGGAGCAACAGCAATTTGTATTGCGCTACAACAAGCCTCGGAGCAGCAAAAGCAATTGCAGCAGCAACAACAGCAGACGTGTTGCAGTTTGTGTCGTGCCTTCGAGTCAAGGTGCCAAGGTGAATGTAAAGCATGTGCGCCCTGTGGGCAACAGCAATGTTTGGTGCTGCAGCGATTAATGTTTGACCGTTGAACTTGAAATTGCTAGTTCTTTCATACTTTCCAATTGTATACCTTGTAGAGTATTTAAATAAATTTAATTGAATGAATAGAAATATAAATTTTATAGATGCATCATGTATGCATTGAATGGACGATCAGAAAGCAATGATAATTTTTGCTATAGCTCTTATCTGGCCTAATAGGAAGTTATGTTCTAATAGGAAATTATGTTCAAAAATGAACACTTGGGTTTGCAAGTGATGGTAATGGTAATTGTATTTATGAGAGCAAACTATAGTATATAGTGTCAGTGGCTCGATTGGTTATTGTATTGGACTACGAGCCGAAAGGTTGTTGGCTCGATCCCAGCGACTGTTAATGTCTTATAATAAAAAAGATTATTATTATTTTTTATATCAAGGGCCCGTGCTTCGCTGTGGAAGTTTTTATTGGTTTTTTAAATGTAGTAACCAAATAATAATTCTCCGCCAAAACAACTTTTCTCAAAGACAATTCAGACAGTAGAATATTTCGCCGTTGAATTCTTCCCAGTAGAAATCTTCGCCGTAAAATATTTTCCCATAGAACGCTTTACCGTAGAATTCTTCCCGGTAGAACTCTTCCCGGTAGAATTCTTCTCCGTAGAGTTTTGCCCAGTAGAAGTTTTACTGTAGTTAGTTTTAATGTGGTGAGTTTTAGTGTGTTGAATTTTTAGTTTAGTGAATTTTTAGTGTGGTGAGTTTTAGTGTGGTGTGTTTTAGTGTGGTGAGTTTTGGTGTGTTTTAGTGTGGTGAGTTTCAGTGTAGTGAATTTTAGTGTGGTGAATTTTAGTGTGGTGAATTTTAGTGTGATGAATTTTTGTGTGGTGAGTTTTAGTGTGGTGAGTTTTAGTGTGGTGAGTTTTAGTGTGGTGAGTTTTTACTGTGTTGAGTTTTAGTGTGGTGAGTTTTAGTGTGGTGAGTTTTAGTGTGGTGAGTTTTAGTGTGGTGAGTTTTAGTGTGGTGAATTTTAGTGTGGTGAGTTTTAGTGTGTTGAGTTTTAGTGTGGTGAATTTGAGTGTGGTGAATTTTGGTGTTTTGAATTTGAGTGTGGTGAATTTTAGTATGGTGAGTTTTAGTGTGGTAAATTTTAGTGTGATGTGTTTTAGTGTGGTGAATTTTAGTGTGGTGAATTTTGATGTGGTTGATTTTGTTTTCTAGCCTTTTTTTATTTTTCTGTTGTTTTTGAGTTATTGCTTAAGTTTTGTGCTTTTACTTTTGTGTTTGATTTTTGCTTTTGTTTTTGTGTTTTTGCTTTTGTTTTTTTTTTTTTTTTGTATTTGAGTTTTTTGTTTCATCTTCTTAGCTTGTGGATGTGCCGAGATATGTCGTTTTGAAAGTTTAGATTGTATGGGAGGTGCCACGCCCCTTTGTCCAATCTCGCCGATATATATCCTATGACACCCTCCGGACTCCATAGTATCCTGGTGCAAAATTTCAGTTAAATCGGTTCAGCGGTTTAGACGTGATGCTGGAACAAACAGACCGACAGACTGACAGACGGACCAAGAGTTTTATATATATAGATAGATAATATATTCAAAAGTCATGAGTAATTAGTGTAGCTTCTCGAATAAATTTAATGATTTATTATTCATAATTTATGATTAAAATTTCATACATTGTGCCAAATAACCGTAGCGTACAGCTGGAAATACAAATCGCTTTTGAAAATAAAATAAGGAAAATATAGGAAGGGAAGGAACATTAAAATTAGAAATCAATATCAAATCAAAAAAACATCATTTCAATTTATTTTTCTATTAAATTTCATAAATATTTTCAAAGGACTTATTGTTCACTTTATTCATTCAGCTACCACGTGGTTTTTCACAATTGCGCTTTATGACAATTAATACATTTCATTATTCACCTGTTTCACCTCTTTTGATTACTACTTAAATTTGTAAAATTGATTTACAGTTTTTTATGCATGAACTTTGAAAATTTTTTGTAATATTATACATAATTCATAAATATAACTCAGAAATAATAAAATTAGAAAAAATATGTTTTATGAATGTCTAATTCATAAATCATCAGTAAACTATTTTCTCCGTATACGTTTTACCAGCCATTTCACAACAAATCAACCAAGATATGCATTGATCATTTTGTTTTTCGAACGACTATCTCCAGAGATTTCCGACGGTCCGTGGTCCAAGATTACAAAGTTATAGTGGCTCATGTTGAAATATCTCTTGAGGTCGCCGAGGTCTCATATGAAGCTAATAAAACATGCTTGCTGAAAATTTTAGACGTAACGTCTAAACATTTGTATGTACTTCCAACTGATGACCTTAAGAATATCACTATATTATTTATATATAATTTTTTTCTACAGTAAAAATTGCAGTTTTATCAAATTGGCTTTATTAGGCCACTTTTCAAAAAATCTCAAAAGCACTCAAAAATTATGGACCATTCTGAAGATAATAGTTTGGCGCTACAGATCTGAAGAATTTAGCCCGAGATGTTACACCATTTGAGCCGTGTGAGTTATATTTGTACTTAAAGTGGTGGTTCCTACAGTTTAATATCCGAATCAGAACGGCGCGCCGGAGTGAGAGATATTTCATTGTTTGACTCTCGTAGGTTTTCCATTGACATCTGATAGAAACATAATTTATATTTTTTGATGTTGCAGCCACGAACCAGCGATGATAAAACAGGCCATGGTCCAGGTCATGGTCCAGGTCATGGTCCATCGCACTTACCATCTGAGCTACAGATGCATCACGATAGTAGTAGTTGAAAAAATGAAAATTGGCCAATGCAATAAAGAAGTCAAATTTTAAATGTGACCATTTCTGGGTGATTTAATTCAGATTGGTCTACATACAAATTATAACTGTAACATAAAATTATAAATATTGATTGACTAAAAATCGAATTTTTCGTCTGTTTTTCATACTGGATTTAAGTATTTTTCATAATACAAAAAATATTTTCTAAATTAATTCGTATCGCCAAAACCAAAGTACATAAGTATAAACACAAAATTGAATCGAAATTTAATATAATTTATAATCACCTAATATATCACCTAACGAACGTGATTTACCTCATTCTTTCGAACTACATTACATAATTCAATAATGATTTATAACAAGAAAATTATTTGGAATAATTTATATTTATAACTTATAACTATTTAATATATTTAACAGATTTGGAGATGCATGACTCAGAACTAGAGTTCTGAAGCATACAAAACCAGGACGTAAAACTCGAAAAATGGAGCATATAAAATTCATTAATTTTTGATATTTGGGTACTTTTAAAAAAGCATTTTTTAATTTTTATCATACAAATTTTCGACATACGTATTTTATAATAAAGCTGATATAAATTTATTTTTACAATGTATTATTAATTTAAATCACATTTATTAAATTATTTGTATACTTGTGAAATTTCATTTTTGTATTAAATTAATTTAAAAATAATTTGCCAAATTTTTTTCTAGCAAATATAAAAATTCGAAAATTTGAAATAACTCCATTCGATAGGTGCTTTAAGAAATGAATGTCTTTACACGACTATTTTATCTTGTACCAATAAAAAGTTTTTTGACATAACAAGATTTTTAATATTTCGAATTTTTGTAATTTTTAAAGCACTTCAAACATTAAAATTTAATTTTCTAACATTAAATTTAAAAAAAATGTAGGTGCATAAATGGATTCAAAATTGGATTCAAAGTTTCTATTGAACTTTTTTTGTTTTCAAACCATTTCCAAAATTTGTTCCATTATATGTTAATGTACTACATATCGCCACTATCATGCCAAAGCGGTGAATGTGCAATTTTTGACATTTGCGTTTTTTTACATTTTTGAATATATTTTATCTTCAAATATGCTGTGACAAAATCGCGTGTTTGGATATTTATAGCCACAAAAGACAAAACCAAAAGGGCGAATTTGCAAAATTGAAAATCTTGTCATGCCAAAAGGGCGAATCTTTTCGTTTTTTTGCTATAACTCTTTAATGGTAAAAAATAAAATATTGATGTAAATGTATTAATTGATTGTTTTTAAAGCACCTATCGATCTGCATCATTAATTAAAAATATTTTGCCAAACATAAATATGTCATTTGTTATTTGCAGGAAAAAAAAATGTTGCCAAAATATTTATAATTAATGATACAGATCGATAGGTGTTTTGAAAACAAATAATAATTGCCTTACATCACTATTTTATATTGAACCGTTAAAGATTATAGCAAAAAAAAAAAAACGAAAAGATTCGCCCATTTGGCATGACAAGATTTAAAATTTTTCCAATTTCTTCGTTTTTTTAAAAATACTCATGAAGTCCGCAATCGATTTCCCCAATAAAAGTTTTGTGGTCAAAATTGGTTATTGGTCGTCATTGACCACTCCAAATGGACCATATGGCATCCCATGAAGTCCGCAATCGATCTCCGCAATACAATTTGAGGGGTCAAAAATTGGTCATTGGTGGTCATTGACCACTCCAAATGGTACCATTAGACATCCCATGATGTCCGCAATCGATTTCCGCAATAAAAAGGTTTGGGTTAATTGGTTTTCGGACCCACTGTTGGTGGTCATTGACCACTCCAAATCCAAACCACTCCAACCATTTTGGGTCAACAAAATTTTTTTTTACCCACTTTTTGAGATATGTTTTAATTTTCTTCAAAGGCTACACTCAACATGTGAATAAAAAGATTTGCCAATTTGATTGTGAACACTTTTGAATATGAACAGAAGAAAAAATAATTTGTTGCTCATCTCTTATGAGGAGTAAAAATGTAGCGAATGTGAGTACTCGTGAGCAGCCAAATTCTGTTCGATAACGAGTGTTCACTTTAGAATAACGAGTAAGTCGGATTTTTCTTGCTTACTCGCTCGTGAAGTGTGAAGAAAAATAATGAACTTTCTTATTCATTTATTAAGATTTATCGTGAGTGATAAATTTTGAATATTCATTTATGAGTATTGTACCTTGGTTTTTTTTGCTATAATTTTTTATTGATACAAGATAAAATAGTAATGTAGAGGTAATAATTGTTTGTTTTTGAAGCACCTATCGATCTGCATCATTATTTAAAAATATTTTGTCAAAAAAATTTTCTGCAAATAACAAATGGCAAATTAATGTTTTACAATCTATTTTTAATTAATGATGCAGAACGATAGGTGCTTTAAAAGCAATCAATTAATACCTTCACATCACTATTTTATCTTGTACCATTAAAGTGTTATAGCCAAAATAACGAAGAGATTCGCCCTTTTGGCATGACAAGATTTTAAATTTTTCCAGTTTCTTCGTTATTTTTCTATAATTTTTTATTGGTACAAGATAAAATAGTAATGTGAAGGCATTAATTGTTTGCCAAACATTTTTTCCAGCAAATAACAAATGGCAAATTAATGTTTGACAAAATATTTTTAAATAATGATGCCTTAAAAAACAAATATATTTTCGTTTTGATAAGGATATGGCCTCACAAAATCCGTATTTATAATTCAGTAGGTTGTCCAAATCTAAAGATATTTTATATACACTATAAAAATTGACAAAGAAACTAAAATAACAGAAAAAATTTGCTAATTTTTAAAGCACTTCAAAATTTAAAATTAGATTTCCCAACAATTTTTAAAAATGCACATTCGCCCCTTTGGCATGACAGTGACGATATCATCTGTAAAGTTGTTCTTCTATTGTTTATTTTATTTAATAATTGATATTTCTGTTGTTTGAATATATAGGTGATTTCTTAGTTTGGTTTTCACACTATTATATTTCGATATATTTCTGAATTCAAGCACCTAATATTTTGTTCAAAATTACAGTGATTAATGTTTTAATGATTTTCGTTATAATTGCAGAGGTGAGTAAAACCATGAATTTCATAGAATTTATTTATTATTTACATCATTGAGTATATCTTCTATAAATTTATTAATCGCAACTGAGTGCACAGCATTCACAGAAAAGTCAGCTGCGGATGAACCATAGAAAAAGTACTTGAAAAAAGTATGCAAAATAAACGGACATCATTAGGAAAAAGTTTCTTTTACAGCAAAGAAATATCCTTGAATATGCTTGCGCTGTAATACACAGAGATACGTTCATCGATGAGTGGTATTAAGTGAGAGAAAAAGTACGACTATGACTGAAATATGTAAAACGAATAAAACAAAGTGAAATAATTTGCAAGCAACGATGGAGCAGAAGGATTGACAAGCCAGGAATGTAGGACTTCAGCTGAATGGCGACCATTTCCGACGGAATATCTGGTTGTTGTTGCCATTTTGAAACTACAGCACATTGAAGTAGGGTAGAACTTCGAACTGTGGTACGAAGGTTGGTATCGTGATAGACAAAACTTTGCCATGCAGCGCAACGTGTCTCAACTTATTGCCAATTAGCTGCGAATCTAAGTGGAAATGGATTAGAAACGAAAACTGAGTGGCAGAGGCAAAACTTTCCATTTTCGTTTTCATTTCGATGCCAACCAAAGCATGTTCCGTGCAGAACATTTCAAGGAAATTGAATGAGAGTGTGACGGAAACATGCAAAAAAGCAAAGAAAAATGAGAAAAATATAGAAAAACAAAAATTGAATTAAATATGGTCTTAAATTTGTGGCAAGAGAAAAGAACTGTTTCGAATTAAAACTTCAATTGTTTTATATTTTGTTTGTTATTCTGAGCTAAAATCCTAATCAAATTCTAACGAAATTTGCACGAAAAACCCTTTTTTTCGCTTTGTTGTCGTTTTGTTTTTACACTTTGTGCTTTGTTGTATTTTTATTTTTTCTTTTTATATTTTACACTTTATAAATTAATCAAAGCAGCTACCATGGTAACAAATACCGACACTTGTAACAAGTGTAAAAAACCACGCCGCAAAATAAAACCGAATTAAATTTTTTCCCAAGTGCTGAATACACTTTGTGGTTTATTATTTGATTGTTTGTGCGCAAAAGGGTTTCTTTGAGTTTTCATTTTTTTTGTATTTCTTCCGTATTTTATTTCTTTCAAGTTATTGTGTAAAAATATTTTTTATTTTCTATAGAAAAAGCCAAAAGAAAAATAAACAGAATTTTGTGAGTTTGTTTAATCTGAAGGATAAGAAATTTTTGACAATTATTTGACTGTGATTTTTTTAAAAATTAAAAATAACCAGTTGGGAAGGTTAGATCACATGGGAAATTTTAAAGTAGGTGTAATTATGATAGTTAGGATTATCAAAATTATAGTCGGTCTAAGCCGACTATAAATACCCTACACATATGTGTGGTTACCATTCAAAGTGATATATAGGTCACCAGGGTATACGAATCCTGAAAATAACTACAAACATTCAATCGCTGAAGAATTTCCATTCATTTGATACCCATATTTACAAATGGGTAGGTGTACCGAATTTCGATTTTTTTTTTGTGAACCACAAGTCTTTTCGCCGGAAAACATTATTATCATGTATTTGAGCATGATGTCAATATATATTTGACCAACAAAGTTTACCTAAGCACGTATACATAAAAATTGATCTTTATATGTACATTTTATATGTGGTATTTGAACATAAGTGGTCGGATCATAGGTCACCATGGACCGATCTCGCCAATTTTTTCGCACATACAGCGTAGGTATATTAGTAATCTAAGTTATAAGTTTCATTTATCTAGCTCTTCAATTTTAAAAGTCTTAGGGATTTCAACAGACAGACAGACAGACAGACGGACAGACAGACGGACAGACAGACAGACGGACATCGCTAAATCGACTCAGGAGGTCATGCTGATCAAGAATATATATACTTTTCCATACCGGAGATGCTTTCTTCTGGGTGTTACAAACGGCGTACCAAACTGAATATACCCTTTCACTCTTAGTGTAGGGTATAAAAATAGAAAATTTGTCTCTAAAAAAAATGATAAATTTAGCTAACACACTCTATGTAATTAGTGAAATCACTTAGTAAACTTTACACAGGTCACAACTAAATGTTACACCCATCCATTCCATTCACTCGAACTAGTTCCATCGACTGACCACTACAAAGTTCTCTGCGCACTAATTCACTTACGTGTCCGGACAATCTTTAAGTTTTTAGCATAAATGCGAGTTAAAAGGTCGGAAAAGGAATTTGTCTTAATTTTGGTTTTTATTACATTCTCTGCTGCTTTCTAAGTGGTTGCAGCAGTCCAGCCAAAGAAATAGTTTACATGACTTCCAGGACAAACAAAAAAAAAAAAAACAACTACTCCTCATTCTCAATGTCCTTCTTCTACACTAACATAGTGACATTCTTTGCAAAACAACAATTAGAAGGACGTCGCTGAAAAAAGGACGCAACGCAAGAAAAATGCCAAAGATTACAATGGCCATGGACGCAAAAGTAACTGCAAATTAAATATGCTCTCAGGAGCTCCAGCAGGACATAAACGAGCAGGACTGGGCAACAGAATGACCAAAGTTCAAGTCGTTTGCTTGATGAAGAAGAAAGAGCCGGCTACAAAAACAAGAAAACATTATTTTCTGAGTTTAAGCGGATGCAGCATATACTACAGAGTATGAAACGGCGAAGAAAAATAATGTAAATTAAAGGTTCAGAACAACAGCATGAGACCCCGGGTCACTATACAATGTCCTACAGTGCGTAGGTGCTGTCCAGCTGTTTGTCTGTCTGTCTCTTAAATTGTCCGTCTATGTGGCTGTCTGTTTGTGGGGGCGGACTGACTGGAGTTCAAATAAAGAGCAAAAACTTTTGTCATTTAATCAAAGTTGCAACTTTGGCGAGGCGCACAAGTATTTGTTATATGGGATAGGATAACATGGAAAAGGACTTATTCGCCGTGACTTCTTCCTTGAGTTGTAGGTGTGTTGATGTGTTTGGATGCGGTAGTTGTTGCAAAAATTAATTAAAAGTATTTTATGCATATATAAAGCTGCTAAATGGTAATAAAATGCAAATAGTATTTGTGGATTTAATGAAAGATAACTGTCGGCAAAAGCACCTCTTAATTATACTTCAAGTTAGACAGCATCAAACTAAATAAAAGAATATGCTTAATTGGAAAAATTATAAAACAAAATAAATTCAAAATGTTAATAAAAAATACTATTTGAATTCATTTGAATATTAGTATTATATAAAATTTATGAAATTTTAAATCATTAATTCTATCTACATTTTCGAATACCTCTTACAAAATGAATTTTACAGAAGAAACCAAACTATTTTGAGTCTCAATTCTGCACATACTTCATACAAAATTATGTATGTCATAACATATACAAATTTATCGGATCAAAATATCATTAAAAACCCTCTTAAAACACAAAATCAATTTTGAAGTATCTTCGATGATATATAATATAACAGGTAAATAATGGGTTCCATATCCAGATTCAAAAGATTTTCACAGGAATTTATTTCATTTTTGTAGGGTTGGAAGGTCAAGGTTATTGCGTTGGACTGCGAGCCGAAAGGTCCCCGGTTCAAGCCTGGACTGGGGCTAACAACATCTTTTCATAGAAACACTTTTCTATACCGCGCTACCTCTCGGCAGTAAATGGCAAACCTATGAGAGTAAAACATTGCTCTCACCCGCCGTTCGGAGTCGGCAATAAACTGTACGCACAGCTCAAAATGGTGAGAGGACTCGGCCTAAGTTCTTATAGGACTGTAACGCCAAACTATTATTATTATTAATTTTTGTGTTAATAATATTTATGAACTTTAAAATTGTTTTAATCAAATTGTTTGATAAGACCCGCAACAATACGTATAGGAGGTAAATGGAGGGCAACAGTTGGACAACAGGCAGTCAAGCACAACAGTTTGACATCTGTATTCAAACGATATTCAGAACGATTTCTAGACACAAAGACGGAGTTTATAGCTACTGTAGTACGTATCGTCACTATTACGCCAAAGAGGCATGACATTCTCGTTTTTTTTTAATTTTTGAATGAAGTTTTTTCTCAAGTATACTATGCCAAAATCTTATGTGGTTTTTTTGGATATTTCTATCCACAAAATACAAAACTAAAAGGGCGAATTTGAATAATTGAAAATGTTGTCATGCCGAAAGGGCTAATATTTGCGTTTTTTTGCCATAACTTTTTATTGGCATTAGATACAATAGTGATGTCAATACATTAATTGTTTATTTTTAAAGCACCTCGATCAATATCATTATTTTAAAATATTATTTTTAATTTTTATCTTTTGCAAGAAAAATGTTTGACAAAATATTTGAAATAATCGATAGGTGCTTTAAAAATAAACAATTAATGCCTCTACATTACTATTTGATCTTGCACAAATAAACAGTTAATCATAAAAAACAAAAATATTTGCTTTTTGGTCAGGTATATCCTTTTAAAGCACTTCAAACTTTAAAATTTGTTTTCCGACATGTTTAAAAATGCACATTCGCCCCTTTGGGATGACAGTGACGATATTATTCTAAGGGCTATGGTCGAAACTGAGCATTAAATATTTTAAATCATATTTCGATCAGTTAAATGAGCAATATGGTCAATTAATGAATAGGTGCCTATGACATCGAATAGGCAGGTTTTGATATAAATTTCTGTTCGTGTGGCGAAAAGTTTCCGAATATATCATAAAAGGGCTTAAAACAGATAGAATACTGAGCTTTTGTCAGCTATCTGCCAATTAACTACCAGTAACCAGCCAAATTGTATGTCTCGAGTAATTGGAACACTTCTTAAATTTATTTTGCAGACTTAATTCATAATTCTACACAGAGAAAAATCGTCTTTGGGCATGAGGTTGGAAGAATGAAAAAGTTAGTTGTACCAACTTCATTCGGTTAATTCAAATGGTTTAATGGAACTGCCATATTAGCCTATATTAGTTCTAAATCTGTACTAAATTCTTTTAAAACATTTCGAAATTGGTTTCAGAACAAACTACAACTCCTTTATTTTGACAATAACAACCGACTAAGCGGTTGAGAGAACCAAATCAATTGGTTGGGCTAGGATTTAGTTGGCGCAACAAATCTCTATTATGTGTGTATTTTTACTTAATGATTTACACACTCAGAAAAAACATACCATAAAATTAATAGTTTTCACTATAAAAATTAGACAATAGGATATTTGTCCGATAAACTATTAACTCAATCGGTTAATCCTATAAGTTATCGACATTGAGATAAAAAATAACAAATAAATTAAAAAAAAAATTTTGACAAAAAAAAAATTCAAAATAAAAAAAAATATTTCAGAATTTTTTATTTTATTTTATGTACTTATGTATGTTTTTTTTTGAAAAAAAACATTAACAAATCAATTAAAAGGCCCATGAATGGCATTATGTAGATGGAAAAACTTAAATCATGAACCAGTATGGAGTAGACTTTTAAAAATAATTTTAAAAAATTATTCAAATGTACTTTTTTTTGAGGAAAATAAAACGTGTCCCATTATAATTTTGTTTTTGAAAAAAATCCAAATAAAAAACATTTATATTTTTGTTTTCTTCAGATTTTTTTCTGTGGTTCCTGATAATAAAATGAACAAAAAAAATTGTATAAAAATGTTCGAAAAAAAAAATCATTTCCGAAATTTTTTTTATTTTTGAAAAAAACTTTTTTTTTTCAAAATAATTTTTTTTTTAGTTCGAAAAATATATATATTTTTTTATTTTCATATTACTTTCTGTGTGTTCCTGATCCTAAATGATATACATACATATACCTAAATTTATACTAGTGACAAAGCTATAAATTAAAAAAAAACACTTTTAAAAAATGTTTTGGTTCGTTTTATAGTAACTTCACAACAACTATATATTTATTCTTGTTTAGTTAAATTTAAACCAAATTAAATATACAAAAGCATGAAAATGAAATTAAAAAACGTTTCTATATAATACGAAATATTTTCATAATAAGTTCTTGCAACGGTGAACTTATTTTATGAACTTCCTGCAAACAAATAATTTTGTTCGTTTTCATTAATTTCCACCGCAATACAAATATTTATAATATAATTGCCGTGAACTAATATTGTGTGGTCAGTTTTGTGCGTAGCTCCATAAATAATGCAGTTATCAACCAAACAACAATAACACGCACTCCTCGAATTGAAAACCGCACCAAAATTGACCTAATTTCCGTTTTCGGCAGCAAGGACCAAGCGACAAACATAAACAAACCAAAAACAAATTAACCGAAAACTGTTTTGTTGGCCACACCAAAAAATAAAAGAAAATAAATCAAAAAATAACAAAAATAGCAGCCACACTAAAGCAACAAATAATAATGCGTGTGAATTAACACAAACATATTTATTAACAGCATTTTGTGCCCCGACCCAGCATGTTGTTGACCATGTTAATTGTCGCCAACAAAAATGGCAACAAGACACGCACGTCGGCCGCCAGTCGTTTGAAAATGCGACAATTTATTAAGTCATGTTTTACCGACCGACCGACCGACCCCCCTGCATCTGCCCCTGCATATAGGAAATTATAATTTCCCAGACCGACTACTACTGGTGACTTAATTAACACTCGCATAAAAAGCGCAGGTTCCGGCCGGCCATAGTCGCCTTTTAGGCGCACGTATGTGGTGCGAATGTTTTATGAGTTCGGGCCGAAAGCCAACAAAAAACAATTGACACCGTGACACGGTTTTCCGTGTATCTGACACATTTGCGACATCATTTTCAGCCAGTTTGCGCCTCTTCCTCCAACTGTTTACCCGGCTCATTCTTTCATTCCGGTTTGAACCGTTCTCATGTTCATGTCGAACACGCATTAGGCGGCGTCCACTTGCACATTAATGTTGTCGTCCTCTTCCTCGTCCTTGGCGCTGCTTGTTATTTTTGAGCGCATTTTAAGCGTGTTTAGTTAAGCGGCTATTAATGTACTTACGGAGCAATCTTTATCGGAAATGACCATCGAAGTCTGCCGTGCCGCACCGCACCACATGGACTGGGTCTTTTGAACGCCCGCCCGCCGTTGTTTGTTCCAGTTGTAACAAATGTTTCCTGTTTGGGCCCCATTGGACGGCTGTTGGTGTCAGTTACAACGTTGCGCCGTTGTTTGTTGGGTGATCTTTTGGCTGTGTCATGACATGGAATTCGCATATTCAGGCACTGTTTAGTATAATGGTATGGTTTAACTGAGAACGATATAGACATTTTAAATCAGGGATCATATTCACATTAATTTTACGAAATAATTCAAACATTTTATTTTTCTCGAATATTTCACATACTCACTATAAATTAAAATTTCAACTAAAATGTAAAGTCCGAGGATGCCGCCGAGTCATAAAACGCACTAAAAAAATAATTGGAAAACTATTGCTATCTGGTCACAATTTCCAAAAAAACGAATGAAAAATTTTAAATATTCTAAACGAAGCATTTTTAAAATCGGATAACTTTTGGATTATTTTCAATTTTTGAAAGATTTTTAATGAAAAAACCTCATCTTTACTGATTTTTATCTTAATAACAATTGAAGATACAATCTCCAATTTTAAAACTTTGGTTCTCTCAAGAATTTTCTAAACAAAACTTTTCAAATTTTTAAAATTGGTTAAGTGGTTCTGAAAATAATGAATTTCACCTTATTTTAGAGCGTTTGTGCGCACTGTATGACGTTTCGTTGGATATTATCAAATTCGTCAGTAATATTGTTATTGTATTATATTTTGAATATACCGTAATTTTCCAACTACAAACAACAAATCAAATATAACAAACATAAAAATGATAGTTGTCACATTAAAAGTTATTGATTGTGACTTTCGTAGTCACTTTTCATTAAAGTATGTAAATTTTCAATACAAATTTTAATTTTAAAAATAAATAAATTTATTTTAATAAAAATTAAAGCACCATTTAAATAAAATATAATAAATTAATTAAAATTATAAGAAATATTTAAAGATTTGGCATTAATTATTAACAATTCTAATAAATACAAATATTGTATTATTCTTTAACTACACAGAACATTAAACACGAACGGATCATTTGAACAAACTTGAGGTTAGCTTCCAACTGAAAAAACCCAACAAACTTATTTTAATCCGCACAAGAAGTCATAATTGACCTGCACGTAGCAACTACGTTACACAGATCGGTACTGTGTAGTAATTCATCAGCGCAGAGTGGTTTGTGACCATTGGAACCTTTTCGGTAAGTACTACGAATGCCTTAATATGCGGCATGCAGGGCATTAATCACCCTGGGGAAACATTTTGCCCCGCTTGGCCACAACATGAGAGAGCATTTGGTTGTAGTGCTATTTATTGTTATTGTGTTCGAACGAAGAAGCCCCCAATGATGCTTTTGTCGGTTTTTGGTATTGTCTCCATGCAGTGCCCGAAATGTCTTAATGGAATTCAATCAATTTTCATTTAGTTCGATTATTTTTAGCTGCTTCGTACTTATGCTTTTTGCACTGCAAAATTTTTAGACATTTGTTGTGAGTCAAATGCACAACCATGGGGAATACATTTTGTCTAGTGCTGTCAAAGTACTGGAGTGAGGTTACTGACGGTGGTGGCTTAGTTTCGTACAAAGATTTTCGCGAAATTAGCTGGGGATTTCGAGATGTGTACTAATTATCGAGGGATACTAAGAAAATGAAACCAAATGGAGTATTGTAACGAAACTATAATTTCAAAACAAAGGTTAACAAAGTGTCAGTCTAAAAGTTATCTTAGCGATATGTCAATGATTTGTCATAATCATCCAATATAAATAAAAGATATATCATTTGGTTTCTTTATATAAACTCAGTTTCCGGCAGAAAATTTTAAAAATTTATAAGGGCGAGTTTACCGCTAGAGAAAATAGCTAGAGATAGAGCAAAATATAGCAAAAAATCTCATAGAGTTGTGTGAACACTACATGGAGCTCCACGTTAGGGAGCTTTATGGTAGATTTTTTCTATCTCTAGCTAATTTCTCTATCGTGTCAAGCCCTAAAAGTTTAAAATTCTTGTACTTTAAAAATTACTAGAAGTAATCTTAAAAAGGCTCTTTAAATGGATGAAAACTGAGTATGCGATACGGATGAGTATTATTTAAATAACAACCCAGTCTGCCATGTCTCGGAGACCTTCGATGCCTCGAAGTTTTCTCGAATAATTTCGATAAAAAAAGTTCGATCTCGTTGCATTCTTGATTCTAATTTTTAAAAATGTTCGTACATTCAAATTCATTGACAAGAAACGATATTTAAACATTTATCAAATCGATATCGTAATATTTTTCGCAGCAATCTCGAACTTTGATCATTTTTTTCTTCGATATCGTTTCGATATCGAAAAATTTCTCGTATCGAGAAAACTGCGAACGAACGTTTCGATATCTACCTACTATCTAGGTCCAATTTGACACGCTCGATATCGTTATGAGAACGGGTCCGATATCGTGTGATTTCTCCATCTACTCGCATTGATCTCGTAACGATATCGATACGAATGGCATACTGGGAAATAATGATATTTTCAGATTAAATGCAAAGGTATTTTTTATTGAAAATTGATTACATAAAAGATTACCAAAATTATCCTAACAGGGAATATATTAGATAAAATTAGATCATATAAAAAAATTTTATTTTGTTTTATTTAGTTTGGACTATGCCTTGGATAAAAATAAATCATTTTCTTATATATCATTATATCGTAAATGCCTTTCTCGAATAACTTCTATAAGAAAGCTCGAACTCGTATCTTGATGGATTCTAATTTTTAAATTTACAAATTCTTTGGGAAGAATTGATATATAGGCATTTATCGCATCAATTTCACAATAGGTTTCAAAGTAATCTCGAACTAAGATTATTTTTGTCTTTGATATCATTGTGATTTAAAGAAATATCTCGTACTTCTCGAGAAAAGTCTGACAGAAAGCATCGATATCTACCTAGCACGTTGGTCCACGCTTGTGTGATTTCCCTTCTACCCACATTGATCCCGCAACGATCTCGTAACGAGTGACTTACTCGGAAACCAGTTCGATTCGATATCGCCATTCCTTCAAAGATATACGCAGATATCATAACCAGATAATGAAGTGTATTCGAAACGAGCAAAAAAACAATAAATATTTAAATATCGTATTTTTTCCTTAAATTTTATTGTACGAAAAATTTTAAAAATTGTACTTGATAAAGCACCGAGATCAAACTTTGTTATCGCAATTAGTTCAAGAAAACTTCAATTACCGAAGAGTTCCAAGGCAAGGCATAATGGGAAATGACAATTTGAATAAAAATTGCATTTAACTTTTTTGACAAACTTATTTTTCAACAGTATCAGTCTACCATTCGATTCGATATCGCTTTGAGACTGTTCCGAAATATCGGAGAATTCATTCGATTACGATTGTAGTATCTGTTTACTACAATTCATTAAAAAATTGACGCACATAGAAAACTTCATTATCTCGTTACGATAATTATGTCTAAATCGAACCGTTAGAGAACCTCAATTCGTATTAAACTCTAAAATCGAGTCTATATAACAAGAATTATAACAAGATTTGGGGACAAAATTTAGTTTACGTGATATAGACAAAGGAAATTAAAAACTTAAAAAAAAACGATTTTTAAACAACTTTTTACTTGTTTAAAAATTTGTCAAGACTTTATTCAAAAAAGTCATTCTTATTCCATTTTAAATCAACGAACGAATTTCCCACACCCCTACAGAAATAATTTGGTTTTAAAAAAAAATTATAAAATTTGGACTTGCAGCTTATACGGTTTTCAAAATATGGCGGCTTAAAAAGTGAAAAATAGATAAAAACTCACAAAGGTGGGTTACTTAATTGTATTTATCTTAAAAACTAGTTTACGTACAAGGTCAATTGAGATATCATTTGAAAGGCTTATAAAATTTAACACAAATGTTAAGAAGAAAATCAGCAATATATAAATTATACGCCATATTAAAGGTCATCTTTACACCTTTCAAATACTACCTCAATTGACCTTGTACATTTACTATTTTTTAAGATAAATGCAATTAAGTTATCCCAACTTTCTGATTTTTTACCAATTTTTTCACATTTTAAGCAGGATGACAATTTTAATGTTTTTTCGTAAATTTTTTGTTTTTTCGTTGATTTAAAATGTAATATCCCTATAACAGCGATATAGGAAATTGTTCTCGGCGTGAGTTTGAAAATTATTTGAAGCATTGAAGAGTTTCGAGATATGGCTGACTGAATATTCGTTTTATACTAAGAAGTGTGTGGAAAAAGCTTTTAAATTTGATTTAAATTCTCTCAAAACGTTATGTAGTAGGAAAAACTGTAAATATGAAGTCTATTGACCAGCACCAGCAAATTATATGGAATTTATGTATAGGATGTCCATAGCACAAATCGTTTTAAGTAGTACAATCTATAATACCCAGTATTCCATTCGTTTCGAAATCGTTACGAGATCAATGATCAATGATCGATATTTTTTCGAAAAATATTACGATATCAAAGCGATAAATGTTTATCTTGTCAATAAATTTTAATGTACGAGAAATTATAAATCGATAAAGCAACGAGATCGAACTTTTTTCTCGAAGTTATTCGATAAAAATTCAATGCATCGGAGGTCTTTGAGACATAGGGTAATATGAAAACTGTAGCCTTTTCAATAAAAAAATAATCTATATAGAATCGATTTTTTATCAAAAAGAACACAAAATTCAGTTTTAAAATAGTTTCATATCGCAAATTTATTATCATTTTATTCAATTCTAAAACTATCGTCAAAAGAAGTTAAATAATATTTCTAGTTGTTTGCAAAATGTTGTTATACATTTTAATTGCTTGTTTTTCTTATTAAACCCTCCACCTTTTGGAGCCACTTAAAACGATTCCCTTTTTCTTTACAGTGCAAATGCCACTCAAATGGTCATCACTTCATCTCAAACAAGGGCAGGCAATTTTCTGGCAATTTAGTCAGCAATTCATAACGAACTAAATTATATTGCATACAGTTTTTCTGCTCTTTTTTTTTTTGGTCATATTGCTTTTGGCAGACTTTGGCTACACTGCCAAAGATCTTGGAGCTGCTTAAGTTATTTGGTAGCAACTCAGCAGAACTTAACTGACTGCAGCACTGTCTGGACTGGTGGTACCGGCACCACCCTCTGGTCATGTTGAGAATTCAATTGACCATACAATCAAGATTATTATAACGTGCAGCAATTCGATAAGGCAGCCACGGAAGTGCTGCGATACCATGCAACGTGCAACATGCAACAGCAGAGCAACAGCAGAGCAACAGCAGAGCAACAGCAGAGAAACAGCAGCAGCAGCGGCAAAGTCAGAAAAGTGCTCGGCAGCAACTTTCGAGGCATTAGAAGTCGACGAAGAGCTAGAAACACACTAGAAGTTCGAGAAGACTGGCAAGAGTTTCGAGTGGACTTTAGTATAATATGATGGCAGCAAAATATTATTGAGCATGAAACGGAAACAAAAGGTAAAATCATGCTTCCTTTATTGATGTTGGTGGCAGTAGGAGGGGAGGGAGGTGGCTGCTCAAAACCCTTGTTGCATGAACCTCTTGCCAGGAAGTATTTGATATAGAGCAGCCAACATTCGACTCATGACTGGCATTTTAGAAAATGAATTTCCTGCTGCTACTATTGAATTTTGTTTTCGTTGCCATCGTAGAGCTCTACTCACTATATGTACATCGGAGTTATGTTTCGAGTATTTTATTTCATAAACTACAATTTGTTGTCGAAAATTTGTGATGGTCCTTTATGCTCTTTGTTGTTTTTGCAGGCATTCTAAAACAACAATGCATTTTATTACATCACATTCGAGTGGTAGGTACCACCGACACAGCAACAATATTATTTTGCTACAAACCTCTGGAAAATAGTTTTGCGTTTTTCTTCTTATTTAGAGTTTTCATTGCCAATGTTACAGAGACAATGGAAATCGAATTTGCTATTTGGCTTGGCACTTGATATTGCCAAATGTTTTGCTGTAGAAACAAAAAAACAAATGAGGCAAAAAAAAAATGCAATTTCAATTGCAAAATACGCCGCATTACTGGAGGCCAAAACAAAGAGCTGCATTGAAATGCATTCCGAACACTTGGCCAGAATGTTGTCGGAACAAGTTTTGCAGTGCTGAACGGAGTGATTCCAGGAAGTTACAGTGGTTGTATGGGGAATACTTGTGGTACTGCGTATGTAAAACCACAAGATAATAATATATGACTTAAAATAAATTTATATTGTTTGGTTTTTTGATAAAACAAAGAATTAGAATCAATATATATTTTTTTTTGATGGACTATTAAAGCATTATTATTTTTTAAGGCGTCGGAAGTCAAAAGCAAAAGTCCATGTATAGCATTTTAAGAAAAACAGGAAAATGTGTTTTTAGAAAAACGATAATTTAAAACAGTTTGATCAAATTTAACAATTGTTACCATAATTTGGGTGTTGTAATATATAAGATATAAAGCTCATAAAAATAGTACCTCTTTTGTTATGAAAATATAGTATATTTCTAAAATTATAATTAAATATATTAAATGTAAATATATGATATCTATTAATTGTATAAAGAAAAATACATCATGCGCACTAAAAATAATGTTAAAATATTAATTTTTTAATTAGGAGTTTCCAATTTTAATATCTCTTTTAGGACAGGACTAAAGCATTTTTATTTATAAGGTATTGTTACCTGGACATGTAATTTACTTTGTACGAATGGTAAATTTCGAAAATGTTAAAATACAATAAATGTAACAAAAGTCTATAATAAGAATTTTACAAACGTTTCGAACCCTCATAACACGTCATTATTTAATATTCTAAAAAAAAATCAAGTTCTGCACAGAAAAAAAAATCTTCAATAAGATGATTTTATTCATAAATTATAAATAAATTATTCATAAAAATACCCAGATTCATCATACGGATGATTTCAGTCATTGTATTGCAATTTAATGTTTTCTATGATCAAATTTACACACAAAAATTTGCCTTCATTTACACATATGTATATGGGGGAGAGCCTGGGGTAAAGTGGGACAAAGGGTAATGTGGGAAATGTCAATTTTTAGATATGTTTTTTAAACTTAGAAAAATAAGTGTTATTGTCAAATACTTCTTAACATAGTATCAACTTTACCACCCATGATTATAATAAAATTTATAACTGTTTATTACATTTTGAAAACAGGTAAGAAAATGAATTTATAAGTTTTTTGTAGAGTGCTGTTATTTAACTTTGATATGAAAGAGACAAAACATGAAAAAGAAAGACTAAAATATCATTTTGGTAAAAATTTCGAAATTTACCACTTTACCCCATTTTTTTTTAACAAGTCTCAAATTGAGATGGTTTGAAAAATCGATCGAAAATCCATTTAAAGACATATAAATGGTATTCTTTTAATGAAAACAGTTTTATTAGAACGATCTATAGGCCCTTCAAAAGAATTAAAAAATTATTCAAATGTATTTTTAGAGGAAAATCGAAACGTGTCCCACTTTACCCCAGGCTCCCCCATATATATTTTTAATTCCAATAAAGTTAATGTTATTTGATTGTTAAATACAGCTAGTTTGATTTATAAAATATTATTTTGAATAAAATAATATTTTTTTTTATTCGAAATAAGTTAATGGATGGATATATTTTTACGATTTAATTAGAAAGAAACTAAATTTTGAAAAAAAAAAATTAAGAATTAAAAAAAAAAATACAAGAACACAGAAAAAAAAATCTTCAATATTATAAATTTATTCATAAATATTATGAATTTTTTCACCAACTACCAGATTCATCATATTGATACCACCGTTCATTAAAAGACATATTAATGAATGCATTCATTATATATATGAACAAAAGATTCAATACAATAAATTTTAATTGTCATATTGATGAATTTGTTCATAATATTTTTTCAAAAAAAATTTCGTTTTAAATAATTCGAAAAAAAGTTTTTGAAAAATTTTATTTAAAAAATAAAAAAAAAACTGAAAACAAATTTTTCGAACAAAATAATTGTTTCGAAAAAAAAATATTTTTCAAAAAAAAAAATTGTTCGAAAAATAAATTTTTTCCATACATTGTTTTAAGTTTAAATATTTTTTTATAAATATAACTTTTTATTAACAAAAAGTTGTATTTATAAATAAATATATTTTAAATTTTTTTACTTATTTATGCATGTCGAGCAAGCATTATATAAGAAATAACATACAAGAACTACTTGAGTACGGCAAGAAATAAACGAAAAAAATAATGTTTTGATAGATATTTGGCTTAATGAACAGCGTTTTTCAATATAAAGAATAGATATGTTGTATTTTATATATTGGTTCACTAAAATGATGAAACGTATTCTTCACATACAGTTCATAATATTGAAGAACACTTTTTCGACAGTTATCAAGCGTTCTTCATATTCATAACATTGATGGCGTTTGTCATTAATATTATGAATTGTTCTTCAATACAGTGAATCATGGTTTGAAGAATGGAATTCATCAATATTAAGTACATTTTTTTTTTTCTGTGAAGTACTTAAGAACTGAGAAGTATGCAAAAAAATGAACTAAAAATTAATATTTTGATTGAAATTTGATTTGATGAACAACAATCTTCAATACGATATACATATATGTTATATTCTATGTATTTGTTCATTAAAATGATGAAAAGTATTCTTCACAAACACTTCATCATACTGAAGAACAATTTTTCGGTCTTTTAGAAATTGATAATGAATTCATAACATTGATGTTTTATAGTTATCAATATTATGAATCGTTCTTCAATACAATGACGAACGAAATTCATCAATATGATTATTATTTGTGTGCAATACTAACAAAAGTCTTGCAAAAATTCAAAAACGGCTCGACCGATTTGTGTGATACCATTTTTGTATTTTTTGTCTCAATACGGAGACCCAAAAGAAAATCAAAATTTTACTCTAGGAACTAGACATTTGGGCAGGGTGTTCGTTATTCATTCAATTACCTGTATGTTTACCGAACATATGCCCCAAATGTATATGAAAAATGACAGAAATTCTTATTCGGGAAACAAAATATTAATTTATTTAATGCATTTCGATAATATTAAGTAATACAAAAACATTCTACCAAAACAATAACTCATCTGCAGACAAACGCATGCATTCCACTAATTTTTCATTTTAGGAAGAGCATAAATTTTGAAAACTGAAAATTCAAACATTTTCAGTTGTAAAACGCTATCGCAAATATCTAAAGAATGTTTAAAAAATCAGCACCCAGCGTAATCGAAAAACTTGTATTGAACTTAGGAGTCACAACGAAAGAGGAAATAAATATTTCAATAATGTTTCACATTCTCGTGGGAATAACATACATTTCGAGGCACCTTTAGTTTTCTCCCAATCGCGCACATATAAAGCGATTTCGACTTTCCAATGACTTCACATTATGCGTCCTACCTCGTCTACCTCATCTGTTTTCCGATCGTCACCCCCATTGATTTCCTAAAGCATCCTACTTATGCCGCACACCATTCGGCGAAATTGTTCAAAATCCTTTAACAGGAAAATTTATTATTGAACAGCAATAAATTCGCTTTGGTGCTGCTGCTGGTGGCTCGCGGCTCACAGACGAAACGGATTTCGAACGCAGTTGCAGCCAAGTTTCAGAGTCACAAGAATCGAATTGTATTGGATTGAATTTTGCCGGTACGATATGAGTTGGCTATGGTCGCAGGGTGCGGTCTGATGTGTTGGGTGGGTTGGTGGTTGGGTGTAATGGATGTGCAAAAGTTTTAATTACCCATAAAGATGCCACGGCTGAAGTGTTGCCGTAAAACAGCGCAAAACAGTGCAAAACAGCAAAGAGTGCAGTGTAAACGAGAACACAATAACAAACAATTGGCAATATGACCGGCTAGAGAATTTAATTGGTGATGATTGTATTTCTTTTCGATACAAAAAACTCTGGAAACTGTTTTTAAGTGTTTTTGTATACTGTGAATAAAATATAAAAATGAGGGTTGGTTGTTTTTATAGACTAAATCAAAATTCTAAAATCATTGAAAAATGACTATTATATAATTTATTTGAATATATGAGTAAATATAGTACAATTTTAGACATTTATAATTTTAAGCACTCGAGACAACAGCGTTCAACATTTTTTCGAAATTACGTTTGATATGTAGTATGCATTTTTAGAATAATTAAATAAATTGCAATTGCTATTGGCTGGCTAGAATTAATTTGATATGCGTTGTATATATTTTTGTATTTATTTCAGAGTAACTTTTCTGTGGGATAGCAGTTATTGTCACGAAACTACCTTATAAAGTTTTTCATATTATTCTTAAATGGCTATATTAAAAGATGGTTAGGGAGACTGAGGTATAGTGGGCACGATTGCATTTTTTCCAAAAAAATTACATTTGACTAATTTATTTAATTCTTTTGAAGTGTTTATTCCATAGACTAGTTCATGATCTAACTTTCTGCATTAAGAGAATACCATTTATATACCTTTTAATTGATTTGAGCGAAATTCAAAACAGCTAGTTGAAAATTGTTGCGGTAAAGTGGGAAACTTCAAAATTTTTTACGAAATGCAAATTTAGTCTTTCTTTATCATGTTTTTTTTTTTTTTTCACAACAACGTCAAATATATTAAGGATTGCATTAACTATAGTGACTTACGTTTCTCACTTTACCCCAGAACATGTTTCCTACTTTACCACAAAATAGTAATTTGAACATTACATAGCGCCATTTAAGCAATGTTAAATTATTTGCATTAGTATATAAATTAAAAACGATTCAAATTCTCCTGTTTTGATAGCAAACACCAGTACTTTAAATAAAATTAAATTAAATAAAAAACTACTTGTTCTCGAAATGCAATAAAAACGTAATATTTTAATTACAACCAGGTATGAAAAGTTAATGCAATATTAACAAACACTTGACAATTGCTTTTATTTTTCTAAGTACAAAAACATGTCCATAAATTGCAATTTCCCACATTACGCCATGTCCCAATTTACCCCAGGTTCCTATTTTTTAACATTGTACAAAAATTTAATTTCCAAACATTAACTCTGATGGAAATATAGATGCTGCACTTAAATAATAATTCAAGTTTATAATACGTTATTAAGTACCTACTGAAACAATTCACTCATTGATCGAAGTACCTTCGTAAAATCACAAAATTTGTCGTCAAAACAAAAAAAATCGAATTAATATTGAAACCATCATTCATTTAAGTTTCCTTTGAATATGACATAAAAAATATCGAATAAAAAAGAAATAAGGAATATTGACTAAAATACGCAAAATAATGTATTTTCGAATTTTCAACAAAGATTTTGACTACAATTATTACAAATGGAAAGTAGTTGTCGAAAACACATTTTGAATATTTTAGAAATATCAAAGTAACTTCAGGAATGAAGCAAATTAACATAATAACTCTTGTAGTAAATATGAAATTTCTGATCATAAATTATCGCAGTTCCTACTTACTTGTCCCAACAGCACAAACTCGCCTACAGAAACAAGCACGTAATCAGCACAAAAACGATTTGCAGCAGCATCGCAACATCGATTCGTTTGGAATGTGATTATTACAACTATTTGCCGCTGGAGGGCGCATAAAGCAAGCGTGGAACAAACGCTACACTGAAGCATTGTTAGGGGCCAAGTGCTACTGTTGCCGTTGTCGCTGCCGTTGTTGCTGCTGTTGTCGACTATTATTATTGTTGGTGGTGTTGCTGGTTGTTGGCGTTGTTGTCCAATGTTGTTCAATGCCTACTACATGTAAACGGCCAACAAAATGGTCGAATAATTTTTGCCAGGTAATCCTTGTTGTTGAGGATGCTGATGATGATGTCGGTGATGATGATGCCGATGGTCGAATGGAGGCAGCAATGACTGTGGCGCTGGCGAATTGCGAAATAGTTTTGTTTGCTATCTTTGCGAATTGCGAGAATAAATGAGCAGTCGAAAGGATGCACGAATCCTTATTTATTGAAACAACAACATAAAGTAGATGAACAGCAACAACAATGTATTTACGGACAATAAAATACTCATCACTGGTATTTCAGCAGCAACAGTAATATTGCTGCAAAGAAAGATTGTTTGGCCGACAGTGAGAACGAAAAAAGGAAAACAGCGTAGTTTGTGTTGTTGGCTTTATTTGACTGCTGCTGCTATTGCTGAGTCTGCTGATGTTGCTTTGTTTTGTTGCTGCTGTTTGTCTTGTAGTTTTCAGTAATTAATTGCTGGTAATTAAATAGTTTTCCGTTACTTGTTGTCCGTTATGCGCGGCATGCAACGTATAATGTTGCCGCCTGCTTTGTGCTGCTGACAAATAGCAGATATTGTTAGAGGTGGCAACCGATTTTTGATGTTGGTGAAATGCAGTATAACTATTGAAGATTGCTGCTGATTTGTCAACACATTTAAAATAATATGAAGATTAGTGCACTGAAATAGTACTGTTTTTGTCAATGGGATAAAATGCCAGATAATTTTGGAAACACTGAAGTGTAATTATCCCTAACCCTAAATAAGATTAAAATTCTATGAAATAATAACTCAAAAACAATTTTAAATAAATACAAAATGTGAACATATATAAATTTTTCGCTTTTGTGTTTGAGATTTCGTACTTTTTGTGATTTTTTTGTTGTGGTTTTGATTTCGTGTTTTTGTTTTTTAGACTTTGTTCTTATTTTTTTGTTTTTGCTTTTGTTTCTTATTATGTTGTGTTTTCACTTTTGTTATTGTGTATTTGCTTTTTTATTGTGTTTTTCTTTTGCTTTTGTTTTTGTGTTTCTATTCTATTCTATGCGTAATATTAGTATAAATCGACAAAATCGAATCGAAAAAAATTTAAGTAAATGCTTTAAATTTTCGTAATTTTCGTAATATGAATGTTGAAAAGCATTTACTATGTTCGAAATTATTAAATTTTAAATTTGTAATTAAAACGTTTAACTGACCATTTACTTTGAAAATTCTGCGAAAAAAATATTTGCAATTTTTTTTTCATTAATATGACCCCGAGTAGTTGGTGTGTTTAGCATTTACATCCACGGTGTAATTATTTTCACTATGTGAACATGGCAAAGCAACAGCCAGAAAAAGAACAAAAAATTGGAGAAAAATAAGAGTCGACAGAGCTGTTTTAAAAAATGATGCATATAAATTATGATTATGACGGCAATAAGATGGAGAGATGAAGCAGAATTAAAAAAAGAATAAAAATAAAAAAGAGAATGAATTAAAAAAAGTGGATTACTAAAAGAAAAATAATAAAAATTAAGCTGTAAAACGCGAATAAAGGAAAATATTGACTATGGCAAAATCATCAGACTGTCGAACATTAAAAGGCCGCCAGCCAACAGACACTTCCACTGAGTGACGCACTGACTGATAGACTTCCACGTCACTCACTACACTTTAAAGAGCAAAAGTGTGGAGCCTCACTAACTCGGCTTGAACCTCTTTCCTCCCATAAACTGGTTTTGATTTTTCTGTTGGCTCTTCTCAAGTCTTGGAAGTGACTTAATTTATGATTAAAACATTCATCACTTTGTATACTGAAATTTTGTCTGGATTTTATGCAACGATGCGACTTTTTGCGCCACTGTTACTGCACGACCTGTTGCATTAAAATTAGCGTAAAAAATTTGCTTGATGTTTTTATTTTTATTATTTTCATCTTTCTACAGCTTGAGGGCGCGTGAGGCCATCAAGTCGCATAATTATATAGGCAATGAATTGCTGTTGCATGCTCCTTTGGGCGTCCGTCCTTTCGTACAGCATACAGTATTCGATCTGCTGTCCGTCCATTCATCAGTCGACTCAACGAGTGGAAGAACGCGTTGCCGTCCAGAAGACTGAATGTATTTGGCTGCTGCTCCAAGACAAAACAAGACGTGCGGCAGCAACTGCATCAGGTAATTAGGCGCGCTGCCTGCAACTAGGCTGCGGCTGAGCGACAACTTAAAATTGAAGCTCGTCGATTATAAAAATTAAAAAAAAAAACCAAACAAAAACATATTGAAAAATATTGCATTGCTGCATTGGGAAACCTATCAAGAAGACGAACGAGCCTATTTAAAGACTGCTTGGGCTGCTTCAAATTTGCTTAGGAGCTGTTTGGAGGTTTCATGGGGTCTGCGAAGTCTCAAAGGTTGCTGCAGAAGCTCTTGCAGCTAAATCCACAGACTTTATATAGGGTCTTTGGTTTACAGAGGCTCAGCGCATAATGCAGAGGTTTTAAATAGCGACAGATAGGAGGTTTTATAAATATGTAAAGCGGTTTTTGCGGTTGGTTTAAGGTGCTGCAAAGGTTCTGCAGAATCATATGCGGTTTATTATGGTGGTAGAGGCTCTTCTTAGGCTTTGCGAGTTTTGTACAATGCGCTGCGAGGTTGCATTATTGCGACAGAGGTTCTGTGTATATTTAAGAGGCTCGTAGCAAGTTGTTCGAGGTTCAAATTAAGACATTAAGCAAGCAGTTAACTTGTAAGCAACGTGTTTTCCTCGTATAACAAAGCATTTTATTCATGTAGCTGCACGGACAGAGTGACTGAGTGATTAAGTGAGTGTTGCCACTTTTTCATATTTTAGCTGCGTTTTTGACAGCGCATTAGGTGTCAAATTAGCCTGCAGAGGCGCATGATTTTTTCATTTTCTAATAATTGGTAGATGCATCGTTCATTCAATATGCTTGATTAGCTGTCAGCGGTTTTTCTTCGACTCCAGCTCTATGCAAAAATTTTCATTTTCATAAGTTTAGCCCTTTGTTGCGGTTGACGTACTCAATAAAGTTCTGGAAAAATACTTGAGCACCGCTGCATGGCATCTCTCAAGTGGTTTTGTAGAATTAATTGCGCAAAATTGAATGGAAATCGAACGAGGGTGATTATTAAAATATAACTCAGGCCCCTTCCTAGTCTGCTGTTTGATTTGAATAGCGCCTCAAATAGAATCGCATAAAATGCATTGAATAATTATATCCGGCGGCGGATCAGTACCTGACATCACTACTATTGATGGCTCTGCTGGTTGGTCGGTTGGTTGGTTGTATAGTTGGCTCTTTAGTTGGCTGGCATAAAGGCTCAATTGGCGCTGAAAGAGTTAATTGACTGCGAGGCAAATTGCATGCCGCCAATTGAGTTGAGTTGAGATGCTGTAAAAAGGGTTTGGCATTAAGTGGTGTTGCCAGTGCAAAAATGCCGTTTTTTGCTTAAAGCCATTAAAGTTACCTCTGATTTGCTGCAATTTTTCATTTATTATGAAATTTCATTTTTTTTTATTTTGTTGGGTTCATCTTACCTCTTCCTCGATCGTGGCAACTTGTGCCGCGCTACAATAAACAAAGACCCTTCAAAAATGTTGCCAAATATTATCGACACAAAGTATGTCTGTCTGCCCCACTTGACTACGCAAAATGCGCCGCAGAACGTAAATCTTTGCATCAGCGCGCGATTTTAATGAGAAACGCAAACGAACTGGAATAATTTGCAATTGCGCGTTTTCGATTTCTTATGATATTTCGTGCTTCTCCCATGTTTGCTTCTTTTAACGAATCAATTGTTTTTAGGAGTTTTATTTTGGTTGGCACCAAACCAGCGAATATCGATGAAAGCCGCACCTTGTGCGCTGCAGGTGGAGGTGAAATCCAGCAAACGTGGAAAAATCTGCATGGGGACTCAAATAAAGCAAATATATGCAACAGTCAAAGATACCAAAAACAAAAAATAAATAAATAAAATTGCATGACATAAAAATAGCAATTGTTCTTTTTTATTGAATCGCATCGAATGATTATTGGTTTTTACCTTTATAGAAATTTTATAGTTGTGAATATTTCGATATATGATTGAAACTATATTACCTACCTCAACACAAACTATTTGGCAAGATCAAGACAGTTCAGAAGTATATTTTCGAAAGTTTTTAAGCAGACAAAGACGTCTATTTTCTGCCCCTTCCAACAGACTCCTTTTTTTAAATTCGATAAAATTTGATAATTTGCGATACGCATTCAACAAACTTTCATTTATCTATTTAATAAACAAAGGCGGATTTTGTATCGAAAACTGTCATTTTTCTGTGTCTCTGGACCTCAAGCAAAATTTTTGGAAGGGTTCAAGCAGTTAAAAAGTTTTTTCGACAAATCTGCCTTTAAAATCCATAAAATTTGTTAGTTTGGCATACAGTCCTGAAAATTACCCAAAATTTTGTCTTCGGTCAATACTAAATTTTTGACAGGGTCAGGTATTTTAGAAAGATCCAAAACAAATTTTTTGACAGAGTCAGGGCAGTTCAGAAATAATTTTTCGAAAGATTCCAAGAAGACAAAGTCGGAGTTTATACCAAAAGCTGACTATTTTCTGCGCGTTCCCAAAATATGCCGTGAATCTGCCATTTAAAATTCACAAAATTAAACAACCTGCTATACACAGTTGGGAAAGTCAGATCACATGGGTAAGTTCGGTCACATGGGACGGATTTTACAGTCGATCGGGCTATGGAATACCCTACATCTTGGTGGGGATATTAATATGGGAAATTTAATATTATTTACATATGAGAATATTATTTACATATCAGAATTTTACGTCGTAATTTAAAAGATATAAAAGTAAAAAAAAATCATAAAATGCTGAAAAATAAATGTAGGTGGATCACGCCTACTTGTTTAACATATGTATGGGAGGTAAGCGTGTCCGTTGACCGATTTGAGTCATTTACATTGACAAAACTATTTTTTGGCTAAAACATATTGAAACGAAATTTCATCGCAGACAGACGTACATGTATGTATGCATGTTTGTCGATAATGTGCTACAATTATTCCAGAAAAATTCCTGGAGTCTTACTATATCATAAACAATGATCGCAAAAAAATGGAATCGTAATCGTTTTGATTTAGGGAACCCAAATCGTTATTAAAAAAAAGTGTGAAGCCGGAACCAGAATCGGAATCCATATAATTTGTTTGGTTGGAACTTGAACCGCTAATTTTAAAATCATCTTGCAACCAGAACCGAAACCGATATGACAACAGATATTGGTCCCTGCCAGGGGCCGCAAAGAACGAGAATTAAAAAAATATATGGAACTAGAATCGGAACTTATATAATGTTTTTGATTGAAACCGGAATCGCTATTTTAAAAATCTTGGAACCGGAACCGGAAACGGAACTGGAACGGTCCTTGTCAAAGACTGCAAAGAACCGAAATTAAAAAATATATGTAACCGGAATCGAAAACTTATATAATGCTTTTGGTTGGAACTGGAATCAGAACCGTTATTTTAAAGATCTTGGAACCAGAACCAGAACCGACATTTCAAATGGTTTTACTCCCTGCTCTTAAGACAAATACTATAAATATAAGAGAAATGCTATATCTGTTCGTTATGACTTCTGTCATTTGAACCTAATTTCGTCATTTTAGATTTGCTTTAAATTACGGAAGGTTTTAAAAAAGGTATGTCTTTTATTATAATAAAGAAGGCACTTGTATACGTCCGACAGCATTTTGCACACATGAAATAATCGACCTGTACATGAAGCTAGGGATCATTCTAAAAATTTTGTTTTTAGGTCAATTCGTTTATGTTTTTTATTAGCATTCGAAAAGCAACGCGTATCATATTTTCATATTTAAAAAATCGAAAATTTTGGCGGCATATATTTTGTAGCTAAGATCTCTCTGAGTATGAATAAGAAAACGGTTTTCGACTACACACTACTACTACATCAAAGATAATTTAAAAATTAAATTAAAATTGGTTAAATGCAAATAAAAGCGAAAAACTAATTGATATCGGACAAAGTGTAAAGGCAAAGTGTGATAAAAATGATTAAATTTTATCAAATAGTTCAACAAGAAGAGCTTTCCTTAGAGTTACGGAATTATGTACATTTGCTGTATTTAAAATGTATATCTCGCGAATTATATACCATGAATTATATACTCGCGAATTATATACCATGAAATGATTCATAGGATGTTCGTAGGTAAAAGTTTTCTCCTGAAGTCTTATCAGAGGATGACGGACCAACTATATAACTTCTACCATCTTGTTTTAATAAAATTGGTAACTGCGCTCAGTGAATTATGATGAAAATAAACTTTATTAGGAAACTTTATAACATTTTAGTCAACTTTCGGTTTGAATGCATTTCGTCTCTTACTGGCTGGCCATATTGGCAGTTATTAAATCTTTATTTTTGAGTTGATTGCGTAACTTTTCGCTCAAAACAATGCGCTGTGCTGTGCTGTGGCAGCTCTTGAAGCGTTTGTTTGCAGCTGCAAGTTGGCCGCAAGTGCCGCCATTACGGGGATTTTGCATTATTATTACATAAAAACTTTAAGCGGATGTTTTTATTATTTCTTCATGCTTTTTCATAATTTTTGCTTGAAACGCGGAAAACCACAATAAAGTTTTATTAACGTGCATATAAAATAAGGCAAAGTGCGCGTGAAATAAAATATAAAAACAAAAAATGTAACAAACAAAAAAGAAAGCATGTCCTCCGGGGCGTGATGCAGATCAGCGACAACATTTGGCAGCAACAAGCAGGGCCAGCAGCACATGGATATCATCAACGACAATACCAACAACACTGTGCAATGCAGGAAGGTGGTAACGAATTCATTATTTTTTCGTTGAATTCTTTCTGTCCTTCCGATTGTCTGTCTGTCTGTTTGTTTGTCCGTTTGTTTGTTTCTTCAGTTGTCGACTGCTGGGTTTTTGTTTGTTTTCCAAATTAAATTAAACTTTTTCAATCTCAAATCTCTGATTGTCGAGCTGCCAGCCGCTGGATTTCTTTTTTTTTTACTCAGGGTCCCCAAAAATTTGTTGCCGTAAAAATAATAAGCGCGTTGGCAAGCTGCCTTTTCCTTTTATGGTTACTTTTCTGTCGGTTTTGCATTTTTTGGCGAATTTTTGAAAAGTTTTGATTGAAGGCGTTGATGCCGTGTTTCGGTGTTCAGCGAAATAATTAGGCGACCGGCAGATGCATGCGATGCTGTGTTTTCTCGTAGTTTTCAAATTTACACCAGACAGAAATGGTTGGTTGACATTGTAATCATTATGCAGAGATATAAACAAATTGAATAAATAAAATAAATAAATTAAATTTCAAAAGTTTTGCCATATTCATCCCACCAGAGTGATCCAACTTTTCATTTAAAATTTAATTTTTCAATAAAGATTCAGTATTTCACTAAACATTCAATTTTTACTAAAAATTTAATTTTTTACTAGAAATTCAATTTTTCACTAAAAATTCTATTTTTCACTAAAAAATTCAATTTTTATTAAAAATTTATTTTTTTTACTAGAAATTCCATTTTTCACTAAAAATTCTATTTTTCACTAAAAAATTCAATTTTTCACTAAAAATTCAATTTTTCATTAAAAATTCAATTTTTCACTAAAAATTCAATTTTTTACTAAAAAATCCATTTTTCACTAAAAATTCAATTTTTCAAAAATTAAAAATTCAATTGTTCACTAAAAATTTAAATTTTCACTAAAAGTTCAATATTTCACTAAAAAATTTAATTTTTCACTTAAAATTCAATTTTTCACTAAACATTAAATTTTCATTAAAAATTCAATTTTTCACTCAGTATTCAATTTTTCACTAAAAATTAAATTTTTCACTAAAAATTCAATTTTTCACTAAAAATTTAATTTTTCACTAAAAATTCAATTTTTCACTAAAATTTCAATTTTTCAGTAAAAATTTAATTTTTCACTAAAAATTCAATTTTTCACTAAAAATTCAATTTTTCACTAAAAATTCAATTTTTCACTAAAAATTTAAATTTTCACTAAAAATTAAATTTTTACAGAAAATTTTATTTTCATTAAAAATTCAATTTTAACTTAAAATTCAGTTTTTAATTCAATTTTTCACTTAAAATTCACAAAAATTCAACTAAAAAATTAAATTTAATTTTTTTAAATTAAAATTTTCACTAAAAATTAATTTTTTTTTTTAATTTTTTAATTAAAATTCAGTTTTTCACTAATTTCACTAAATATTAAATTTACTCACTCAGAATTTGATTTTTCACTAAATATTAAAATTTTCATTAAAATTTCAATTGACCACTGAAAATTAAAATTTTCCGTTTGTTGTCTAGGAATTCCATTTTTTTTCATTAACTATTAAAAATTTGTCCCCAATAATTAAATGTTTCACTAAAAATTCAGTTCATCACTGAAAATTAAGTTTTTAAAACAACTTTAACTGTACGGATTTGGCACTATATGCTAACTGTTATAATTTCGATAACATGCAAAGCCTGTTTATCAAATGCTTCTTTTTTTGTGCTGCTAATGCATGTAAATGTCAAAATAAGTTGGCAGCTAATTTAATTTAATTTCATTTAATGTTTGCTGGTCATTTGCAATACATTCATTTAATCACTCGCTCATTCATGTGCTCGTCCATTAATTATTTCGCTCATTTGGCATTTTGAGGCGCACGTGAATTGCAACAAACTCGCATTAAACACAATTAATCAGGCGTAATTAGACTCGTACCGCACGCACATTAGCTTCGAGGTGCGAGGCTCCAAGGAGCAGCACAAATAGCAGAAGCCATGTATTATGGTTGAAATTATAAAAAATGCTGTCTGCAGCACCTCTACAGATTGTTTTACAATAGACATCGGGTCACAGAGACTGACTAAAGCTTCGCCTTATCTTTAGCCCATTTGCTCTTGGTTTTTACCTTTTAAGATTTGTCGTCGCTTAAGTTTTTTAATTAATTTCATGACCTGTGCCGCTGCTGCTGCTCCAGCTGCCTCATTAAAATAAGATTAATTTTCCACTTTTCATGTAGCTTCATGGGATGTGTTGTATTTTCAGTGAAACACATAGAAATGTTGCATATTTTATTGGCTACGTTTGTGTTTCTGTTACCAATATTGATTTAACATGTTCCACTGCTTGTTGACTGCTTTTTAATGGCGTCTTAAATGAGGCCGCCAAATTAATGGTCAAAACGTGATGTGGCAGACGGTGAGATGTTGTTTTCTTTCTTTCATTTTTCACGCGGCTCTTTGTCTGTGGAAAAGTGAGTCTGTCTGACTCTGTGTTTTGCTGTTGTACTTTTTGTTGTTGTTGCTGAGGCAAGGTGTTTACGTTGCACGGTGATTAATGACAGGTTGTAGATTTTTTATTTTTATTTTTTACTATAAATTAAATAAAACTTGAAAGAATTAAAACGTCCACCTAAGTCGTGAAGGGGACCTTCGTATTGCTTTCTAGTCAAATATTTGAGGTTAGGATTAAAATTATTCAAAGTTTTGGTTGATATGTTATTTCGAATTTTAACTGAACTGAATTTGAGAAATTGTTAAAGAAATTTGAGATTTTCGATTTGAAATTGCGATCATTTTAAATAAAATTGATTTTTTAATTTTTAATTGAGACAATTTAATTGAGACAAAAAATAGATTTTTTTTTTATTTTTAATTTAGACAATTCCATTTGAAAAAAAGATTTTTCAATTTAAATTAGGAATATTCAAAATTATATTTGGGTTTTTAAAATTGGAAAATTTCATATGAAATTGAGATGTTTCCATTTCAAATGAAAATGAGATTTGGAATAATGATATTTCCTAAAGATTTATTTTCTCAAGTCAAGAAAATTAGTGTAAAATTATAATCTGTTGATAAATGAATATAATTTTTTAACTCAATCTTCATCAAATTAAATTACTTTTCCAATCACAATCACATCTTTGTACTCCATGATTTATTCCTTTTCCAAAATGTACATAAAGTTGAAATTTACAAAAATAAAAATACAAATTTTAACTTTGTTATTGATTTTTTGAAAATTTCGTTACGAATCACCTCATTTTTTCTAATTATTAATGATAGACTAGTTCATTGCCAGAGTTTTGTAATCAATAAAATTGATTTTACACTGTAAATTTGTGCTACAGAAATGATTAAACATTACGGGGTCTTGTGATTTCGTAGTTGAAATTAAAAAAAAAAAATCGAAATATTCGTGAAAATTTTTTAAACATATATTAAAACTATAATCAATATCATATTACTTCACAGAACATATTTTTTGATCATTTTTCCAACCATAATTTCTACCACAAAATCACAAGACCCGCCACTGTTTAATTATTTCTGCACCATTTCTTACTAGGTTAAAATCTCTGTAATTATAAAAAAGTTACTGTGAATCAACTGGTCTATCATCATAAAGAGAAAAAAATGGGATAATCGATAACGATATTTTGAGAAAATCAATGACAAAATCAATATTTGTAATTTCATTTTTGTAAATTTCAACTTTATGTACCATTTAAAATAGAAAGAAATCATGGGGTTCGAAGATGTGGAAAGGTAATTTAATTTTCTAAAACATTATTTAAAAATTGTTATTAATTTATCAACAGATTATACTTTATAAAAAATATTCCTGACTAGGTTATGTCAGTAATAAGCATCTGCATCTTAAACCCTGCATCTTAAACTTGGTGCAGAATTAGACATATTTTTATTTATCATTTTATTATTTTTTTAAGTCATAGAATGACCCCATGAATTATTGACTTCGATGAACCAAACACCCTGTATAAAGTTTGCTCGACATTCAGAAATTAGTAAAATGTTTTGTAATTTATTATTTATAATAATTTTTTGTTTTTATTAATAAAAATATATATTGATAAAAAATATATTTAAAAAAATGGAAAACAAAAATTTCGAAAAAAAAATTATCAGACAAATTTTTTTATTGGTAAAAAAATTATTCTGAAAAAAAAAAAATTTACATTTTTTTTTTTAATTTTTATTTTTTATTTTTTATAATTAAATGAAAAAATCAGAATTTAATAATTAAATTACACAAGTGAAAGTAAAGACAGTGAATAAATAATGATATGTGTTAAAAAAGAAACAATGAAATTGTAGTTTAATGATTTCAATTTTACAATTGATAAAAGTGGTAATTTGTAAAAAAATGTCTTCTGTATAATCAAAATTTTTTAAACTACCCTGAAGTATGTCAGAAATTAGTCAAATTATTGTGTGTACATTTAGTAACTGTAAATGTTTCCAATTTTGTAGCCTACTTTTCGCAAATGCTTAACATTTTATTTAACTTTAAATAGAAAATTAACGCAAATCCAAAAACAGCGCAAATATTTGTGCGCTTAATTTTCAATTTAATGCAAAACAATGAATGAGAGCGGCGCCGAAACTTTAAATTTGCGCATTCGCCTAAAAATATTTTACGCAAACTTTTTGTGCAAATTTTTATTTATTTATTTTGGCCAAAGAATTCGCAAAGTTGCAGCAATGTTGAATGAACGCGAACAATTTATGCGTTACTCCGTCGAGCAGCAGCGCTGTCGAATGGACTTAAACCAAAAATATAAAAAAATAAAAACTTTTGCATACTTTTTGGCTTTTTTTAAAGTATTTTTTATGCTGCATACTTTTCGACTACAAGACGAGGCACCAAAGTCAAAAAGCAGACTAAAAACTATGGAAAACATGCAAAGTAAGAAGAAAAGTTTATTTTTTAGTTTTTTATAGTATTTTTCTTAAATTCGTATAAAAGAAATATATTTTGCAGTAGCTTTGTTTGCTGAAAATTTGCAACTGCTAATTAGCAATTGAGAACAATGTTGCCAACTTGCAATAATTGCTGATAATATGCAACAACAACAGTAACGACAACAATAAATGCTAGAATTGAAAGTAATTGCATTAAATACAATTTGTAGAAAATTTAAAAATATAATAAAAAACCAAAATCAAAAAATTGTTTTTGTTATTTATAGAGTTTTGTTTTTTACGTCAAAGTTTGCATTTCTGTGCAAGTGAAAAACTTGTTCGAGTTGAATTTTCGAGTGCCATTGAAATTGATAATGAAATTGAAGCTGCTTCATTTCTTGAGCATTTTCAATTCTTGGCCAAAATCACGGCCTTAGTTCACACAAAAAAACGTGCCATACTTGCTGCGACTCTTGCAATAAGCAAAACTGTTCCTGTTCATTAGCGGGAATTTCTTGCTGCTTCAGTAACAACAACAAAACCCTTACTAACTACAACAAAATCAGCAAAAACGCGTCCAAAACTATTGCAATAATTTGACTGTGTTGCAGACAGTTTTGAAAAGAGCGCAGAACTTTGGCATTTTCCAAGAAGAAAAGTTCACAATTAGTTGAAAATAATTCATAAAAAAGCACTTAGGAGTTATTTATGGTCTGAGAAAAATTCGAGTATCATGAGTTTGTTTAATTTGCGAAAGTTTTATGCTGAATGATTGTATTATATACGACGTATTTCACACAAATTAGTTTTGTCTAATTAATAAATTAGTTTGAAATTGCTAGATTTACATAAGTACTATAAATGTGTACAAAAAGAATTGTTTATGAAATGTTTTTCATATTATAAATTTATTAAGAAATTTTATATTCGAGTTATCCTAAATATAAGGTAAGTCAACTAAAAACACTTATCTGAGTGTTACGTATGAACCAACTCTTCAAAACAATATATAACACTAAAACCAAAAAATTACAATTATTTTTAATTGGAATAAAATGGATATTTTACGAATTTTTTACCCTACGGAAAAATATTATGAATTGGTTGTATTTCTGCCCTGTCATTTGAAACCAACCGGCAACTTTAATATGGCGTTGTCATAAAAAGAGCTCAATTAACACCTCATGCGGAACTTTAGATCCATCACTGAACTGATCTTCAATTGGAGCATTTTCAACAGAATCAAATTCTCCAATTGAATACCAGTTCAGTACAGGTTAAAAAAAATCTTTTACGAGCAATTCGGATACTCGTGAAGTGTAGAAGTTTATGGAAACTTCCAGAAAATATCTCTCTCTATACAAGAATGCCTAATGTTCTAAAAGCAGACAAAAACATTCTTCTTATAAATATGTTGTATATTACATTGTTGCCTACGTAATATGCAACATGTTTATAAGAAGAATGTTTTTGTTGCACTTAAAACTATCAACAATGTTGCCTATATAAATACGTTCCAATTGGATTCATTGCTCCCAATATGTGCTCATTGTAATTGCATTCCCTCTTCTAAGACTCTCATAGAATTTGATCTCTTCATCAAGAATATTTTGCTCCCAAACTTGAGCACACTCTCCCTCCCACTTTGTTACTCGTTGCTCTGTAATATTAACTCGTTTGTCTGTAACTCGTTCAAGTGTTGCTCGTTGTTTGGCTCATTCAACTCGCTGTTGCTGTGGCTCGTTGTCAGCTTCAGTCCAGTTGGTTGTATCGCTGCGTGCGTATCTTGTACTGTTCGTGTGCCTGCATTACAAAAATAACGAATTTTTTGTTGTCGTCGTTGTTGGTTTTTATTAGCATTGTTTGTATTGTTGTTGGGGATCCACACGTCGCCGTCTGACTGCAAGTGCCACAAGGTAGCTGTGCCATTGTCCGCCCGCCTATCTGTCAATCAAATGTAGCTGTAACTGTGAAATGTTTATAGTTTTATTAATTGTTTTTCAATTGGAAATTTATTAATTTTTTACTTATGAATTTTGTCCACGTCTGGTGCGTCATATGCCTGACAAGGTGTAAATACAATATCGAAGATAATCCTCAGTTGTTATCAAATCATTTCTTATCATGATTGTAACATATATGGCATTAAAAAAACAAAAAAATAATGAACTTATGTGCGATTACTTCCTATTTATTGTGTGACTAATGTGGATATATTCAATTGCGTCAAATTTGTATACAACAAAAGAATTTTTTTAATACTAAAATTCTTCTCATTTTAAACATGTGAAATAGTTTTTTTTTGTTTTTGACAATCATTTTTTTTATTAATAAAGTTATTTTTATTAATTTAGTTATTTATTTATTTATTTATTAATTTATTTATACAGGGTGGTCCGTCATTTCATTAAAAAAGTATTCTAGAGTTGAGGTGTATCTGGAACAGCAAAAGATTTTATTCAATATACTCTTATTTTAGTTATATAAGGTCGAATTTTTGTTATTATTGACAATCATTTTTTATTAATAAATATATTTATTTATTTATTTATTTATTTATTTATTTATTTATTTATTTATTTATATATTTATTTATACAGGGAGGTCCACATTAGGGTTGGTACATTTCATTAAAAAAATATTCTAGTGTTTGGGTATCTGGAACCCCCAATTATATACAGAGGGTTTGTGAAACGGATAAGTGTAAGGTCAAAATGTTATACAATGAAATTGTTTTTAACATTATGGTGCATTACTATAACAGCTTTATTAAAACAAAATTGTAAAAAATATTTCGAATTATTTTTGTTTTACGACCTCTATTGATATATTAAAGGTATTGTCTTGACGTACAGATTCTCTGGTATTAGCTGCCTCTGAAACAGCTGTATGATCTGCCACTCAATGCATTTTGCCAATTGTTTTTTGTTTATTTTTTGGTACAAAACACCCAATTTGTACCGACTGGATCTTAAGAATGTCAAGACAATATCATGAGAAAGATTTTTTGATGAGACAAATTTCATAGCGTTAGTAAAGAAAAAGTCAATATTAAAATTTTTCTAATAACTATGATCTATGCGGCACAGAAATTTGAACTCCATTTTTTTATTAACAGGTTCTCAAAAATGTAGTATAAACTTGTACCCCTACAGGTCTGGGTAAGGCGCTATGGGGTCCGAAAGGGTTCAAAGAATAAGGATGATTTCCACTGAACACTTTATATTTGTCTCTTAACGATTTGCCACTATTTTTAATGGTTTTTTATAAACAATTTCGTTAAAGAGTTATAATCAGTTGAAGAAGTCAGAAAACTATCTAATGTCTTTGGAAAAAATATTAGTTTTTTTTGTTATTTAGAAAATGCATTACTGGGTTTTGTTAAAAAATGAATAATTCTTTTTCAGAGATACATTTTTAATCCACTGACAACATGTAAATAAAAAAAATGTAGTTCAATTAAAAAAGTTGTAGTTTTACCCAGGGTTGGGTAATTTCGTGTATTTCGGGATTGTCTACATTTGTGTGTAGACAATGTGTAGAATATGTAAACAATTACGTATACAATGTAGACTATGTATACAATTTTGTAGACTATGTATACAATTGTGTAGACTATGTATTCAATTGTATATACTGACCTAATTTAATTCAATTTTGTTCATTATGTAAATTGTTTTTATTATAAAAAGCACATATTTAAAATAATAATTGTTATTTGTAGCGTTATGAGTCTTGGATCTATGCATACAATTGTTTGCTTTGATTAAGGTAAATAATAAAATACATTATATTTTTTTTTTATTATTATATTATTTATTATTTTATTATATTGTTTAAAATTGTTTAATTTTTCAACAAATATTCAAATTAATCCATTCGACACTGAATACACTATTATTTAAGAAAAAATAAATACTCAAGTATATATTACCATATATTTTAAATATAAGAAATACTAAAAATGTCTTAACACCAGAATATGCAATTTTTCTTATTTTTCCCAAAATTTCCCAAAATAATTTAATTTATTCAGTTCACAATAATACATAATGTATATATAATGTAGAAACTCAATATGAATTACTACAAAATACAAATATTTATGAATTGTATACATTATCTACATAGTATACTTTGTCTACATGTATTTTAGAGATTGTCTACATGCAATTGTCTACATGTAGACAATCGTGTAATCTACATTTGTAGACAATCTCGTCCAACCCTGGTTTTACCGCACTGTGTTATCTATTAAATGAATGTAATAGTTTTGTTCTTTGTTTTAAATTGTAGAAGTTATGAATAAATATAGGTATAAACTAAAGCAAATTTTGAAAATTCGGTTTACAGAAACACCTCAACTCTAGAACATTTTTTTTCATGATATGAAACATTGAAACGGTCCGTAAAATATTTTGTTTTATATCATTTCATATATTTATTTTCATCTACTTGGATTACATTTAATTAATTACAAAAAGATATCTTCCTTCTTGGCGTTGGTGAAAATTCGCGCGGGCTCCACCTCTGAGTACTGGATGTTCACTCCGAAATTCATATCGTAGATCGCATCACACAGTCGATCACGATGAGATACGCTGACTCCAACTATAGATAGAATTTGGAACATTTGAGACTAGGCGCTGTAAAATGCTTTTTTTTTTTGACGAGGGAGTTCAAATGCGAGTTTTCGCTGGGATTCATCTCGAAGAGCTCATAAGAGCCCTATTAAAATATATCGTCGCAGTAAACGTAACACTAACCAAAATACATATTTTTTCTTTATTTTGTCTGAAATGTATTGCTTTTCATTAACTAACTATTATTTTTTTTTAATGTATTGATTAGCTTCACTTTCACCATTTGAACTGAGCGTTTTATATTTGTTCTAAGTCAAAGTGATGGCACCTTCAGTTTAATGTCGAATTCGAACAGCAGGGTGAGAGCTATTCATATTCAATTTTTTATTCGTGTAGGTCTGCCATTGAGAGGTAGCTAAGAGGTAGCGTCGGATAGAAAAACAATTTCTATTTTTTGATATTGATAGTCGCTGGAATCTAATCCGGGACCTTTTGGCTCGTAGTCCCACGCAGAAGTGACTTTTGCCTCGTACTCCAATGCATTAACTAATCGAGCCACAGACGCTTTTATCGAAATATTGATTCATATAAAAATTGTTTTATCACACTATTGATACGAAGTCTACTTTTATGACTCACTCAACTAGCATGATATTTGTTTTTCAACAAAATCAACGAAGTAATTTGTCACCATATATATTATTTTGAGAAGCTTTAATTTGGTAACTTAATGACTAACTTTAATTTATATGCTTTGTTTGTTATTCTTAAAACTACTTCGAATCTTAATATCTCCAAAATATCACATGAAACCCGGTCATTAGAATAGCCAAAACAGGCATCAATATGGCAGCACCATTGCAACTGTAAAGAATCGATTAGAATTATTTAAATGTTTACCATTGAAATAGCTCCAACTTACCGCTCGCCTTGCTCCACCCAGCCAATCATCAAGCCCGACTGCTCGTACTGTGCCACAAACGCCTCCAACTGCTTCTTACTGCTTTCGCTCACGAGCCGCTCTCTGCTGAGCACCTTCAGAAATGAGGCGGCCGTTGACAAGCTCGAGTAACCGCAAATCATTGCGATGTTGCTGTAGTCGGTTTCCATGATGCGGTAGGTCATCGTGACTGTCACCGGTTCCTTGCCGTACTTCAGCTCAAAAATGCCTTTGCTGACCTGCGTCGACCAAGGAAACGTCAGCACTTCGGACTCATTGTGCCAGCCGTTGTTCACGTTGTTGATGAAGTTGATGGACATTGAGTAGCTGTCGTTGATGACGTCATAATTCGCGGCCGCATCCACTGAGACACAGGCAGGTACCGCTACTTCCGGAAGACGCGCGACCTCATACCAAGTGCCAGCGAGCTGTTTTTTTTTAAATTAGAGACTCAAATTAATTTAAAACAGAAAATAAACATTCCAATAAAGTGCACCTACTTTATTGATATCCACCGGAAAATCTGGAACATTTGCTTCGCAGCTAAACTGTGCCAAAAGTGCACCATGTACCATGCTACCGAGCACCAGCAACAGCAGCATAACTTTTTTTCCTGTCACTAACATTTCGCACCGATACCAGAGAGTCGTTCGACTGTGCTTTACCAACTGTCGCTAAATACTCGACAAATGTTTGACGGACTCTGCTGCTTCACAAGCCTCCGTCTGATTTCTTATCAGCGCTGGATAAAACGTTCTTATCAACGGAACATTTTCTGTTTATTACATGAATTTTTATTGAAATACACAATTGCTCACATGTATTGCATGTTGGCGATAACCGTACACCGAAGGAAAAAAGTGATAAAATTAAATAAAAAGTAATAAATTTAAAATGTGGTCATTTTATATAATTTTAAATACTTTTTTTTAAACTTAAATTAAATACAGGTTAATTTAACTTGAATTAAATCAGTTTTATTTAATACTTATACATTTGAGATTAAATAAATTAAGTAATACAAATAAATAAAATTTGAAATTAAATACGAGTGTAACACATATTGTAAGGGGAATTACGTTTTTATTACGACAGTATTTAAATAAAGATTGAATACATTTTATTTTATTATGTCACTTTTTTCTTAGTGTATAATTCATTTGCGTCTATTTCGATTATTCCTCGTGGAAATAATAATATTTATTACGTCTAAATGTTTATTGTTCAGTTACTCAGTGGTGTTTTACCGAGCACAGTGGGTCGAACGGATACCATGTTATCATGAATAACTACACTATGTGTTGTGATCATGCTTTTGTTTTTATTACATTGATGTATTTATGTATGGAAAATAACTATATAATTTTACTACATTTCTATATATGTAAATTTGTAATTATACTTTGTGAACTATGTGCCAAAATAACTACATATTTATTTTTACTGCAATATGTATTTATTTCAATGTAAAAATAGTTATTTTTTCAAAGTTCTCTCAACAAAAGAATTGTGAAGAAGTGTATACAAATATAATTTCTGATGAGGATAAAGATGAAAGCATAACTAACGACTCAAATTAATCCCAAGTATTATAAAATATTTATTTGAAATTTAAATAAAATGTGTAAAATTATTGACAATTTGAAACTGATATTTACATAGTATACTTAACAGCTATTAAAAAATCGTTATTAAGAAAAAACTGTATATTAATTTATTCTCTATAGACATAAAATTAATTTTGTTTTGTTGTCCATTTTTTTATTATTTTTTTTTAACATTTATAGCAAATAATAACAAGAAAATGATTAATGGTTATTCAGAGCAGAGTCTACAATAACTGTCAAATTTACTAACTTTTTGTCTATATGCTCTACTTTTTACACTTGGAATAAAATCTGCTTAAAATATACAAAATCGTTCGAGTATTTTACGAAAAAAGTCGTAAAATACACGAAAGAACTTTTGTAACTTTATGATAAAATTACGAATATTAATTGTTTATTTTACGAGACTATTCGTAGATTTTATCTACGAAAGCCATTCGTACATAATACGAAATATTCGCAATTTATTGAAAATTTGTTTACCTTTTTACGAATATATTCGTATATTTTACAAAAGTATTCGTACATTATATGAAACATATAAAATATTTTACGAATAAAACACAAACACTTTGTTTAAAAAACTCACAATGAAAATGACGATTCATTCATAAAAATATGAAATATTATGCCCTGATTTGATACTTTTGCACTTTTGACACAATATGAACTCACACAGAAAACATTTCAAAACTGTTTGTATTTTATAATTATCTACTTGCGACCGTGATACCAATTAATGTAAAATTCAGCTCCAAACGGATTTCTATTTTTACTAATGATTCGTAATAAAAAACACGAATGTTTCTTAAAATTCTACATATAGTCTCAAAATTTACAAAAGTTCAGTAGTCTTTCGTAAAGAAAATTAAATTAATTAAAAATAATGTAACTAAAGTTTCGTAATTTAAACGAAATATTTGTAATTTTGTTGTTATTTTAAATATAAAAATATTGATTCGTAATATATACGAATCATTCGTATAAAATATTTTGGAAAAAATTAAAATTACAAATGTTTCGTGTATTCTACGAATTATTCGTGTGTTTTACGAAATTAAAAATTACTAAAAAATATTTCTTAAAATAACATAGATATTATTTAGAATAACGTATGTTCTAAGAACAAATTTTTTGAGCTTTTTTTATAAACATTTCTTAATAAAAAAACGTGAGCATATAATCTAAAAATATCATTACACTATATGTTCCTGTTACTTTTCCTTTTTGTACAAATTTTGGGTACAAACTGCTATTTTTCAATTCTGCAAATTTCTATAAATTAAAGAAAATATAGATGGAAATGGAAATTGATTTTAGAGGGCATAATTTAAAAAAATCTAATCGATGGAAAAAAATTAGTAATTTTATTCGGTAGTCTGGACTATGCTCTGTATATCCGTAAATCATTTTATTTTTTATCGGTAGATCCAAAATCGCAAGAAATTATCCAAAAAAAAGTCTAAAGACGTCTAAAATTCGAGTATAGATTTAAATATCTAAAAAATATATCAGAAAATTTACATTTATCGGTATATTTTAATTATACTTGATAATTAAAAAACAAAATTCTTTTACAATTTTTTTGGAAAACAAAATTTTTGAAGCCCCTATAATATTTTCATTTAAAAAGTGGCTAAGAAAGGCCTATAAATATAGATACTATTAAAAATTTTACGTAATACGAAAATACTGAGTAAGCAAAAAAAAACTGTCGAAATCAGCATACACGAATTATATAGAATTGATGTATATGATGTCTATAGATTTTTTTCTTTTTGTTGAACAGTGTAATTTAACAGCTAACCAAACGATATCTTAATAAATATCGTTTGAAGGCACTAATTTTCGTATTAGATAATTTATAATAATGCGGGTTTTTGATAAAAATGAACCTCTCTAGAATGGTTTATCCTCTTTTGATAAGAAAATGACATTTATTATTACAAATTAACATTTTCACTGAAATTCTAAAGCTAAAATAATTTAATTTGAATATTGTTTCATTGAATTTAAAAATAGTTAAAACTAATAGAAAATTGAATTTGGATATAATTTGTACATTTTTATCGAATTTAAAAATAGTTTAAAACTAATTTAAAATTCAATTTCATAATAAATATTATTTGAATTTTTAATTTAAATTTTTTCTATTTTTTTCTTTGTCCAAGCAATATTACTTGTGCCGCATATGAGATGACGGCACATGTGACAGTTCCTCTGTCGCTGTGACAGACGATCCTCGCGAGCTGCCTGCGATGACGAACGTCCATCTTTGTGATGCCGTCATGTTGCGGCTTGGTCAGCGAAGCGTTACATTGCAACATGTCGCCTGGTGTCGCTGCGAAGTGATTGACGCACTTGAGTGGTGTGTTGTGTGCGCTGAGTGGCAATGCGGAGTAAATCAAGTGACTTAATCTGCGTGCAGAGACTGAGTAGCCAAAGGGCCAGTGTTGACTGCTGTTTGACGTCGATATTGCTGCTGCTGTCAGTGGTGCCTAAGACGATAATGACGCATTTGTTTTTCAAATGAAGCAACAGCAACTAAAGTGTCTCCAAAGGAAGCCACTGATGGCAGCGCCTGTCAAAGGATTAACTCAAGTGCCTAAGGATATTAAGGAAACCGGCAGCAGCCATTGACTTGTAGCAATAGTTGCTAGTAATCAAGATGTCGGTGACAGGACGTGGGCGGCATGTAGCGCTGCTCCAGACGCATGGCTGATTAGCTAAGTTTGGCCCCGGACAATTTGTGCTGTGGTCAGTGCTGCAGTTTGGCGGCGGCCGGCATTTAAGTGATTTGTTGACCTCGCAGTACGCACAATGATGCTTAATACATATATCCAACCGAAGCCGAAGTCGCGTCGAGCTTTGGAGGCAGCCACAAGTTGCGGTTGTGTTTGAGCATCGCCATGGTCAGATGGATGATTTTGGCAGCTCAGAGCACAAAATTAATACTGGATTCAATAACCTCAATGGCAATGACATCGGTATAATTACAAAGCCAGGGGACATGTTAATCCAAAGGCAACCACAACTGGCTGGGTGGGAGTTGCAATCGAAGTTCAAAATCTTTAAGGGTGACAACGTGTGTGTGCAGATACATTAAAGACATGATTTTTATTAAAATTTAGTACAAAAATTTGCTATTTTAAAATAAACTAAATTTATACAAACATTATAAATTTAATTTCAAGTAATAAAATACTTAAGAATATCGATTTTGGTTTTGATTCCAAGATATTTAAAATAGTGGCCCGGTTCCGATTCTGGGTCTAATCAAATTTATATTGACCCCATCATAAGATTCAGGCGTAAGAAGCTACCGATTCTCAATCAGGTGGGACCCGACCCTTTCCGACTAAATAACTAATCATCTCTTTTATATGAAATGTACCCTTTTGCATTATTATTACCTAGTTGTTTCTAAAAAAAATAGCTCTCAGAAGATCTCACAAAATAGTTTGACTAAAATATATATGAAAATTTTATATTTGAATTTATATAAAGAAATAAAGAAGTATAATAATTTGTTGTGAAATTCAAATTTTTTATGATCCCTTATTTTCAAATATACTTGAAAAACGATATACTTTTAATGGGTTCCAGAGGAGCGTCAAAAATTTAAAACATATATTTTTTATTTGGAACATTTTAGTGTTGTGGCAATTAAGTATTTAGTGCGGTGCCTAGTTAAATGCACTTCTTTTGAGATTTTGTTGATATATTTTTTTTACTTATCATACTTTTTAAATTTTGATTTTTTGTGAACATAATTTGTATAACTTAATTTTAGTTGTGATAAATTAAATTTTAAATAAAAACTGGAAAAAAACTGAAATTTTGTTTCTTCTTTTTTATTAAACTAAATACATATCGTCTTTATTATGCCAAAAAGGCGAATTTGTAATTTTATATTTGCGTTTTTTTACATATTTGAAAGTAGTTTTTTCAAGAAAAATGTTTGGCAAATTATATTAATGATGCCAATCGATTGGTGCTTAGAAAACAAACAATTAATGCCTCTACACCACTATTTTATCTTGCACCAATAAAGAGTTATGGCAAAAAAATGAAAAGATTCGCCCTTTTGGCATAACAAGATTTTCAATTTTTCTAATTTCTTCGTTTTTTGGATATAAATCTTTGTTGGTGCTAGATAAAATAGTGGTGTAGAGGCATTAATTGTTTGTTTTTAAAGCACCTATCGATTGGCATCATTATGTAAAAATAATTTGCAAAATATTTTTCTTGCAAATAACAAATGGAAAATTAATGTTTGGCAAAATATTTTTAAATAATAATGCGAATCGATATGTGCTTTGAAAACAAACAATTAATGCCTCTACATCACTATTTTATCTTGCACCAACAATGATTTATGGCCATTACTACTTTATCTCGCGCAAATTTTAAAATTTGCGAAAATAATCTCAATACTACAATCATTAAGATTTAATTTAATTGTAAAGTTTATTTAAAAAACATTTTTGACTTTGCTTAATATATAAAAATCTTGTAGACATTTACTTAATATACCTAAGTATTTTAAATAAAAATCAAAAAAAAGAATATAATGAAACAAATAAACTGTCTGCTAAATTTCAGCGAACAAAGGCGAAACAATTTTATTTTCCTCCAACGTGAAATGAAATTCCGGCTTGAACTCGATTTTAATATCAATCAAGGTGAAATATTAACAAAGACAACTGCACTTCATGGCTGGCGCTGCATGCCAAGGTTGCCAAGGACATTATTGCACTTCAAGAGAGACGCTTCCTGCGCTCTGCCTTCCTACCGACCAACCAAACAGCAACACTTGGCACAAGTTGAATCAACGGCAATGACGAACTCAACGATGTTGGCAGCTCATAAAAATTCCATTGCAGGCGACTCAAGGATACGGCGCTCGTTCACAGGATCACTTACTCACTGAGTCAGTCAGTCTGTCACACAGTCATTCAGTCTGTCTGCCGCCCGGCTTCTGTTCTGAAGTGCAGTGGATGAACCAGAGCTAAAACAAAAGATTGCGACGCGAGCAACAGCAACCTAAATTGATTCGACGGACGATTACGGTGTAGACACCGGCAAGATGTAGAAAGGACGAAGACGCATCGCTAGACACGATGACTGGCGGCTACTGCGATTGCGACAGGTGCAGAGACAAAGCGAATGCAAAGGAAAAGTTTTGCGTCAGGTCAGTGACGTGCTGGCGGTGGTCTGGTCGGATGCGTCGGAAGATATTTGCAATAAGCAAATTTAACGAAGCTAACTGTAGAAATTGCTGCCTGCAAATGTAGACGAAACAGCAATAACTTCAAAAGTAACTACGACATAAACTGCTACAAGTGCAGTAGTTGCTGCTACAAAAATGCAACGCGACTCTGCATCCAAAGACGCATTCTTTCCAACTACTCCTTCTCCTCTACCATATTCTTTTTAACCTCCTCCAACACTTCTGACAATAGGTCTGCTTCTCACAGTGCGTTGAGTGCAATTTTATGCAATTTGCCGTCGCCATGACTGTCGCAAGTGTTTTGACGGCAACGCGCGACATTGTCGCGTCGGGTGGCAGGCGACTGATTTGATTTGAGCAACACTGACAACGCAACTATAACAATGTAGGTGGCATTGAAGATGCGTGTCAATGGAATTTAACAGCTTTAACAGATTTTTGTGACGAAACACTGCACAATGTGAATTTTTATCAATAATTCATCAACACAATTCACTAATTTAATGAAATCATTTGCTAATCTTTGTTATATCAGCAATTCTGTTTGCTAATATGAAAATTTGTATGTCAATGCAGCCGACTAAATTATTTGCTGCATTGACGTACACATATTCATTTTAACGAAGGCAATTGCATATATAATGAACAATTGCAAATGTTTTCTTTAAATTAGTTAATTTCATTGCTGTATTGATTAATTAATGCAATTAATATCGATTGCTATATTTACGTCGATTATTTTTTGTGTAAATGTAGAAGAACAATATTATGAATTAATTATCAATTTTAATTATTCAAAAAAATTACAAAAACAAAACAATTATATGAAAGAAACATATTTATATTATTTTAAATTTATTTGAAAGTTTTTTCTCATAAAATGTTGCGTTTTTTTTTCTAAAGTATATATTTCTTTTTGGTTTATAAAATGATTCAGCAAATTTATATAAATTTATGTTTGTAAATTCAATCTCAATGCTGTTGTATTTCAAAGGTATGCAGGAAAGAGACAACTCGTAATCATTATCATTATGATCTGTGACCGGTCTCTTTGGTACTGGCTAAGAACAGGATCGTGAAGACCAGTTCTGTGAAAGGTCTAAAGGAAACCGTCTGTGAAATAACTAGAGGAACCAGTCACGTACATATTCTATTAACAGTTCTTCTCCCCGTAGGGAAGTGTGTACTAGAACCGATCGTGTCACTGCTAAGCATATCGCTAGTGAAGCGAAAAGGCACTAGGTGGCGCCATAGCAACGAGACTTATTTTTACGCTACAGCTAATGCGTTTATAATTCGTGGACTGTTTTTATTGGAAACAAATTGATTTAAAAACAGTATTTCGCCCACGTAATTATAATGCACGCATGCAAGGGCAGAAGGTGTTAATTCACACCTCCTAGGATAACTTCATGTAAAAGTTGCCGGTTGGTTTCTTATACAATCTATAACTAGGACCGGTTCACTATCCCCGAGGATCCAGTAACGTGTCTAGTACCAGTTCGTTTCCCCGTACAAATACATCGAATCATTGCGTTGTGATGATGAATAATTTTCATTCTCTTTGTTTACTCATTCAATTATAAAATTGTAGAAACCATTTTGAGCAGACCTTTAGGATATAACAACTTTCTAAGAAAACTCTACCTGATAAAATCACTTAACATAAATAAAGAACCTAGAAATGGTAAAGTTTTTCTAAAGCGAAAGAGTTGAAGTACCTTCAAATATAAGTATTGTTTTCTTATCACAGACATGTTTTGCCTGATACAAGGCGTAAATAGTAACAATAAGACAAATGCTGAAAATGAAGTTAACTTCACATAATAACATTTTATCACCACCCCCACGGTAAAACACCGTCTGTTGACAAACACGCATATTGTATCTCTATTGCAATGGCAACGTTTGGCGCGCGCACTTAGTGCAAATCCTTACATGTTTTTACAGTTACTTAGCAGGATATGCGCGCCATAAGCCTTGAGCGCCCCATGAGCTCTGAGCGCGCTCCGTGCTTACAGCCAGTCGAAATGTAAACTGTTGCCCATTAAGCTGATTATCATGTTATCCTTTTTATGATATGCAATACGTGCGAACAAACTGACTAAAATAATAAGAACGCTCGCACAAACAGCCAACAGCTGCTTTGCCGTGGAGAAAAACTCAAAAATGTTCATATTTTATTTTAGCTGTAATTGTAATAATTATGTTATGTGAGCAGCACAAACGTCATGTCATGCAACGCATGTAAGTAGACAGCGGCAAGGATGTGCGACAAGGACATTCATGCCGCAGACATTCGACAGACATCGGCAACAACACCGGCAACGAAACCGATACCAGCATGGCATATGCACGGTCGTGGGGAAGCACATGCAAATGTAACTGTTTTCATTTTATCATTTTTCCGCATAAATGCGGCGCATAATGAGCGCGAAATAAGAATGTCAAAAAAAAAAAAAACAAAAACAACTATAAAATATGCAAATATATGTAGTGAGAAAAAACAAACCCTGAGTTCAAAAGCTTTCTTAAATTGTAAAAGCTTTCTTAAATTTTAAAAGCTTTCTTAAATTATAAAAGCTTTCTTAAACTATAAAAGCTTTCTTAAATTATAAAAGCTTTCTAAATGCTGCATACCTTAAGGGGCATGTCACGAAATATCGATTTTAAAACCAATGTGAGTAAATTCAAAATAAATTCGTTTAATTTTAAAACATTCGGTCATGTTCCGGCATTCGATCTTATTCTGATCGAATTTCATATAAAATTTGTAAACAAACGAATTTGTATTCGATGTCACAATACAAAAAATGTACTTTTCAAACAAATTCAAGTCACATCAAACGGATTGAATTCATTAAAAAAACAAATTTTTGTCCTGAGACATCAAATTTAAAACCGTTTGTTTACATATGTTAAATGAAATTCGATCGAAAGTCGGAACATGGCCGATTATGTTTAATTTAAGTTTTAAACATTTGTTCAAAATAAAAGTATAATTATTTTCCAGTGGACAAACAAAATGCGCATATGTCTGTTTGCTTTGCTGTAAGTATTAAGCTTTTGCATGATACATTTCGATATAACTAAGCTTTCTGCGCTTAATTTAAAGCTTTTTGCATTACTTTATAATTCATAGTTATTTTTTCTAACAATTCGTTTAATTATATTATTCAATAGTTTATTTAAAATTGTTATTTCAAATTCATTTAAGTTTTTCTTCAGTGCTGTCAGACATATAATTTGCTGCATATTCACCAAATGCAATGCAATTATTAACGATAAAGTCGACTATTTAAATTATAAACAAACAATGACAACAGCAACTATATATTTACAATAACAAACATTTTCAAAAATAATTTCAATTAAATTTTGGCAAAGTATCAAATATAATAAAGACAAAAGTTTGTGAAACAAAAGCCAACGAAATGGCATAATTAACGCATATTGCAGACACTCAACGCACAACAGCAAAACAATATAATTAACATAATTATATTATTAGCAATACATACAGTAACAACAGACGTTTATAATGTTTTTATTTTTAATATTTTTATAAAATTTTTAATTTTAAATAATATATTTTACTCAAAAATTCGCAAGACATTTTTTAAACATAAAAATAAAAAATCTAAAAATCTCAAATTTTCAATTTAAAGTTTGTCACATTGGCAACACTGTAAAGGCAACACGTCGCTGCTATCATAGCCGCTTTGGAAACATTCGTCTAATTAAATTGTTTCGTCCTTGTTATGGTTGTTGCATTATTCTGGCTCTTGTTCCGAGTAGTTTGTGTTTCGCCGCCCAGTCTGCAGTGTGACTGTCTATCTGTCAGTATAGTTGTCTGTCCGTGCACACAGGCTCTTCTTTGTTTGTTCCTCAGTCTGCTGCTATCTATATGGCTGTCTGTCTGAGGACTGTCTATGATTCTGTCTGTCTGCCCGCTGTCGCGCTGTATTATGCTAATTAGATTTAAGGATAATGTTAAAAATGCACAGCGTTGCCATCGTTTCACATTTTTTTGCGCCAACTGCAGTCGCAGTTGGTGCTCCAAACAATTATCCTGTTGGCTTCATCACATTGCGTCGAGTCGCGTCGTGTCGCGTTGCGTCGCATGCTGCTTGTGGCGTCAGCTTGTGTTGTTGCCACATCACCCTCTAATCCGGCAGGACACAATCAAACTTCTTTCTGTCCCCCCCACTTGACTTTATTGGCGCATTATTTGGCACTCAAAGGTTTTCATGAAAATTATGCTAATTTATTTGTGACGGCTGTGCGTGGAGCGGCACAGCAATATTACTTAAATAATATCCTAGCAGAGGAACAGGATACAAAAAGGCTATGCAATGCAGTGCATAGTTTAATTTAGTTGGAAGTTCTTTAATTTAAAAAGCGAGAGAAAGTTTTGTGTGTAATTTAATCTTATTTCAATAGTCACCCGTTCGTGTGCATTTATAGATCATTTTCGAAATAAATACGGGACGTTTAAACATCCGAACAAAATCATATTCAAGCTTACTGTACTCACTGCACTAGTTGCATTTTCAGCGGCAGTAGTGTCATTTGGTTTTGTTTTACAAGACATTGAATGTCTTGAAAAATGAAACAAATACTGCAGTCAAGTTCTGCTCGCGAATTTATCATTGTATTTTCATCTTTTCATAAACCAAATACAAGTCTATTATGATATGGCCATGATCATGTCTTCCCTCTAGATTATCAGTTACGTTTCTCATTGACAGTACTGGTTCTAAAATTGTGAATAGTTTTGAATCCAGTACCATTCTTCGTTTTGGTTGAATTCCTGATAGTTCTACGCAAGACACTGTAAAGGACTTGGAGGACATTCGCGCCAGTACAGAGTTTATTACTGTAAATACTTCGCATTTATATTACGCGAAGAGGCCTTATGCGAAGAGTCCTAATTTTTGTTGTTATTCATAACTGACGCCCACTACAATGATGTTGATGATGAGGATGCTGATTCTGATGATGTTGTTGGGACACACGCCCATTCCATCTGTGCGTCCTGTTTACATTATGTATGCAATTGTTGTTGTTGTAATTGTTTGTGTTGTTGCCACATTTTAGTCAAGTGCGGAGTCCAAAAGCCAATTTGACAAATTTTGAAGCGAATTATTAAGGATTCATTCATATTGCGCTCATGAGGGGAGTACAAGAGCGTGCGAGAGAGAGTGAGAGGTGGTAATACTGATGAGTGTCCTGTTTTGGGCTTTTATTGCTGTTTTTGTTATTTTATGTAGCTGTTGCGCAAAGTGCGTAAATGCATTTGAAATCAAACAAAATTACATTAGCTGCTGTCTGGGGTCGCCACGTAACGTTGGGCCATATCACGTACCGTCCCCTGTACAACTTAAAATTGTGCGCTTAGACCTGGTGCTGCCGTCGCTGGTGTAATATTTCCGTTATTTCCCAGGGCGCGCATCAAAACAGCGCCGCAACGAGTGGACGTCAGGATGAGCTTTGGCACTCTAATAAAAAGCACGACAAGGGTGCGTTTTATGGGTCTGTTTTGTCTTTTGACATTTCGGCTGTTGTTTGTTGCTCTGTCGTCTTCTGCGCTGCAGCCTTTGTCTTTGTTCTGCTGTCTTTGTTTTGACTACTTTGCAGTTTTGCAGTAACCCCAAAAGGATTTTCACCTTCAATTAAATCGAGAGACGGGACACAAAAGCCACCCTTGCGCTTTGCCGGGCCACTTCTGTGATTTATGCGCGGAAGCATGGCTTTGAATATTAACACAAAAATTAACCCTGCCAGGACGAAGGCTCTACTGTGCCCGAAATGAGTAACTGCAACGGTGACAGATTTCGAGTTTAATTAAAAATATCTATTTGATTTACAACGGCTTTGGTGCTTTTTTGATTTTAAACTTGTTGTTTTTATGGTGCGTAGAGAATCGTTGCATATTTTTTATGTTTTTTTTAGATAGAAATAACATTTTTATGATTTGCTTTTCGAATAATGGGTGAATTGAATGTGGGGTAACAAGGCGGGGTAAGACGTATTTGCGAAAATACAAATTTTTGTTGTAATAAGTGAAGAACGAAACATTCAATACAATGAATTTGAATCGCCAAATTGATGAATTTGTTTATAATATTTATGAATATATTTTTTTAAGAATTTAAAAAAATATATATTTTTAGAAAAATAATTCCAAAAAAGAGTTGTTATAAAAATTTTGTTTTTTGAAAAAAAAAACAATAAAAAAGAATTGTCAAATTTTTTTTTTCAAAAACAATAAAATAATTTCCAAAAAAAAAAATTTCGAAAAAAAATCGAAATTTGGTTTGATGAACATCATTTAATATGAAGTATTTTGTGTTTTTGTTCATTAATATGATGAAACGTATTATTTACATACAATTAATTATAATGAAGAACACTTTTTCGACAATTACCCACCGTTCATCATATTTATGATCACATTTATAACATTGATGTCGATAGTCATTAATATTATGAATGGTTCTTTAATGCAATGAATCATAGTTTGAAGAACGGAATTCATCAATATGATGTAGATTTTTTCTGTATAGGATTGTTCCCATTGAAAATTACTTAAAAGAATCAAATAAAGTAAATCTGATTGGTACCATTAATTGTTTGTATACTGTAGAATCTACGGTGTAGATCCTATTATAATGTATATATTAAGGAAACGATTAGGTAATGATTAGTTTTTATACATAATTTCTACACTGTAATTTGTTCAATGGTTTTTTTCAGTGCAAGTTTAAACTGGGATTAAACTTTTCAACATTTTTAAAACGTCTAGAGTTCCTAATCAAATCGATCAAAATGTCGTTAATTTTTACAGATAGATAGACAATTAGCAATCAGTTGAAATCACATTTTTAATATATTATATAATGTTGACAATAGGCGAAAGTACATCTAGTTTAAACTACGTTTAATTTGATAAAGGTACTGAAAAACTGGACATTAATGTAATAAAAGTAATTTTAAAATAGGAAAATATTAATTGATATTATGTCAGTGTTAAAATGTTTAAAATCCATAAATTATGAAACGTAGGAGGAAAAAGCACTTTCAATATTATCTAATTTTTGTAGAGTGCATTATGAATGCTCATTTGTTTGATATGCACACAAAGTATTGAGTGTATTTTTTTTTATTTTGTTCACAATTATTTTTTTTTCGAGGTTTTGGTATTTTTTTTTTTAGGTAACCTTGGTAACTGCAAGAAACAAACACATTGTATTGCGGTTGTAAACGTGACGCACATCACCCATTTGACTGCCGTCGAACTGAGTTTTTGGCGGTAGCTATGCAACAGGACATGAGCAACGGCATTGGGATGAGTGAAATATGGACAAAGCAGCAAAAACTTATATGCGCATCCATTACGTGATACGCGTGCGGGGACTCACAGACAAAAGCAATAAATTTGACAAAAATGCATCACTAGATTCTTGGCGCTGATGTTGGTGGTGGAAAAAATGCAATATGCTGCATTTTGAGTACTGTATTTAAAAAAATTCATATAACCGCAAATAAGCAGTTCCTCCCCATTTTATTTGTTGATGCTAACTTGCGTCACACGCACCACTGCGTGGGACCAGTGACGTGTGCCGGTTGCTAATAAGGATTTGCGATTATTGCATTGGTTGGCATAATCCGTTGACGTGAATCCTCATTTTAACACAGCACAAAAGATATAAACAATTAAAATATAAAAAGAAATAAAAGAAGAATTAAATCATAAAAGTGGAAGATGCATAATTTTTAATTTATGACTAATCTCACCCTTGATTAAAAAATTATATAATTATTTTTTGTGAAAATTTAATTTTCCGCAAAATTAATATTTTTTTTTTGCAATTTAAACAACGCTCCGTATTCCTGCAAAGCATAGTGTTGATTGTAGAAAAAGATTATAGGTTAGAGGAAGTGAGGAAAATTGCATTTTTAGTGAAAAATTTAATTCCTTGGTGAAAAACTGAATTTATGTGATAAATTGAATTTTTAGTGAAAATTGAATTTTTAGTGAAAAATTGAATTTTCAGTGAAAATTTGAATTTTTAGTGAAAAATTGAATTTCTAGTGAAAAAGTGAATTTTTATTGAAAAAAATAATTTTTAGTGAAAAATTTAATTTGTAGTAAAAATTTAATTTTAAGCGTGAAATTGAACATTTTAGTGAAAAATTGAAATTTCAGTGAAAACTTGAATTTTTAGTGAGAAATTGAATTTTTAGTGAAAAATTGAATTTTTAGCGAAAAATTGAATTTTTAGTGAAAAATTGAATTTTTAGTGAAAAATTGAATTTTTAGTGAAAAATTGAATTTTTAGTGAAAAATTGAATTTTTAGTGAAAAATTGAATTTTTAGTGAAAAATTGAATTTTTAGTGAAAAATTGAATTTTTAGTGAAAAATTGAATTTTTAGTGAAAAATTGAATTTTTAGTGAAAAATTGAATTTTTAGTGAAAAATTGAATTTTTAGTGAAAAATTGAATTTTTAGTGAAAAATTGAATTTTTAGTGAAAAATTGAATTTTTAGTGAAAAATTGAATTTTTAGTGAAAAATTGAATTTTAAGTGAAAATTGAATTTTAGTGAAAAATTTAATCTTTAGTGAAAAATTGAATTTTTAGTGAAAAAATCGATTTTTAGTGAAAAATTCAATTTTTAGTGAAATTTAAATTTTGGTGAAAAATTGAATTTCTAGTGAAAAATTGAATTTCTAGTGAAAAATTGAACATATATTAAAAAATTGAATTTTAGTGACAAAATGAAGTTTTAGTGATAAAGTGAATTTTTTAGTGAAAAATTGAAATTACCGTTGAAAGTTTTATTTTAATAAAAAAATTAATTTTTAGTTTAAATTTGAATTTTTTAGTTAAAAATCGAATTTCTAATTACAACTTGAATGTTTAGTTAAAAATGGAATTTTTAGGTAAAAATTATTTTTTAGTTAAAAATTGAATTTTTAGTGAGAAATTGAATTTTGAATGAAAAATTTAATTTCATGTGAAAATTTGAATTTTTAATGGAAATTTAATTTTTAGTCATAAAGTTAATTTTAGTTAAAATTGAATTTTTAGTTAGAATTTGAATTTTTAATTAAAAATTGAGTTTTCATTGAAAATGGAAATTTTTGTAAAAATTTGAAGTTTTAGTGAAAAAACTGAATTTTTAGTGACTAATTGAATTTTTAGTGAAAAAATGAGTTCCTGGTAAAAAAAATAATTTTTAGTGAGAAATCAATTTGTAATGAAAGATTTAATTCTAAGTGGAAATTGGAATTATTACTGAAAATTTTAATTTTTAGTGAAAATTTATTTTAAAGTGAAAAATTTTATTTTGAGTGAAAAATTGAATTTTAAGTGAAAATTTGTATTTTAAGTTGAACATTTTTTTTTAGTGAAAAAATTCATATTTTGTATAAAATTGAAATACAAATTTTAATTACTAGTTAAAATTTTAATTTAAAGTTAAAATATTTATTTTTTAGGTAAAATTTAATTTTTAGATAAATATTTTATTTCTTTAGTGAATAACGATTTTCTTTAAACAATTTAATTGAAAGATAAAAATTATTTTTTTAAAAAATTATTTAATATTATTACCAATGTTCCCAAAATTTTTAATTTAATTTATTTTATATTTGTGTTATTGATATCCTGGTCGTGTGCCGCTTAGCACCGTCCGTGTTCCCTTTACAGCCTTAAATTAATTCGCCTAATGCGCTGTAATATTTCTTGTTTATTTCGCAATCAATTCCCAACCTCAGCACGGTTTGCCACCGCCATCTTAGCCGCGTATTCAACGCATCCCGCACTGCGAAATGCCACTTGCTGGCTTGGCTCCTGCACCTTTGTAGCTGCGAGTGACTGACATGCTTGCAGCTGGCTGGCTGCCCGGCTGTTTAGCTAACTTTGCTCTGCCTCTTGTTGTTGTTCTTGTAGTAGTTGTGTTTGTTGTCGTTATCCTTGCGCCATAAATTCTGTTCGAATTGTTTAATTAAATTCATATTTGCCTTCTGAACATTGCATTGTTTTTGATTATTCGCCAGAGCGACGTCCGTGGTGCTTTGCAACAGACGTTGCTCGCGTGCGCACTGCCAGGACATGTTCCGGCGGCTCCTGCGACTCCAGTGCTACTGCGGTGCGTCCCCAGAACACGAGGGCGATGCGTTGTCATGTACATGTTATGTCGACTGACGAAAATTGTGGCAATTCTGCGAATGTCTTGCATTTCAGACGAGTGCATTCGAATGTTAATGAAATTTGTGTTTAATTAGAAATATACAGCAAAAGGACGATATTACTGGAGTGAGGCATATAAGGATATAGGACTATGAAACGTTACTTTAATTGTCTTATACCAAAAATAATATTTCGAAAAGTTCATCGGTTTTCAATTGTTGGTTATATCCAAGGTTCAAAATCAGATTTCAATTCTCTGATGTTTCAGTTACGAATTACATACAAATTATAAAAATGGTTCCGGTTCAATAATTATTTTTATTTTGGTTTCAGTGATTGTTTCGATTTTCCCAAATACGTTTCAACAAACAAAAAACTTGGGAAATGTAATTTTCAAAGAGTTTTTCCACGCATGATCTGGAACTGAAATAAATGTGTTAAATTTAAATATATCAATTAAATGTAAAATAGAAACAAATGACCAAATTTTATCATAGGAAAAGTCAAATTTTAAATAATACCTAAGTAATTAACTAAAAACCGAAATTTTAACCATAAATCGAAATTTTCTTAAATGTCAATGCACAAAAATGTATTATGTGCTACACTTTTTCACCAAGTAACAACTTTTTTATTCAAATAATTTTTAATAAATTGGATATATACTTTGACGATATAAACAAATTGTAAAATTGTAACAAAAGTTTTTGTGTATATAATGCCGAAAAATAAATATTATTATAATATTTTTTGTGCAACACCAAAGAGACATAATTTTTGAAATTTCATTTTGAGAGAAGTACGTTTTCGATTTGGAGATTTTTATATTTTTAATTCAGATGCTGATTAAATTTCTGTTTTTGTTCCTATTCAAAAATTGGAAATCGTTTTAGTTTCAGTTCCCGTTCAACAAAAATGTTACAGTTCGGGTTTGCGATACCAGTTTCGGTTTCATCCTAGTCCTGGTTATATAATTTCCGTTTATTTTAGGTGATGTTTTATTCAAAATTTTTTAATAATTTTCATTATTTTTTATGTTATTCGTATTTATTTTCTGAGAACCTATTATTTATTTTTATTTTGTGAAGGGTATATTATTTTACTGAACTTATTCTCATTTGGTTTTGTTTTATTTTTGTTCCATTCGGGTACACATTTAAAAAAAAGTGCATATTTTAATTTAACTGACATTTCTAGTGACAGACAAATATGAACACCTCCAAATTAACCTGCTATTTCGTTTTAGAATTTTCTCATTTATTTTCCAATCAAACTCTATTAACATCCAGTCACTAAATTTGTCCCCATTTTTATTTTCTTTTCATCAACCAACTTCAAGCCGTGACTAGTGACCAACTTTATCGTGTGTCCAGAAATACTACAAAAAGTTTTCATTTACTGCAAACTGTGAAAATAGTTTATTATGTTTTAACTACTCGCCGAACTATCAACTTTCTCAACAAATTTATTTTATTTTTGCATTTATTTCTAAAATCCGGTTTATATTTTCATTTATTTCTTTCGACACTTTCGTCTGACATTCTCGAAATCTGTACACTTTCGCCTGCACTCACTCGTTCTATTATTCATTTAAACATTTATACTATTATTTTCATTTTTATTCAGTTTAGTTGGTAAAATGTTCGATGCTATGAGTTAAAAATAAATAAATGACAAACTTTTCCTACTCGCCTGGACGTTAATTTGACATTTGAATTTGTTATATGTGATTTTGGTTGTAAAAGTGCAGAAATATGTGTCTCATACTCTGTTTATCATGATTTTTGTACGTATGTTAGTCCATTTTAGCAGTACTTTTTTTGCGTATTTTGCACTTTTATTTTATGTTTATTTTTATTTGATGTGTCCAACACATTTTCGAATGCAAACTACAAAATGGCATAAAGTTTTAATGAAATTAAAAACAATATGACAGTCGTTGTTGTCTGTTTTCAATACGTTCGTTATGTTGTCAACAATCCGAGTGTTGCTAACGATTTTTTCTGTATTTGCAATGATGTCATATCGAAAACTAATTTTGGTTTAAAACTAGGTAATTAAATTTAGAGTATATTCGAAATTTATTTATGCTATTTATATTTTAAATTAAATTGTTAATAAATGTATTTTAGCGAAAAGTTTATTTTAATTTTGGGCAGAAGACAAATATGACATAGTGAAAACCAAGCATTAGGAATACTAGTGATTCTATTCACTTCGACAATGGTATAAATTCATGTTTGTGTTTTTTCAAATTATTTATCAACAAAAAACTGAAAACGTACTACGAGTTAGCACCTTAAAGTTTAAAGAAATGAAGACAGAAAAGAAGAAAAGTGTCCATTTTGTAGAACAGTGTTATTTTTGGTTTATAAATATCGCAGGGAGTATTTTTACACTCGGAAAAATGCTATTAAAATTGGTCAATGGGACAGTTATTGATTCAATAGTATACAAAAAATAAATATTTTCATATAAACACAAAACAGTTTAATAGTATTTTGTGGTATTTAATGGGATTTACCTGTTTAAATAATAATTTATCCTATTGACTAATTTTATTAGCAAAAAACTATTGATTTTATAGTGTTTTTATCTGATAAAAATTCGGTAAACGCAAAAAACGTGGATGCAAAAATTAAATATGCCCATATGTTCGTTACAAAACTTAATTTGTAATAAATTCTAAGAAGATGTTTAAAATTCAAAATATATTCATCGAAAATAAAATTTAATTTTTTGATTTAAGTATTTTTTTCTTCAAATGTATTTCAAAATTTGAATAGCATAATTTATGTGGTCTCACAGGTATCAATGTATTCCGTCTGATATTCTTGAGTTTACAAAATAAATAAACGCTTTATCGACAAGTTAATTAAATTTCCATCGATAACTTTTTTTGATGACTGACCAAAATGCTCGATGCACTATGATGTCGCAAACACAAAAAGTTAAAACAAAATGGATGTCAAGCTATTACATAACTATTATTGACACAAAAATTGAGAAAAAACCAAAACCAAAACAACACAACAAAAAATACTACCTGACAAAAAATCGAATGAAAAATTTTAACAACAAAAGCCATTGTATGAACTGAGCACAGTGGATTAAAAGGTTTTTTTTTCAAATTATTTTACAATTTATTAATTTACCTGATGGATTTTCGAATGTACTGCATGGTGATACACACTTCATAGTATTTTTTGATATTGCCTTCCATTTTGGAGCTCAACAAATAAATTACAAATTTCTTGTATTTCTACACAGAAAAAAAAGTTCGTACTATTAATGAATTTGTTCATCAATGTTATGAATTTGTCATTACAACTCAACCAATCACCAAATTTATCCTATTTATGAATCGTTCATAAAACCGTAATGAAAAAGTTCATAATATTGATTAACGCATTCGTAACATTTATGAAAAAATTCATGGTATTTATGAACTTTTAACCAATTTAATGAATTTAATTTAGTTTTAAACCAAATATTTAATAAATATTATTATTTTTTTATTATATTAATTTTTTTATTTTATTATTTTAATTCATTTTTTTTAGCTACTTACATTTTATTTTATAAGATCTACTCTCGCTGTTGCTGTTAATTATAGTATTAGCTATTAATTGCAGTACTGTATTTTCTCACATAGGGACCTCATAACCGGGATTTTATACACTCAATACAAATATTTTGAAATACCTAAATCATGATTTTGCAAAAGAATTGGATCAATTTGACTCAGTTTGTGCAGTAGGATTAAATATCGAGAAATCGACTTAAGGTATAATAAAAACAAACATTCATCATTTCAAACAGTATGCAACAAATAAAGGATTTCCCGATAGACTTCAAGTTTTCAATATTCAGTTCCTCATACACAGTTTTTTTTTTGATATTTCCTAAAGTTTCTGAGTTATTACTTAACATAAATATAAGACAATGTTTGTTTTTTTTTTTATTTTGGACGTTATCTTTTTACATAATTGCGTTTTATAGTTCTAGTTCTAATTTACTTTGATTTTCAAAAACAAATGAGAAGGATGCATAAAATTATAGATCTAGTGTGGCATAGATCTGAATTGAAAACCAATGATGTTAAATAATAAATAATAGACGCACCTAAAAATTAATATTGTTTGCATTTGGTATGTCATAACCATGGTCAGATCCACTCGAATTTCATTGCGTTTCTTTCGAAATATTAGCTAATGTATTCTAAATAGAAAACAAAAAAAAAATCAGACAGAAAATTCTAATTACTAAGAAGTCAAAGTTCCAACTATATAGAAAAACACGAGATGGGCAAATTAATTTAATTAAATTAACAACAAATTATGAATATAACGCAATAATAACTCAAAGACTTTAAGCAATATCAAAAAAAAAAAAACTGAATACTAAGACTTATTTAGAACCTTGAAGTCTATTAAAAAATCATAGTAAAATAGCGGACTATATTATGTTGTTCTTGAGCATGTAATTACTACACTCAAAATAGATAGTTTGCTATTAATAACAAAATCTGATTGATAAAATTAAGCAAACTTTAACTAGTAATTACAGCATTCTTTAATTGTCATCACGCAGAGAAAAAATATGGTTGTGGTGATCATATTTGAAGGGCATCATACTATGATTTTGTAGGCAATCATATACTATAGTTGTAGTATCCTTACCCAGACTTCGCGTAACCATACTATGGTTGTCAGTGACCACATTATTATTAAACAAAACCATATTAATGTAGTCAGTGACCATATTATGATTCCACACAACCCTACTATGTATGTCAGTGATCGTATTTCGATTTCATACAACCTTTCTGTGGTCCTATGTTTAAAAATGACAAAAAATTATGAAAAAACATTTCGTCACGACAAAAAAAAAAAACTCGACTGCCATAGCCAACATCAAAGTGAGTAAGAGACATTAAAAAAAATGCCATTAAGTGATAATTATATGGTTGTAAATAATACTATATTACTTAATTTACTATATTATGATCATTCAATATCATGGTATGATTGGTATTGCACTCAGAAGAAAATGTATCATTAAGTAATGGTACGACCATTGATCTTATAGTTCATGTATTAGTATTTTTTTCTTTTTAAATCAAAAGTTTTCTTATTAATTTGACAGTATTCGAAAAATTCAGCATCATAAATTTAAATATTTCAATATTATTATTTTTAATAGAATAAATACTATTATTTCAATGGTTTCCTCCTATAATAGTAAAGGTGGCAAAAAAATACATTAAAACGAATAAAAACATGTTCGTTTTGTGCGTCATTCTGCGTGTTTGCTCAAATTGGTCGCATGCATTTTTTGTGCACGGTTGTAAGGGCCATTTAAGTAAGTAAGTAAGTGGTACAACATCATATTGTATTAAAAACTTTAATATTATTAAACTAATGGTACGCTTCCTATTGACCAATTTTAATAGTATAAATTTTTGTTTTTCTATTGAAATACTATTAATTTACCATGATTTTTTCTGGGTGTGACCGTATTTGGCTCGTGGCAGTCTTTATAGTAATCATAAGATGGTTCTTATCAACCATATTTTGGTTTTCAGAAAGACAATCATATTATAATAAATTATTTACTATAATCAGATTATAATGAACTTATTATTGTTGAAATAAAATTTAAAATACTATACTATGGTAGTGACAACCATCAATGATTGTAAAGAGCATGGTATGGTTATCGTGATCATGTCGCTACCATATTATTTCTCTGCGTGATAATGAACAGTTTGCTAAAACTTAGTGTATGCAAGAACAGGTCGTGTCATACATATTGGTAGTGTTTTAAAGTACCACTAAATGATGCCGACGTCACGATACATTTTTCAACGCTGCAGGTAATGCGTCTATAATTCGTAGACTGTTTTTTGAAAAACAATTGATTCTTCCACGTAATAATAATGCACGCATGCAAGGTGAAATCAGTGAACTGTGAATGCACGAAGAAGATAAACATAATATATAACATGTAAGTGAAAAAGAAGTAAAATTTAAAATATATAAAAAAAAACAAGAAATATAAAATAAATAAACAGAAATCGAATATTTACATAAATATTTAAATAAATTTGCAAAAATATTGAATTGATGTAATTTTTTTTAGTTCGGACCACTGTACACCGTATGCATTTAGTTTCACCGCAGTTGCGGCGAACGAAAGGTGGACGGACCGACTGCAGCATACAATTTGCAGCGCAGAGAGCTGCAGAAAAAGTTGTAAAAATCGTAGTAGATGCAGAACATAAACCATAGAAACTGTGAACAAAAATATGAAATATTAGGGCAAAGTGAGCGCAAAGCGTGGTTTAAGGAACGACGTTCCAACTATTTATTGTACTACGTGAAATCGTGTCAAATTGACTTTTTGTAGCATTTCAATTGCAACAAATGAAACGATCGATGATGTTCTGACGCGAAGCCGACAGACAGTTAACAAAAAGTGGCAGGAAATGGGAGTGAAAGGGATGACGACGACGAAGGAATAGTTATTTGTTGCAGCAACATTGTGGCACAAGTTGTTAAAATCTGGTTTTGGATGGTCAATGAATTGCGAAGAAAGAGATGAATTTTCAAAGCAAAAAGTACAATGTAAATTTTTTAGAGATATGCGATAAAAGTGCTGGGTAAATCCGTACTGCAGCAGACTTAAAGCGCAATAAAGATTTTAAAATTTTTCTTTCAGATGCATTTTTATAAAATTTGTAAATTTTTCAAATATAAAAATGCAAATTTTAAAAAGCATTTTTACAACATAGCAACAACGTGTAGCATAAGCTAAGACATGTGCCACGCCTTGGTAGTAGCGCCTTTAATCCCATTCTACGCCCATTCTATGCAAGGCAGCACCTGAAAAACTCGTAAACACAGGAGCAGCGCATCAAAAAACAGCGTCGTGGCAACATATGTTGTTAACGATGCTACGTGTGGCAACAACAGCAACAATAACAAGGGTGACCCCGTGGGGCAACTACTGCGGCTGCTGCTACTGGTTGCGGTGCTGTTTGTGGTCGTCGAGCTGCAGTCAGCAGCCTGCATCTACCTTGCAACCCACACATCCTCTCTAATGGTCATCATTACTCAACTTCGCTCGTTCTGCGTTGGCATCAAGTGAGTGAGTTGCATTAGTTTTTGGCGCAAACTTTGGGCTGCTACCTGGAGCAGACACGTCGTCCTAGCACTGCCGCGCATACTAATCAAGGTGCAAAAATGACGCAACCCACAGCAAGTGCATGATTTGAAGTTGGTTTCATTGTTGGAGGTAGGGTTGCCATCAAACAAAGAAAAAATAACAAACAATAGTTACCACGAAATAAATTTTAAATAACTTGAAATCAAATTCGTATTAATTTCCCGATAAGTAAAAAAGCATAAAATAAATAAAATAGCAAATTTAAAATAAAAATTATAATTCGTAAAAAAACGCATGTCAAAATGCGCGAAGTTCAGAACCTTGTACCGAAAAGCTCTAATTTCATTATTTTTTTAAAATAATATTTGGTTTTTAATGCATTTGACTAAGATTTCCTTCTGTGTTTTCTTCAGGTTGTATTTTTATTTATCCAATAGATAAATATTCCAGTTTTTTAATATTTTTCATATTGATACACATTAAAAACATAAAAATTGCATCAAAATTTGCCAATTTTGCGAACCAAATGCAACAAAGTCCATATTTAATACCTTTATGTACAATCTTCTAGATAATAGTACCCTGATTGTGTAATATATATGAAAAAATAGCAAATAATTATTGAAAAATGGATTTTTTATTGAAATTCGTAGTTTTAATCATTTGATATTTTGCATATTATACCTTGAAACTCGTGATTTTTTAGTGCAGATTATTCGTGTAGCTATTGCGTATTTGGATACCAAATAAAGAGTAATTTAAAAGTCGTTAATATGACATCATAATAGATAATACCGAAAAATAATGGCTTGCCCCTCTTTTAGAACAAAACATTTCAGTTGTATTTCGAATTGTGTTTTAATAAATAAAGATTTAACGATTTGTTAAGTCGAATATAGTTAATTTAATTCAATTTAGTCTGCTCGAAAATTTGATAAATTGAAAAGTAAACTCTGCATTAGGTTAGGCAATTTAGTCGAACTCGCACACACCATAAATATATTAAATAGTACTGAAAAAGGACAAAAAACAATAAAATCCAAAAAATCCAAAAACCTACTGATTTTTTAGGTGTATGTTAAAGCAGTCGGTAAAGTATAATTTTCAGAGAAATGTTCCTCTTAAAATACAAAATATGAGTTATGGTCTACAAACAATAAAATTTCATAACACTTCTCTTAAAGTTAACTTTGAATAAAATTACAAGAGATTAAAAATTTTCATTTTGGCAACCCTAAAGAGTTCGGTAGTTTTAGCATAGCTGATGGTGAAAATTCGCCCGCTTCTGTCCCTCGTTTTTGAAAAATGATGCTCAGCTTTTTGCCGCAATAATCGCTGAAAATGCATATGAATGAACTTATCGGCGTGCAAGAACTTGCGCATTTTCGCGTAAATAACCTTTTGCCACACTTAACCTAGTTCCAAGTGCAGCAGTGTAGTGCAGCCAACCAACCAACCCAACCACCCGCTGCATCCGTTGCAGGTTCAAAAAATGAAACATCAAATGTAAAACAGCAGCATATCGTACACATCAGTTGCCAGAGAATGCATTTGTCTTGCTCACAAAGCTTTTTAAGACAGCATCCCAATATAGACGTTATTTTCAAAAGAAAAACACATACGCAGTAAAATAGCTACGTACGCAAAATTGCATTGTATTTCGATATACAGAGAAGACAAGAAAAATCATTTATAATAGTCTCAGAATAACACTTTGTTTGCTTAAGGCAGCCTTTTATTCAGAAATGTTCATACAAAAACGATTTTCCAGTTTTAAAGATATGCATGAGCTTTTAGATTAATGCTGGAGCTGATTTAATAGAACTCTTATAATTTATTATATTTATTAAAGATTTTTAATAATTTGTAATCTTTATTAAATTAAAACTTTAGAAACTAAGTTATTTGATTCAGCAATTATATTTGCTAAAACTGTGCCGACTTAATTTGTTGCATTTGTTGCATTGACGTACAAATATTCATATTAGCAAACAAAAATGCTGAATTAACGAAGAATTCAAATGTTTACATTAAATTATTGAATTTCATTGCTGGATTGATTAATGAATGCAATTAATGTCGGTTGCTATATTTACGTCGATTATTTTTTCTGTGTACGCGAAGTGATCTAAAAAATCTGTTTTCTCACAAATTCTCAGTATAATCCCTAGATGTTTTCCAGTGTGTAAAGTAGTGTTGCGCAGTGTTATACAAACATTTGCGTAGGTACATACACAGAAAAAATATATGTGTAGATATAGCCAAAAATTGTATCGATTCAATTAATTGCTCATCGCCGATATGAAATTTAATTGTATTGATTAAAGATTTAACTATGTAATTTAAAAAATTAACAGAATAACAAAAAATTGCATCAATACAATTAATTAATTTGCAGAAATTACTTATGAATTTATTGTATTGATTAAATATTTAATCATATTTATACACGCAGGGAAAAATATAATTGGATATGTTTAAACTGAAATATAATCTGTTCTTAAAAATCAATAAATATGTTGTTTTCAAGAAAAATGTGTTATATTTCAAGTACCTACTAAATTACTTTCTATAGCTTGTCTTTAAATTAGAAACACCACATAAAAGTTCAAAATTGAGTGACATTTAAAATATGTCAAACAAATTTAAACTTAAAAAACCATTTTCCAAGGCATCATTTGTCATGCGGTACAACAAATACAAATTTCGAACGACAGTCAGTCCGTCCGACCACTCCTCAATTGTGACATAACTTCAAGTCAAAAATACTCAAGACAAATGAAAGGTACCATGGCCATGGACTGTATGACATGCAGCACAGTTTCTGACATGACCAAGTTCCCGAAGCAATATCTCCAAGAATGATGATGACCACACTCGATGCGAGAAGTACGAGTGTCAAGACAGCGCAGGACAAGATGTGCAGTACAGAGCAGAGAGGTGAGACAAGTCATGGCAAATACTGAAGCACCTTCAGGTAAGTATTCTGTGCATTGTTAGCATGCTACTTCATTGCAAGGATGCTAATGTGCATGTGACATGACTTCAGGATGTTTTAAGTTTCGAGAATGGCACAGCAACTGGATGCCTGCAGGAACTCTTAAGACAAACGATGTGCTTGGCTGACATCTTCGAGTGAATGTGTTTATGTTCTAATTTCAACTAGATTAAGTGTCGCTATAATGCTATAGATGAAGTTAGAAGTTAGGTTATTTTTAAATAAAAACCCATTCCAGCGCTTCAAATCACAACGACAGCCATGGCAATTTTCCTTATATCAATAGGATTATTTTACGACTACCATATTTCGCAAAAGAATATGGTTATTGTACCTGCTTCGTCCCCAAATCCCCAAAGTGTAATAATTATACAAAGCAAATAGTGTCGCAAAAATTCTATTGCAACAATACACTGGCCCTTCCAAACTGAGATCTGAAACGAACCGAAACCCACAGAAAATCATATGAAAATACACACAGACAGAGAGCAAATACCACATGAGTACTTTTGGGTTCACCTGCCTGACCAACAAAGCGAAGCCTATGCGGTGATCCTTTTTATGTTTATTTTCAAGCTTATATTCGTTTTAATAAGTTCTTCTAATCTATTTTTAGTGCATTTGTGTTGGAAGCACCTTTACCATTACCTCAAACCCCTATGAAGCACTCGAAGAAATGGTCTGTGCCGAAGGACTATCGTGGGTCGGTGTTTGTGTGTTAAGGATTGCTAGTTGCTGCTGACACCTTCACGGTACATTGGCACTACGAAGGATGGCCAACAAAATCACATATCAGAACAAGGTAGTTATGTCGGAAGAAAAATAAAAGAGGTCTTCCTTTTAATAAGGGTTTCATATTATTTTGTTTGTTTTTCTTACCGGTGTGGCTACTTTGGATCCTTGTTTCTTTATCTGCTTGATAATTGAGCTTATTTTCCAAGTGATTGGATACATTTTATATTATTTTTACTTGGGACGACATTGATTTTGGCTAAAGCTTCCAAAGGATACCCAGTATTAAATTCGCATTAGTGTTTTTAATTAAAAGCAATAAATTGTACATTACAGGAGCTTTTAAGGCATACTGGGGGAAATGTATTTGGGATTTCTTTTAAAGATGTCTGTCAGGTTAACCATTTGGGAAAATATTGTAATATTTAAAAAGGTCAACTAAAAAATTCAAATTTTGGCAGCACCATCTCAGATTTTGATGAAATTTTAAAACAATCCTACACAATTTTTACTTAGTATAACACTTTTACTTCATCATAACTTCTGAACTTGTTGAGCAGCCATTCTTATTTATTGATAAAACGATGGATAAAATGTCCGTATATTACTTAATAGAAAATTTTAAAGATTGGTTGGTTTTTGAGATATGTGCTTTTCAATTATACTTTAATCAATACAGACCACTATCAAATCAACTTGGTATGAAAATTGTATGTTATCTTTTTTTATATTTTTTTATCTTTAAAATTTGCTTTACTATTTCTTAAGCTACGTTCAATTCACTAGCACAATTTTGGTGATTTTTATGCTGTTTTTCAGTTTTTAAAGCACCAAATCTCTGAAACATACGATCTTGGAAAATAAAAATTTGCAAATATCATTTTCTTGTGCAAAATTTCATTTAATTCTAGGCTTATGGAACACTCTGAAAAAAATCCTATTAAAATTTGTCAATACCCCAGACAAAATGTTTGGCAGGGTCGAGGCAGTTCAATAACAATTTCTCGACATATTTCAAACTGTTTTCTGCCCGTTCCCCAAATATGACGTGAATCTGCCATACAAATTCCACAAAAATTTACAACCTGCTATGCCAAAAATTTTGTCTCGGATAGGACAGTTCCCCAGACAAAATTTTTGGCAGTGTCGAGGCAGTTCAGAAACATGTTCTCGACATATCTAAAACAGACAAATGCGGATTTTGTATCAAAATCTGTCTGTTTTCTGCTCGTTCCCAAAATATGGCGTGAATCTGCAATTAAAATGCCATCAAATTTTACAAACTGCTATACACTTCCTAAGATATTCCATTTAGCTGTTCGCATATATGCCCGAAGTATACCTGGACATTTTTTATAGGGTTATTGATTCTATAGTATATAAAAAATAAATATTTTCATATAAACACAAAAACAATTAATAGTATAAATACACTATTAAAATAATAATTTATCATATTGACTTTAATACAAAAAACTATTGATTTTATAGTTTTTTTATTCTGAGGTATAGAATGACTCATATTATTAATTGACATATTTTGTAATAAATTTAAATTAGAAAGATTCTACCTAGTTCGTAATACCCAAAATTCTATAATCTAAACCAAGTCTAAATCATTAGATTTAAATTACTTTTAGTCGCCCATAAAAATTGTATATTTTTGAAGTTCATGGCAAAACAGCGAAATTTATTGCGTTTAAGTCATAAATTTTCATTTTTCCTGTTCTTGTCGGCGGCACCAAAGTGTTTATTGCCATATTCTATACACCGTGGAGTTACTGTGTTTATGTCACATCTAGTTTTTATCGTTCTGCAGAGTATTTCGCAATTTCTGTTGCTGTAGTTGCTATTCAGAGGACCATTTTTATTTTTAATTCTATAGCCATAGTTCACACATAACTGAATAAAGCATATATGCAACAACACAACAAATAAATAAAACTGCTGCATTTTTCAGACTTTTTTACTTGGGTCAACCATAAGGAATAAAAATCAAAAGTACAGAATAGAAAAATAATAAAAAAATACTGTAAAACTACTTTAAATATTTTGAGTGTTTTGAGTTATTTAAAGCTTTAAGCTCTTTCGTTATAAACCTCAAATTACACTACTCAGCAGGATTGTCATATCGAAATTCTTTTCATCAGAATTCGCTAGTGGTTATTTGTTTGTTTTTATTACCAACAAAACTTTTGAGAAATAGATTGAGTGATTCATAATAAGAAGAGCTTTTCAATACTAATTTTCAAAAGAAACATTTCTTCCTTTAATTTAAATTGTAAATTCTATATACAATTAATAAAGTATATAAAATTAAAATTAATTTGGGTCTAAACTCAACACTTTTTTATTTTTTTTTAAACAAAGTTATAGTCAAAATACCATCTAATTAATAGTTTTTTTTACTACAAATAAGTCAGTATTATTTTAATTAGTAAATACCATTAAATAATAAAAAATACGATGAAAATTCCATTGTGTTTAATAATAACATATTTGTTTTTTTTTTGTATACTATTGAATTCTAATTGGATTTTTTTTTGGAAACTTGTTCTAAGTGTAGAAATATATTTGTTCATTTTGTAGAGTAGTGTTGTATAAAGCTTTTTATTAAAGGGCTTTTTAAATAAAATAAGGATTTTCTACATTAACACCCTATTTGTTGACCTCTGCATAGGTCAGCGCTCAGCCATTGAAGAGCATTTGCCAAGAGCGAAACATGGCCACGTGTGTCCTGTGCACACACACACACTCTCATCTAGGAGCGCAACAATAATTTCAATTTTAACCAAAACCAGAAGCTCAAGTGCAACGCCAACACTAAATCAAAAACACGAAAATTCACTTAAAAAATACGTCTGCGAAGTACATAACACATGAAAAATAGCGAAAAACGAGGTCTCCTCCTCGCATCGCATCTCTCTGTGTCCTGCAGAATTAAGGAATATAGTCGCGCCACACATGGGCGCTGTTTGGCTCAATATTCGTGCGAACGGAATTTGTGCAATTTTCGCAACAGAATTGTCGGACGATTTATTAACACGCAGCAGCAACAGCTCCTGCCACGCTGCCAGCAACAGTGACAGTGACAGCAAAACATTTAAAATTAACAACACAATTTCATTGCAAAACATGTCATAAAAAATATTTTGGCTCGACAGCATCTTTCGCACGTTTTACTTTGCTTTGCACCATCGCAGATTTTATGTGCGTCGCACAGGACCAAGTATCCTGCGAGCTGTTGCGCTCATATTTCGCTGTAATCGTTCATAATTCTGTGCAGAATGCGTGCGTAATTTAAATGGACATCGGAAGTGGTTGCTGTACAGTGGGGACGAGGCGGTAGTTGGTGGGAGGGACTCACCCAGGTGAGCTTAAGCGGTGTAACATCATAAAAGTCAAATCGATTTACTGCGCAAATTACAGCCAATTCCAGTGGCACCTGAGACGCGGATGAGCATAATTTTTATGGGTCTGCGGAGGCGGATAACCAACACACTTAAGCTGTAGTACACCGAACGAAATGGGCGATGAGGACACTTGAAGGGATAACGACGAACCGAGTAACGATAATAATGCAAAAGGATATAAATAAAAATATTTATAAAACTTTAATTTTGGAAAATATGGAATTTTTTTCCATTTCATTTGATTTTTGTAATTATTTTAATAAGATTTGTAATTAAAAAATTTTGCATTTGAATATTTTACAACGTTTATTGAAAAATATTGTATTTTAATATTTATTATTGTTATTATTTATATTGATAAATTTCTCGTGGATAAATTGTTTTGGGGAACAATTATTTCAGGACGTATTATTTCGTGGATGAATTGTCCGGGGTCTAATTGTATCAGTAAAGAATTTCAGGGAATGAATTGTCCGATATAATTAATATTTACGGTTTTTGATTATTATTTTAATGTGTCCTATTGCTTACTTTAGTCGCTAATTTGAGCATATCCCTCAAATTAGCGACTAAAACCATTTAGAATATCGGTTCCAGTTCTGGTTCTAAGATTTTTAAAATATATGGGTTCCGATTCCGGTTCCACACATTTTTAAATAACGGTTCCGATTCCGGCTCCAAAAATAGAAACGGTTTTGAAGCCAGTTTTTTAGGGTTCCTGGTTCTTACCATAAAAATAAACGGGTTCCGATTCCGGTTCCACACATTTCTAAATAACGGTTCCGATTCCGCTCCAAAAATAGAAACGGTTTTGATGCCAGTTTTTTAGGGTCCCTGACAGGAACTAAAATATCGATTCCGGTCCTGGTTCCAAGATTTTAAAATTACAATTCAAATTCCGGTTCTAAGCAAAAATTTATATGTGTTCCGGTTCCACACATTTTATAAATAACGCCTCCGATTTCAAAAATCGAAACGGTTCCGATTCCGGTTTGGTTTTATGATTCCGGTTCTTTGCGGTTCCTGTATCAAATACCCATTTAGAAAAAGCCATGCTTCGTCGAGTGTTGTGCAAAACTCTGGTTCTTTAACCCAGGTTGATGGCTTGCTATGAATGGGGCGTTCTTATCGGTCGAGAAAATGAGAACTTGGAAACAAGAACCAATTTTTCAATATACAAGATAGATTTACTTTTATTGAAGAGTATTTAATTTTATTAACGTCATAATTTTTCTGGAATATTTCCATCATATAGCTGTTTTTTTTTTATTTTATAGAAATATATCCAGCATATTTTGGAGACGTACAGAAAATAAGGAATTTAAAAAAAAAAATCTAAACTGCTTTGAAACTGCTAAAAAAATTTGGTATCCACAGACAAACTTTTTTGAAGGGTCTTGGCAGTTTAGAAACACTTTTTCGACATATTTCAAACAGACAAAGTCGGAGTTTTTATCATAAGCTGTTTATTTTCTGCCCGTTCCCAAAATATGCCGTGAATTTGCCAATCAAATTCCACAAAATTTTACAATCTGCTACACACTTCACAAAATATTCCATTTATCTGTTTGTTTGCCCGAAATATGCCGGAAATATTCCTGAAAAAATCTGATGAATTTTAAAATTTACTTGACAAACGATGATTTAAAATTTAAAATAGATTATGGGATGTCATACGCATTCACATATAGCATATTATATCAGAACTGAATGATTTTAATTACGAAGATTTAAAGGTTTAGTAATGGCGTACCTTGTAATGCGATTCGGGACTGGGTATCAATGGTAAATGATGAATAGAATTTAATTATGTTAATAATTTAACAAAATGACTCGAAAACCTTATTGTACATAAAATCAAAATAATAATGGCTATTTGTAAAAAGTGAATTTCAAATTGAGAAATACCTTTTTTTGTAATGAATCCGGTTTTTACGATCACTGCAAAATGTAACTAGACAAATAAAGTAACCGCATACTTTTGTTTTCAAAGCACTGGACACTGGTTATAGCTTATGCCCCCACCCACCAAAAGAGCTCTGCGGCCGACTTGTACGCAATAAACTACTTTTTAAGAGACGAGCCCCGGCGAGCCAAACGAGCGGCACTTGCAACATTTTATTATTCCACGCGACTCGTTTGCTTTCAGATTAAATTGAGTGCCGAGTGTGCTGCGACATGAAATTGTGTTTTGGTGAATGTTTGTTTTTGCATCTGTGTCTGTGACTGTGTGTGTGGTAGGCACGCTTTAACTGTGTGTGTGAGGCACGCTTTTGTGCGACTGGCAATGCTGTCATTTGGTCTGACCGTTCCGCCCGCCCGTGTCCAACTCAACCAACAATAAATTCGAGAAATGAACAAAATGATTATTATTTTATGGTGCGCTGCCAACAGCAACAATTTGTGTGAGTGTGCTTGGACAGGACAATAACTGTAGTGCCAAAGGACTCAGGTGGTCGAGTGATGATAGTCAGTATAGCGTAGTTGGGCGGTACAGAAGAAATTAAATTTAATTAGTATGTGAATGCAGACAATTTTCACTGTATTGTCTATCATGCGAGTTTAAAGTTAGCTTTAAGCTTTACCATCTCTATTATATTTATCCCCCTTTTTCCACACTAACCCCTCAATTGTGTTCATAACTCAACGCACTTTTTAATTTATCACCGTCTGCCGCTAATAATTTTATGAACTTTTTCGAACTAAAACTTGGACCATTGCCGGGCAACCCCAGCACGCAACTTTGACTCTAGCATTGCGCGCATATTTTATTATTATCCCTACGAAATAAATATCCTTTTGCGCAAATTACAAAAATTACTTTTCTGCTCAAAACTTACCTTAAGTATTTCTGCAAAGTTCTACTCTACTCTATTTAGTTCGGTTCTACGGTTCTATGCTGTGGCTGCCCTTTTTGTGGGTGTGTGGCAGTGGCAACTCTGACAACTGCAACTCTTACTGGTAACTGTAACTGCATCTGTATCTGTATCTGTTTCTTTGTTTGTGTTTAACTGCTAAAAGGAAACCAACTGGCGTCGCTTCGAAACTTGGTCCGAAGATCTAATCAAAAATTCACTTAAAAAGTTTGCTTGCGCATAGTTCTTGTAACGGTATGTGCGCCGCACAGTTGGCAACACTGTCGTCTTCACGAGCGCCCTCTGCCGATTCTGCTGCCACTGTTGCTGCCGGTGCCTGAGTCTGCGCCTGCTGCGCTGGTAATGAAATGACTTTCGGCGACTTTGTCGTCCTCGACTTCATCATCAACGCCGTCCTGACCATTTGGCGAAACTTTCTTCGGGTGCAACTTTAAGTGCTGCAACAACCCTGCCCGAGCACGAGCTCCGATTGAGTGCGATTGTGCTCGAGACCCTCTAAAGTATTTTCGTTAAAAAGTAAATAAACAATTGTTACAAAGTATTTTGTCAGCATTTCACTCAATGCCTTTTTTGTTGTTGAAGGAGTTTCTGCAGTGAGCTGAAAAAATTGCGATTAATTTGGGGAAAGCTCTGCCAACTAAAATGTTGCCTAATGCTTTCCCAATAAAAAATAACACATTTATAAAAAATCAAATTTTTCTCAGAACGAATAAATAAGTCATTTTGCGGTGGTTTCTGTAACTCATGAAAATGGAACCTTGAAAAAAATCTTAATTTTTTTCAAAGTTTGATATTTATAGAACTTTTGATTTTTAAAAAAATGTTGTTCCATTTATCTATTTATAATACTTTAATGGTTTTTGTAATTCAAGTGGTAAATACTGGTTTCTGTATTTAAAGAATTACAATTTTTGAGTATCGTAAAAATATTAAAAATGGCTGAATATTTATTATGAATATAAAAAAATATTTTTTTTTTAGACTACTTTATTGAAAATATTAAAAAATAACAATTCAAATTACAAATTAATGAATTGAAACTAGTTAGCCACAAATCGGTCCCATACACAGAAAAAATAATCGACGTAAATATAGCAACCGGTATTAATTGCATTCATTAATCAATCCAGCAATTTAATGAAAAAATTTCTTTGTTAAATCAGCAATTCCGTTTGCTAATATGAATATTTGTACGTCAATGCAGCAAATGATTTAGTAGGCGCAGTTTCAGCAATAATATTTGATAAAACTCCGCCGACTAAATTATTTGCTGCATTGATGTACAAATATTCATATTAGAGAATGCAATTGCTTACGTAACGAAGAATAGAAAATGTTTTCATTAAATTAGTGAATTAAATTGCTGGATTGATTATTGAATGCAATTAATACCGGTTGCTATATTTACGTCGATTATTTGAGACATGTGAAACCAAAACCGAAACTTCAATAAAAATTTCAAAACAATAAATATGTCAAACAAAAATTGACGCCGAAAATCATTTTCAATTAGTTTTTTTTTTTTACTTTTTGCAAAAAGAAATTGTTGGAGTCGAGAGTCTCGGTACACTCTGAGAAATCTGATTTAGAAGTATCAAATTTTCTACATTTATCGCCATAATGTACTTATTTTATCAAATAAAAACACTTATACATAAAAAATTTGTAACGAGGTAAGCTCAAGCAAGAGTACCTATGATTGACACTACCATTGTACATAGAAAAAAATTATTCAATATTAAGAATTTATACATAATTATTATGTTTTATCATATGGAAGATTTCGTTCATTGAATTAAAATGTAATATATTGTTACGAAAAGATGTAATTTCTCCCATAGTGCAAGCAAACAACAATAATAAATGAGACGCACTAAGCAATGTGTTAGAAAGAGACGGAAGATCATTCCGCGCACTAAGCTATGTGCAAGAAAGAGAGGGAAGATATACACATTAAAACACATGAGTGCGAATGAGATGCCAATGCATGCGTCATTCACGAAACGAGTAGAAGGTTCTCGAAACAAGTCGAAGCTAGTCGAAACGTGTCGAACTGATGCATGCAGTATATAAGGGATCCGAATCTGAGGTACAGCACTTCAGATGTGATTTGATAGTGAACTAGTGCGTCTCGTGAGTGAACATTGTTAAGCTAAATTGTATAAATTCAGCAGTTGATATAAGTGATTATTTTTTAAGTTGTTATTTAAATAAAGTTAATTAATACTAGTTGAAATAATACTAGTTAAAACCAAATATTAGTGTGTTTTTATTTTGTACACAATTCAGCGATACGAACTCGTAGAACAGTTTTCCGTAGATTGAATTTTCGTAACAATATTTAGTGTTCACCATGATGTTCTTAAATATCTAACTTACAACAAAAATGTATCTTCTTTTACACATTTATATTTTTATAATTCTTAAAAGGTTTAATAATAGTTGCTTGATTTATATCATATATCGAGGGTTTATATTAAATACCATCTATGTACAAAAACATAGTTTTTCAGGAGATCGAAAAAAACTGTTTAAATCGCAAACCGTAAAAGTGACGATCAATATTTTTTGTCTACAATATTAAATACAAATTATCTTTAAATGATACAATTAAAAAAAAATCAGCATTTTCACGCTATTCATCGTGCTATGGTATATAGAGATTGTTGCTATTCAAATGTGATCAATGCCTATGAAAAAAAAAGCAGATAGAGCATATTGCACAATATTATAGTGGAGAAAGATCAGAAAATATTCTTGGAATCAGTGATTTATAAATTTTTTATATCCTAATTTCAACGACTAGATTTTTGTCCTACCAATTTGTATTCACGAAGTATATGATGGTTAAAAGTCTTAATATTCCGCAGTCTAACCGGTTGTTTTTTAAGACAAACATAATAAAAAAAAAACATGAAAACCCTTGTTTCGCAATTGAAAATCTTGAATGTTATCCTAATTCTTCAAACTATTATTCTTTTTTAGAGGATATGGATGTATTGACCTCTAAATATCTTTCGAATCCTTAAAATGTCTGAAAATTTTCTTTAAAAATGTCACTAAACATCTTTTTTGGAGATAACATAATAGCCATTTTTATATCCTCAGTACATACTAAATTCAAATTTCGTACTTTAAGGCTTCATATTAGGATAGCGACAATTTTTTGAAAATTAAATTTTCCGTATACGAAAAATTTATTTTAGTAACTTCTGTGGCTTCTTTGATATTGTATATCCATTGAGAAATCTGATGTCATCCTTCATTTACCGATTTATTTGTTCGTACATATATTTCATAATATATGTAAACTTTTAATCAAAAATGTTTTTTTTAGAATGATACACTAATCAAAAGTGACGTCATAAAATTAAATAAAATTTCTTTTAATTTAATGCAATAAAAACGTAATATTCCGTACACAAAAATATTTAATTTCAAATTAAATATAAATTATTTAATTTTATTAGGAAAGCATATAAAAAAAAAATTATGAGTTCCTTCTTACATGCATTAAATAATTTTTTAAAATTCCAACCGACAAGTTTTGATTAAATTAAAATTATAAAAAGTTTTTACATCAAATTTTATTACCTACGTAATAAAATTAAATAAAATGATATTACTTAAAATTTTATTACTTACGTAATAAATTGAAATAAAAAGTATTTACTTCAAGTTTAAATAAAAAGTGTTTAATTTCAATTAAAAAGACTACGGATGAAAAACGTGTCGAAAAGTTTTTAAATTTATTACTTTTGTATTTAATTTGTGTTACTTATTTCCTTCAGTGTACTATTGAATTCTTAGAAAAAAAAAAACATTCATAAGGCAGTATTCAATATATGTCAGCCCCGGTATATTTTTTTATAATTTAAAATGTTGTTATTGTTTATTTTGAAAAAAAACTAATAATTATTTTTTCAAATAAATTTCAAAATAATTTTATTGAGTGAAGTTATTTTCGAACTATGTTTTCGAAAATAAAAAAAAAATCTAAAAAAAATTGTGGGATTAAAAATTTCGATCAAAAAAAAAAAAAATTCTAAAAAAATATTTATTTCGAAAAAAAAAGTTATTTCCTGATGATTGTTCTAATACAATTTCTACCAGAAGATTTTTTTTTTTTAAGTTTCTGACAAAAAAAATATTGTCCGAAAAAATTCTTTTCGATTTTTTTTATTCGAAAAAATAATATTTTCGAATAAAAAATATATTTCCTGATCATTGTCCTAATACAATTTCCACTAGGGGAAAAATCAATTTGCACGTACCACTCTCGATTATGACTGTTATAATTTCCACTAAAATGATAAAAAATATTTCAGCTTTTGTAAAATTTAAACTTTAATAAAAATTAAAAGTTTCAATTTTAAATATAAATTAAAAATAATATAATTTTGTACATTTTAAACAATATATATTAAATAATGTAAAATGAGTAGAATTGCAAAAAATAAAGTCTACAATAATCATAATAAATCGCACATTATGTGAGGTATCTTTAGTGACAGAAAGACGACATACTGTAAAATAGTCTCACAAATACACACGCTAATAAAGCAAACATGCTGCTCCGGCAAGTTCAATAAAATAAATAAATCAAATCGAATAAATAACACAAAAACCGAATTTAGCGCGAGTGTCATTGCAAATGCTGCCATATTGACAGAAATAATAAAATCAATGCAACAACAACACGTACACTTATAAAATTTAACGCAACAAATGTTGCAAAATTTGAAATCGAAATACAAAAAATAGAAGCAACGAAAATGACAAACAAAAAACGGGGTGTGTTTTTTTTATTGGAAAAGTCGTCTAGGAATACAGTGCTCAGACGTCGAAATCAACAATAAGCCCTTCGAACAACAACATTTGTAAGAATAATAATAATAAAGCAAACATTAACGATATTCGACAATGTTTGCAGTGACAACAATTTCAGCTGTTATCCTTCTGATAATCTTAAATTTAAAAAGGAGCTGAATGCAATTTTAAAATGTCTGTTGTGATTTAGAAAATGTCTTTTTCACGGCATGTGGGATGCATTTTGGTATGGGGTTTCAGAATATTCGTTATACTTCGTTGCAACTTTTAAAATATTTCATTAAATATTAAACGAGTAGGAATATTTTGATGGGTGGTGTGTTGAAGAATTCTAAAAATTACAGACGTTCTAAGCCGAATTTAAACATACTTCACTTATAGGAGTAGCTCAGTGGTTAGTGCGTTGGACTGCGAGTCGAAAGGTCCCCGGTTCAAGCCTGGACTGGGGCTAACAACATCTTTTCATAGAAACATTTTTCTATACCGCGCTACCTCTCGTCAGTAAATGGCAAACCTACGAGAGTAAAACATTGCCTATGAAAAAGCTCTCACCCGCCGTTCGGATTCGGCAATAAACTGTAGGTCCCACCACTTTGAGTACAAATATAACACGCACAGCTCAAAATGGTGAGAGAGCTCGGCCGAAGTTCTGTACAGGACTGTAGCGCCAAACTATTATATTATTATTATATCACTTATAGGATAACGTATGAAAAAATGGGAATTTAAGACTTTTACTGTTTAAAGTGGTTGACCTTTAGGTTTACGAATCCTGAAATATACTGATAACTTGTAAATTATTTTTCAGTTTTTAAAACATTTCGATTAATTCAAAATGTTTATTACTCAAATAGTCAATGCTACGATTAAAGGTGTTATTAGAGATCAAACTTCATGACTTATGCAATAAGTTAAAATGGAAAATTATGGCCATCTCACTTACATCAAAGATTTTTCTATTAGAGCACTGCGTTTCGTACAACCCCGGCAAATATTTGTAAATACCCTGCCCATATTTAGGTCTTTGCACAAACATTAAGCAAATAAATATAAATAAATTCTGTTAAATTAACAAACAACCCCTTTGGACTGGAGCAGCGGCAAGGAATACAAAAACCCAATCAATATTTGTCAATTTATAAATTTTGTTTGCGCACAAATTAGAAAATATATCCCTCATCAAACAACCATTAGTTGCTGGTGCGCTCACGTAATTCGATGACATTGTTACGGCGACCTCATGTCATTTTGTCAATTTCAATATTTAAATTTGGGGGTTAATCGTTACAATCTAAAGTTAAAAATAATAAAATAATATGATTTTCAATTAATATTTTAAGAGTTGTAAATTATGGTAAGTCAGACCAATTATTATTTATTTGTTCTCAAATATATAATGGTTGAGCAGTGAAATAGGTAGTATAAAATTGACAGCATCATTTTCATGTAATCCGCACGTATTTATCGAAAGCCGGCAGTCATTATAGCTTCCGTCAGTCAAAAGTTGGCATCACTTCATAGATGTCAATTTTTAATGCAGCTTCTTAGTATTTTCTGACATTTCAAATACATTTTGACAAATGAACCTGACGTACTAGCTGCGATTTATTTACATATGAATATTCTCTCATTTTTACTATTCATACTTTTAGAACTTATGGCTTATGTTGCAATTAAGCCATGGCTTCTTCTTTTTTTGTGTGACTTTTGTTAAGTTGAGTTGGCAAAAGTGGCAATGGTGACTGCAAAAATGATTGATTTGCGGCGGCAGCATTTTTGAGTGGCTTTTGCGACGCAAATAAGACAATGATTAATGAATATATAGTTGTACTTAGATAATTTGTACAGTGGGACAAATAAAAACTAATTTAAAAATTATATAAAGTAATACATTTATTTTTCTAAAAATGAATGCTTCACACTTTTTGAAATTCGTAAACTACACAGAGAAACAATCGAATTGAAATATTTTGGATCGACAATTGTACTAATTAGTTGATGGAACCGACAACTTTCTTTGATATGACCGATAATACCGTAAATAAGGAGCAAGAATTAAATTCACAAATAAACCCGGTATTATTTTAATTGCCCTTCGAAATAAATTTAGGTTTATACTATATATTTTATATATTTAAATATTTGAATATAATATGCATTGTAATTGGGGTTTATAAAGTACCTATTATTTAAGAATAGCGGTTCTGGTTCCAATCAAAAAAATATATGGTTTCCGATTTCGGTTCTTTGCGGTCCATGACAGGGACTAAAACCCCTTGAAATATCGGTTCTGATTTAGGTTCCAGGATTTTAAAATATAGTTTCCGATTCTGGTTCTTTGCGGTCGCTGATTTAAAAGTATGCAATAATTTATATCTTCAATACATATTTTCAATAATGCGACAAATTTTGAGAAAATGGAAATTGTGTGAAAAATAATGATATATGAATGATGCAAAAAAAAAAAACTGAAATATATGAGTTAAATATATAGATAACGTTAATGCTAAATAATTAAAAAATTATATATTATAAAATTTATTATATTGTAATACAAGTTTCGTCGTTTAATGCATCGAAATACAAGTGGAAAGTACACTATTGCCACCCCCTAGACTGTGCATCTCATTGTCTACTTCTCGGCAGACAAAGGAAATCTCGGAAAGGTCTCTCAATCGGATTCGGAACAAAACTGTAAGTCTTACAATAGTCTGATTTTAATAGGCTGTTATTTTTATTTCAAAATTTTAAAACTAAGCTGGTATGATTTCATAACTAATGATAATGTATTCTTATTAAAAATATTTATTAAAATATTGAGAAATTAAAAAAAAAAAATATCTTTGCAAAGATAATATCTGTGGCAATATGAAATAAAAGCATATGTCTCTTTTTTGAACTGTTCAGGAGAACATTTTTAAACTTAACAACTGATTCCGGAAATGATCTTTAAAATTGATTTATAAATTATTTTTGCAAATTTAAGAAAAACTTAAATAAAATAAATGTCTTCTGTTACAATTTTTTGTTACAATTTTTTTTCGAAAGTTTTTTTAATGAAAATAAATTTTTAATAACATTTACGTTTTTTTGGTTAAATCTCAGCAACTATTGGGAGGATCACTTTCTAAATTTCATACAAAATGAATTCGTTAATCAGGGTTACGATATTAATAAATAAATTTGAGCATATCTCAAGTTATGTTGTTAATTCATATTGCCACAGATATGTTTCCTACAAAATAGAATTTTCCCTGTGTGTATACGAGATCATCTACATAGAAAAAATATTGAACCTAAATATAATAATTGAGATTTATTGATGCAAAGGAATGTTAATATAATTTATTGGATATACGAATTTTTTAATATCATAAATTAACTCCTCACTGGGTTGGAATATATGCTAACATATGTTCTTATTTAGCATATACACCAACCGACAGTTTTAGAGGCACTACACAGTTTTACAGCCACATATAGTTTTGAATTTACTACACTATTGTACCGATTTTATTTTAGCTTGGTTCTTCGCAACGTTTTCTTGCATATTCGGTTCGTCGGGCCGTACATCGTGCTTATATCATGACTTTAATATCCCACTCTATTATTTGTGTTTAACATGTTCCTTTCATTATATATAGCTCTATTGGTGATGATAACTTTTAACAACAAAGTAAAAGAAGTAAGTAAACTAAAAAATAAAATAAATATATAATCAATATATTCTAATTAATAATAAAATAAGATGTGCATAATATTAAGATATGAATGTAATCTGTAAGGGACTTCATCCCAGTAGATGAAATGAAATAAATAAATAAAATAACAAATAAAAAAACTTTTATTTTTCATCGGATGTGTTAATTCTCTTTAATTTAATTAATATAATTAAATATTTAATCAATATAATTAAGTGTCGTATAGGTGATCAAATAATTAAAAATTAATTGTATTGATAATTTTTGTTGCTATATTTACACATTTATTTTTTCCTACAATTCTGTGTAAGATCTCATTAAAAGTTCTTTAGAGCCGTTATAGAAAAATAAACAATTAACACAATTAATATTAAATATTTTAAAAATTTCGTAATGAAATTTTGAAGTAAAAGGCGATTAATTGCGACATCGTTCATAATATATATGAAAAAAATCATTCTATTTATGAACTATTCTTCGTATATACGAATCGCACAATTTGAGCGAAATTGATGTAATAAACGCGTTCATAATTGTGATGAATTGAGTTCATTGAGGTATTCGTATTAATTTTTTGAGGCAAAGCAGGCATTTTTTGAGCAAAGCGCTTCATGCCGCATGACGCGCAGTGAATATTTTGACAACTCGTCGCGACTCGTCGATAGTCGATGATAGCATATACAGTTCTTAGTTTTTATTATTTGTATGTCATTTCGTACAAATAGACCGAATCGTTTCATTTGATGTTTACAATTCCAAAGAAACGTGCACCGCTGGTACTAAACATCACGCAACCACAAACAGCAAGAGTAGATATAAAATATAGATATAAAATAAAATAAGTTTTATTTTTATTTTTAAATAGTTTAAAGTTCATAAATACCATGCATTTTTTCATAAATATTATGAAAGCGTTCATCAATATTATGAACTTTTTCATTACGGTTTTATGAACGATTCATAAATTGTATGAATTTGTTCATTGGTTGAGTAATAATGAAAATTTTATAAAATTGATGAAAAAAATTTATAAATAGTATGAACTTTTTTTTCTGTGTGGCTAAAAATTACTCCAAGAGTTTTAACAATTGACAAATATTTTATATGCACTGCGATTTGCACCATTGTTATCGTATCATACTTCCCTTAATTTTTCCTGCGACTCCCTCTGAAGCTCGCACTTACTAAATGGCTTTATACCACTCGAAAATCCCTGAACGGTTCATAAAAAAAGCGCGTGAACCTGTCACAGTTTCATTAGCTGCGCATTGTCTGCATTTGGTCTGACGTCGCCGCATATCCTGTACCTTACCACGAGAATTTTATTCATGTTCCATATACCGCGAATATCGCAATCACCCCATTTGAGCATAAAGTGGGCTTCACGCCAGTGAAACTTGATTTTTTCAGAATTCTAAAGAAAATTCATAAATTGGGTTAAGTCCTTGGAGATTCGCAATGAAGTACGAGATGCGGCAATATTTAAAGCAGCAGTGCGAGCAACATACGAGTGACTTTTCCACGTGATTGTTGTTGTTGTGTTGCTGTTATTGTTGCTGCTGTTGGCAGCCCTGATTGAAGACGTAAAGCGGTTAAAATTGTAATCATTGGAAACGCGAACCGGAGGGTTGCGTATTTTTTACTGCTGCTACTGCTGTTGCGCTCAAGGATGTTGCTGTTGTTTTTGTTGTCTTCGATGTTGTTATTATGCTTTTTGTATTGTTGTTGTTATTTTTATTAGGGTTTGCAATGGCTTTCCTTCCGCCGCTCTTCCTGTGCACTGCTTCTGGTGTTGCTAAACAAAAGTTAAATTATGAAAATAATAAAAAACCATCACTGTTCGAGGGGTTGAAAAGGGGTTGCTGTTGGTGATATTTTTGCGATTCAGTTTTTTCTATTCGTGATTCACAATAATGCTGCTGCTACTCCATGTAATCGAGCTCAATCAACGTGGGCTTATTTTCGAGAGTCGCTTTAATGCGAGGGGATGCAAAACAGTGCACGACAGGATGCGCGGCAGGTGGAGGCGCATGTCAAACGGTTTCGCATTTCGCACAAAACAAGATTTAATTATAAACGTTTTGAAAATGTAATTTTTCATTTCTGGCTGCAAGGTTTCTTTTGCGTTGTGTGTGCACAGGATACGTGCGAGCGGGTGAGGGTCATGGCACGAAGTACCTGTTTGCTGTTGCCGGTTTGGTTGCCAACTTCCCGACATGTTGTATCCTTGTCAATGATTAATTATTGTGCACATATTTTGGTGCTCTCGGAATTCGCGGCGCCTGCTTCAACTTAATAATTTAATAAAATTTCGCACAATCTCGATATGAAATTTATTCATTAACTGTAGCAATTTCTTTGGAATTTCATATGGTTTTTCTTGAGGGCAAAACTTAATATTTAGCCATGAATACGGAACATATTTAATTGACAGACAAAAATGTCTTTGATCAGATAAGTCGCGGTTTGGTTTATATTGTTGAAGCAATATTTGCTGTGTTAAATACGCATTTTCCCTAATAAAGTGGAGATATGCTGAAAATGGTTGACAGCGCCTGTGGACGTTTAATGGAAGCATCAAAGACACACAATAGAAAGTGCGTTTTAAATAATAAATTTATTATTTATGATATGAGTAATAAATTATATAGTCGGTGGCTGGACTGGTTAGTGCATTCGACTACAAGTTGGAAGTTACCGGGTTCGATCCTAGCGACTGACAAGATATTTTCAAAAACATCTTCTTAAAATTTTCATAGAATCTACGAGGGTAAAATAGTGTCTAAGAAAATCTCGCACCCCTCCGTGCGTATTCGCTATTAAATTTTAGAAAAAATATCTGGCATTTTTCAGGAATATTTTGGGCATATTTTCGGCTAAAACATAGATATACTTTTGGAAGTGTATAGGATCCTATACACCTCGAGGTTGTCAAATTTTGTTTAATTTTATTAGCAGATTCACGGTATATTTTGGATACTGGCAGAAAGGTTCTGATACAAACTCTGCCGCTGTCTTCTAAAAATATTTCGAAAAAATGTTTCTAAACTGCCTCGAGCCTGCCAATAATTTTTGGAAAAGTTTGATAAAATAATTAATAACTTTTATTATACTGGCTGAAGTGATTTTATTTCTTAAAAACCTCTTGACTTTGTTATCAGCTCAATAAAAAGAATGATTTTTTAGTGTACCCAAAAAAAAAAAAAATCACCCATTCGTAATCAAATGAAATGAACTAAGTGATTACAAGATTGCAGTTATTTTCGGGATTCATAAGTCCAGCGGACATCTGGAGTAGGGATTTGCATTCTGAGATCTCGGTATTACGAAATTTAAGGTAAATCAGTCCCGAAAAACTGATCTTCGTTAAATCCCGTAATTTTTGTGATTTATAGAATTGATAATAGATCCATTTTTAATAGTTTATTTAAAAGTATTACAATGTTTTATACACATTTCTTGAATAAGTACTTCTAAAAATATTTTGAAGACAGACGAAAGATTTACAATGAACTTCGCTGGCGAAATAAATCTGGGTTTTGGAATTAAAACTGAAACCGTTGTCTATGAACGGGAATCCCGAGACTAATCCCGGGATTCATATATTTTAGTACCGAAAGTTCGGAATTGTAACATGGGCGGAACTGACATCCTTGGTGTAGAGTATTTCTAGATGTCATACATCGCACAGTGAACAAAATAGCACTTTTTTTTGCACAATAATATATAACTTCAAAACAAATCGGTAGAATTCGTTGATTTTTATACCCTACACCTATGAGGTACAGGGTATATTAACTTTGTGCATATATTGTAACGCCCCTTAGGAGGCGTGTCCGGTATGGAAAAGTACATATATTCTTGATCAGCATCACTACCCGAGTCCGTTTAGCCATGTCCGTCTGTCTGTCCGTCTTGCTGTCTTGCTGTCCGAATACAGAAAATCTTGAGAAATACTGATCAGAATACGATGAAATATCGTCTCAATATATTTTAGCCAAAAGTAGGAACTAAGTTTGAAAATGAGCCAAATCGGTAAACGGACACGCCCACCTCCCATACAAGTCACTTTTATATAACTCTTTAGGAACTAATAACTCGAAAAGTATTTAAAATATAGTTATATAATTTAAAACATATTGTTATAATTCACCTAAAAATATGTGGTCCAAAAATGGGCGTGATCCGCCCACTTTTTTTTTTCATTATTTCCCGGGTTTTCATAGTGGAAGTTTGATCCGTAAATTATTAAAATCAAATCTGTGAAATATTTGCCTTACAAAATATTAAATATAGGCGTGGTCTACCCAGTTTTATTTTTAAAATTTTTTTATTAGATATTTTATACTTTTATATCAATTTTTTAAATTATATGAGACGAAAATTTCTGATATGTGAATAATATTATGAGGTATACAATTAAATATCTCACATTAAGGTGTAGGGTATTTCATAGTCGGGCCCGATCGACTATAACAGTCCGTCCCATATGACCGAACTTACCCATGTGACCTAACTTTCCCAACTCGTTTTAATTAATAATGGGAAGATATAATTTTTAGTTTTTATCACATTAATTGTGTTTGGAAAAACTTTAATGAGAATGAAGTACATCCCTTACAGCACTTGGAATAAATTTACAAAAAAAGGCACATATGTATTTAATTAGAATAAAAATGGTAATGTTTGCCATGTAATTTCTCCTTATCCGGGAAAGATATCGGGATGATATTTTTTTTATATTTTACCACATTGATTGTGATTAGAAAAAAGTTAGTGCGAATGAAGGACAGCTCTTGATTTAATTGATATAAAATTTTTAACTTGACATAATATTATTAAAATTGAAATTTTTGACGTGAAATTTCACGAAATGTGGATGAATTAATGGAGTTTTGGTATTTTATTATTTTTTACACACTAAAGATATAAATATGTGTGCATATAAACTTTGTATTATTCGTCTGTGTTGAGTAATGATATGAAATACTAAACACTTACAATCACATTCATAAATTTCTAACGAAAATGGTAGTATTTCACTACAATTTTCTTGTAAACCGGAAGCTACTTTTTCTTCAGATGGATATTTTTTAAAAGCCTAAATACAATTTGGATATGCAAGGATATTTTAACTATGTTCTAATATGTATTTTCATATAGTTATATTGAATGCAATTTTTTCCTATCTTTGAAGGCTCATATCTCTTAAACTAGGGATGCCCAACTGAGCCCGTACGGGCATTGTGTACGGGCACAATGCCCGTACGGGCACGACATCAGAACGCAAGGTGCTAGACAAGGGGAAGATCGGTGAAGCGGAAATGGTGAGAGGATTTTTAGAGTTAGAGCGAGTGCAGTGTGAAAGCTATCAGTCGAACGTTCGACTTCATGCTGGCTGGTCCGCGCTGCTTTGTTCTCCAGTCACCCCAGTATAAATTGTTAAATGTATCACATTTAATACAAAATATTTAATGTAAAATAGAATTTTGACTAAACTTTTTTTTTATCTGAAACTTATTTTGAGGCATTTACATTTATTTTAAATAGAATAATAGGAAATTTTTAGAACTTTTCACAATTGCAACAAATCTTTTAAAAATATATCAAGTACTGTTAAAAAAATAATGTTTATGTTGTTTTTTTTATTATACACTCATTCTTTAAGAATGTTTTAATTAAAAATAACTAAATGAAGTAAATTTAAGAATTGGTCGACAATTTCTAGTTTCTATTGGGGTTCAATGCGTAGAGTTGAAGTCGACTGCGCACAGTAGAATATAGCATTTAGTTAATGATTTAAATATTTATATTTTCATTTAATATTGTATACTTTGTATGTAAACGATTAATGTATATTATAAAAAATCTTATTAATTAAAAAACAAATATTAATAACTCACTTGGCTCTTTTGCAATAACATTTTTTGTTAACTTGTCCAGTTTTATAAACAGAATAAAAACATATAAGATTGGTTTTAACAACAATAACATATTTTTCACAAAATACAGTATTTTTGGATAATTCTATGTAAATTTCTGTACAAAACAACGAATTATATTTATGTCAGAGTTTGATTTTCTTTTCCGTACTCTCATCGCACTCTCTTCTTTCAGTGTTGCATCATTTCTTAAGTAAAATAGGGCAGAAATGTGAAATAATTTTTTTAGAATTTAGTTAAGTTTGAGATTTTAATCACTTTATATCCCAAAACCTTTTACAGAATAATAACAAATAATATTTTTTTTTGCAAGCGAAAATTACATAAATGTTATGAAAAAGAAGTATAATTATTTAAAATTATAAAATTTGTATATTTTAGTAATTCAAAATAATAAGCAATATAAATGGGTCCGTTAAAACCAATCTAAAATAATTAAACTCTTAAATAGACATTTAAATTTCCCGGAATTTCTAAAAATGCAACACTAAAAGCCCCGCTCATATCTGCGTTGCAATCCCCGCTCACTTCTGCCCGTAGATACCCCTCGCCTAGCACTCGATTGCCCGTGCAGTCAGCCGCGGGCAGGCGAGTTGGGCATCCCTATCTTAAACTATTAATGTTATATAAAAAATGGTTACAGATTATACTTAGTGGGTCATTTATTTATATTATAGTTTAAAAAAATATGAAAATTCCATAAAAAAATATATAGTTTTGTTCAAAAATTTCACCATTTTGTTCACTGTGCATCGTATGTCATCATAGATAAGTATATCAAGAATATTATAAACATCTTTACATTTAAGATATCGTTAATTTAGAATTCGAGGACAAGTTTAAATTGACAAAGTTATTTCGTAAAAATGACAATCACCTGAACAAATGCCTTCGATGATGTCTCTATGATTGACGTACATGAGCTCGTTAATGGCACGTGATGCATGAAGTTATGGACATTTGCATGAAAATGTCATCAATATTTAGCTGTCGGTCATCGATGGCTCTGATCTGAAATATATGAATCATAAATAAATCGATGATGGCATTTTCCACTGGGAAAGTAAAACATTGTTTAATTTTAAGGGACAACTTGAAATTGGTTTTAAACTAGCACTTAAAACTGGTCCCTAATAAAATTTCACAAACTTATAAAAAAACGGTCTTATATAAAATCAGCTAATGCATAAGCTGCGTGAAAATAATGCAAAAACAAATCTTAAAAAAATAGTATAAAAACTTAAAAATTGGGTTTTTAAAAGCTGATCCTTTCTGATTACAAATTGCTTTAAAATCTTTATTGCATACCACGCTTCCTTCTGTTTAACATATTTTTAGTCTAAAAACATAATCCTTTCTACTCTCAAAAGTTTCACATAAACTAGATGTCCTGCTGCCTCCTGCCTCCAGCGATAAAAGCCGCATTTAAATAGCAAGCATCGTCCTCTTCCTCGTTCTTGTCCTTGCCCAACTTTCTGCTAAACCATAAAATAAACTTCAAACTTTTGTTCAACTTTTTATGACCATGTATAAAACGGCAGCAGAACAACATGAAACGCACTTCAACGAGCACACGTCAACATAAGCCGGCGGCTAAAATACATACATCACACAACAGACTAAAACATACTAATAAAGAAAGAGTCAAATATAGACACGGCCCAACACAAACACAGCCGCACAAACACAGCCACACATACATCGAGGACAGACACTAATCCATCATATTTAAGCGTTGCCAAACAGCCAAAGATTTGGACCAAAAATAAAAACAGAAACTTCAAAATTGGCTTTAAAGTTAGTGACCATGTTTAGACGTGCACTGCCGCTTCAGGCGTAGTACTTTTCGGCTATGAGTAGCTAAATAAATACGCGGTAAGATTTCTGATAAAATGGGAGAAAGGAGAAGTTGAGCCAACTTAAGTAATCATGCAGAAAGGTTCGTTTTAAAAGGATTCGGGGTTTTTAGTCGGATAGAAATGGTTTTATTTACTATATAGATTTCCAAAATAATCTCAATTAACTGTTAAAAGGAATGGGGTATATACAAAAAAGTGGTCAGATCATAGGACACTTGTGAAACTGTCATGTCCATTTTCAATACTGCGTATAAAAAATATGCAATGTCTTAGTTTTATTGAACTAGATTTTCTAAGTGTCATGGGCCTTTTACGTCAGAACGACCACTTTGTTTTTAAAATGTTAGATTTATTTTACAATTTTTTGTATTGCTATAAACGTGAAAATCAAAACATATATTTTTTTCTTTCTTTTTTTATATATTTTACAGTTCTTAGTTAGTTCTTGTTTATTATTTCTTAAATCGTCACCTGAGAATTTTTTTGGCTTTAATGCCATTTCACGAATTAGTAAAATGTTTTGTAATATATGTATTTACAATTAAAACTTTAATATATAAAAAATTGATTGTTGTTTGTTTTTCGACCTAAAATAGAGTTATTGCAAAAATATTGTTTTTGCGGGCTCAAGGTCTTGCCGGATACTGGGGAGTCAAACAAACAACAATTGACAAAAAACCAAAAAGTTGTTGGCTGACCGTACAGCTGTTTCGGAAGCTGGCAAGCTTACTCATCAGCGGTCTTCTGCACAATTTCTGCATAGCAAAAAAAAAAAAAAATATTTTTTTTCGAACAATTTTTTTTTTCGGAGAATTTTCTTTTTTGAGAATTTTCTTTTTCGAAAAAGAATTATTTTTTCAGACAAAATTAATTAAAAAAAAAAAATTCACAGATATTTTTTTTTTTGACAAATTCTTTAACAATGGAAAACCATCAATTGCTTGGGAAAAAAGAAATTATAAATTCATATATGGGCATTTCTAGAGAGACGTCAACCTCGGCCGAAAAATTCAAAATGCTGAAATATTTGAAACAACGGTGGATTTGGAATCTTAAATATGTGAATCTAATAACCTGAAAAGAAAATTCTACTCCGTTATCGGTAACGTATAAAAAAAATACTCATAAAGTTACGTTACTACACAATTTGTAAATATACCAGTTTTTCATGAACTTTGAGTAACCAAATTAACTCATTTTGAAGTCATACAAATACAAAATGTTATTTTCTATTTTTTAAGACAACCTTAATTAATATATCTAAAGCATAAAAATAATCATTAAAACTAAAATAACGGAAATATTTTGAGTTTTGTATAAGGGTTCCCTATTTTCTCGTCTGGAACCAACACACAAAAAAATATCACAAAAAATTTCACCAACTACCAGTATGCATCATATTGATGATTTCATTCATTGAACTAAAATCGTATTTTTTCAATGTTTTTCACTTTTAATATTTTTGATAACATCATATTTACAAAAAATTGTCTCCATTTACACAGTTATGTATTAATAATTCTTATAGGATTTATGATATTTAAATTAATGTGGTTTGATGAGCAAAATTCATCAATATAATGTACATTATTCATTAATATGATGAAATGGAGTCTTCGCATAATTAGCAATTAAATATTATATCTCGTATAAGAATTATAAATACATAAAAGTGTAAATGGAGACAAATTTGTGTTTGAAATTTGATATTAAAAAAAAAATTTAAAAAATACGATTTTAGTTCAATGAATGAAATCATCAATATGATGAATACTGGTAGTTGGTGAAATTTTTGGTGATTTTTTTTTTGTGTGAAAAAGATACATTTATTATCATATTAATCTGGCCTGCAAGTATTTTTAAAATAAAAATCGTACTGTTCCGAATTTTTTGTCCCGTCCGGAATTTTTCAGTGATTTATTATGAAAAAACTATAAATTTTACGATCAAAGTGTAAATGTACAAAGATAGCACATGGCTTCAGAAAAATAATTTATATGCAAAATTTGCTGACTTTTTGCCATTTTCTTATGAACCTCGATATACACTTCCGTTTTTGTCCCGTCCGGAATGGCCACTATTTAATTTATATCTTTAGATCTATGTATAGAATTCTCTAATTTTTTGCAATTGTTTAGTCCTATTTAAATACTACTTGAACAAGTAAATTCATTAATTTTCCTTCGAGATATTAAAGTTTTAAGCGTACGAATGTCCCGTCCGGAAACTCAGGAAATTCCCATGTGTGTAAATGTTGAATGATAGTTGGTGATAAAATTCATAATATTTATGAATAAAATCATCATATTAAAGATTTTTTTTCTGTGTAGTCACTTAAATGAATTTTGTTGTTAAGGTGAAAAGAGAATTATTTGAATTTCTTATATTTTTTTTATTTATGCATTTACTGTTGCATTTTTTACTTAAAAAGTGAAGGAATGGGATACTAAGGCGATACCAAAAAAATTTTCCGAAAAAAATATCAAAATATTTTTTTTTCTTATAAATTTTATTCAACAATTTTTTAAATTACAAGCACACAAAAGCGGAGTTGTATTAAAAACTGTCTGTTTTCTTCCCAAACGCAAAAATTTCCGCGGATCTGCTTTTAAATTCCATACAATTTGATAATCTGCCAAAAGATTCCCAAAAACTACCATTTATCAGTGTTTTTGTTGTAAATTTCCCTGAAACTTGGCAGAAATTGCTAGAAACTTGCAACATTTTTGGGTCGAATGTCGAGACAGTTCAGACATATTTTTGACAAATTTCAAACAGATAATGGCGTGGTTTCTAACACAAGATGTGTGTTTTTAGACCGTTTCCAAAATATGCAGGAAATCAAAATTTGATAATCTGCCATACCCTTCCCACTAATATACATTGACATTCTAAATTGATATTCTGATGACCGTAAGTGGTCGGTCTGAAGTGGAATGCCCCATATACAGCTGACCAAAGTAAAAAAAAACTTTAAAGTAACGCACATTTATTAGCAAGTAAAGTTTCTATTATTACTGTTTACTGCAATATTTATTATATTTTATGTTACATGCCCAGTTTGAGGGATTTTAACTTTTGAATCTGGCCTGCAAAAATTTTGTTTTAAACTTGAAAATTAAAATCTTGTTTTTAATTGAAACCACCGCCTAGTAGAAACATGACCTACAACGCTTAATTCCTATTCCACACTTTTTGTTGGCCATTACTATTAGCCAAAAACTTTATAATAACTGCAAAATATGATCAGCAGACATAGTCTTCTCACTCTCAGAATATACAAAAGTTTTCCCATGCTGTGGTTTTTGTCAAGACTTTTGACCAGCTGCTGCAGCCCTCACACTTGCGCCCAGTTTCTTTATATTACATCCTTCGTCTCGGGATTTCTGTTGTTTGTGCCAAACATGGTCATAACCATGTAGCGTTGCCTGGTTTATAGTTTGAATTGTCGTATCGTAAAAATCGTAAAAATAAAAGTAAGCAAGTCACTCTTGGCGAAATGTGTGAGCGGGAGAAAATGTGTAAGAGAGACAGAGAGAGCTTGTAAGAACATTAACATGTATTTATGCTAAAAGTCTTATTAGGTTTTAGTTTTAGCCAAAAACTTAAGCGTACAGAGGAGCATAATAAAAGTTATAGTATAGGTAACTTAGTGGGCGGTATGTTGTAATTGTACCGTAGGAAAAGTGTGGTACTTGGTTTTTATCGCTCGTATAAAGCAAACTGAGTCCTTGGGAGGAGTGGCTCTTATGGCGTTCTAGGCAGGCAGAGAAATGGTCTTCTGAAATTATGACTAGTAATTCGGGAATATTTGGTTTTATGCTGATGCAATGCAGTGCTTATATTATTTAAGTTTTGGCATAAATGAGGCATTTAAAACAAATATATTGTACATATAAAATTCAAAGCCATCTTTTAGCTTTCGAGCGAATTTTATATACGATCGAATTTCATTGAAATGAATTTACTAAATTTAATTTTCAAATAATTTGAAATCGTTCAATTCAAAACAAACAGATTGAAGTCATTTGGAAAATACATTTACACTTTTTCATATAAAATTCGATCGGAATTCGATCGGAATTAGATCAGAATTAGGTCGGAATTAGATCGGAATTAGATCGGAATTAAATCCGAATTAGATCGGATTAGATAGGACTTAGATCGTAATTAGATCGGAATTCAATCGAAAGTTGTAACATTGTCCAAAATAGTCTTGAATGAAAAACAAACAAAAAAAAAAACAAAAAAATATCTGTCTCAAGGACATACAAGTAAAAAATAGTACCCGTTTTCAACTAAGGCATGCACTGAGACAATTAAAGCACCAACTCACTCTTACACAACACTTTCTCCTGTACACTATTTTAATTTAAACACTTTCTCATTATTTATTTTATTACAAAATAACAAAAAATCATTACAAAATCTTCACTTTGACTGTCATCGCTGTCTGACACTCACCTCTACCTTTAAAGCGAATCCTTGTCTGCTCACTCAAAGGACATTTACTTTATTTAATATTTGCACATTGATTGAAAAGAAATTTTCATTACAAAAAAAAGCAGCGAAAGCACAGAGAACAGTGAAAGTAAATCAAACGATTGCAAGAAAGAAAAAGAGAGAGACAGCAAAAGGATGCTAGATTTAGCATTGACATATCGACAGACAGACACGAATGATTGTCACAAGAAGTAGATACGGACTGATATGGCGATGGTTGGACAGCAAAAAATTGCAAAAAGAAGAAAATTAAAAATCGCATAAAAAATGGTGTAAATTTTAAAACAGATCCTTGAGCACTATACGTTCGTAGAAAAAAACTCATAAAATTCGATTACAGACAAGTGATGTACTGGAAAAATGGACTTTGACGGGCTGGAAAATCTATAAAGGAGTTGCTGCAAGGATGCTTTTGCCATAAACTGATTGCAAAAACAAGGTATGAAACGAAGCACAACAAATTGAAAATACTCACAAATGGAGTTGGGCACAGAGTGAAAAACTTCAAAAACGATTTGCACATAAAGATCGATTATAAAATAAGAATAACATAAAAGAAGGCAGATTGTTTTGAACGATTAAAAAAAGCATTACAACAAATAATAAAACACATTTTATTCAATTCTAAAATAAAAAAAAAACTTTTTTAGTTTATGTACATTTAAAACATTTAACTGCTATCACTACACTTAGAAAATTTTCATTTTAATAAGGATAGGAAAGCCCTTTCTTCAAATAAGTAAAATTAAACTACCCTAGTAGAAATTGTAATAAGGTCATAACAAGAAACTGATTATGGATTTTTTTCCTTGTCATAACCCGATCAGTAACATTACGAACATCAGTAACATGACGAACATTTCTACTAGGGTTGACGCTATTTCACGTAAATTTTCCATATTATAAAGAAACTATTTTCTGAGTGTATCAGCTGGTGTGGCAAAAATTATAAATATTAAGGCAATATCCTTTGGCGGAACAAAACAGTTGTATACGCTATATTCTTAAAACTCTGGTAGTCTGTTTGTATCAGCAGCACGTCTTAACCGACTAAAATTAAATTTTACAAGAAGATATTGTGTACTACGGGGGTGACATCGGCTATAGGCTTTAAAAACGATATAACTTGGTACTTAGAATAGATACCATCATGAAACAAAACACCCAAATAAAATAAAAAAAACAAAACAAAAAACAGAAATTTCAATCGAAAAAATCAAACTCAAAAGTTAAAAAACATCATAAAATCAAAACATAACCCAAAGTAAAGAGAGCAAACAAGTAAAAACAAAAACACAAAGTCAAAGTCAAACGCAAAAAAATTGAAGAGAAAATCAAAATAAAAACGAGTTGGGAAAGTAAGGTCACATGGGTAAGTTCGGTCACATGGGACGGTCTTTAATAGTCGGTCGGGCCCGACTATGGAATACACTACACTCTTGGTAGATATATATAATTTACGACTAAAATTTCCAACTACAAAAAATCGGTAAATAATAAAAAAATTCAAATGTGGGCGATTACGCCCATTTTTGGTAAATATATTTTTAGTCGAGTTCTAACAATACTTTTTAAGTTTTAAAGGTATATCTTAAATACTTTTCGAGCTTTTGGTTCCTAAAGAGTTATATAAAAGTGACTTGTATGGGAGGTGGGCGTTTCCGATAACCGATTTGGCTCGTTTACGTACACAGAACCATTTTTTGGCTAAACCAAATTTCATCGCATTTGGACCAGTATTTCTCAAGTTATCTTGTAGTCTGACTGACAGTCAGAGAGACGGACAGACGGACATGGCTAAATGGACTTGAGTAGTGATGCTGATAAAGAATATATATACTTTTCCATACCGGCCACGCCTCCTAAGGGGCGTTACAATATCTGCACAAACTTAATATACCCTGTACCTCATAGGTGTAGGGTATAAAACTCAAAAACACAAAAAGAAACATAAAAACCAATTAAGAGAAAAAATAATAGCAAATATAAAGGCAAAAACACAAAATAGAAAAAAGAATTCAAAGTTTTTGCCCAAAACCAAAAAAAAAAATAGGAAAACAAAAATACTAAGTCAAACAAAAAATTATAAAGAAAATCAAAAGTTAACGAAAACCAAAAGAAAACTAAAAAAAAAAAAATAGGAAGAATAGAGAGTCAAATGCAATCACAAAATCAATAACAAAAAATCAAATGAAATGCCAAAAATGAAAGAAAATAATAATAATAAAAGTTTGGTGATACAGTTCTGTACAGAACTTCGGCCGAGCTCTCTCACCATTTGAGCTGTGCGCGTTATATTTGTACTCAAATTGGTGGGACCTACATTTTATTTCCGAATCCGAACGGCGCTAAGAGCTTTTCATAGGCAATGTTTTACTCTCGTAGGTTTGCCATTTACTGACGAGAGGTAGCGTCGCATAGAAAAATGTTTTCTACGAAAAAGATGTTGGCAGTGGGATCGAACCGCGGACCTTTCGGCTCGTAGTCAAACGCACAAGCGACTTTTTTCGCTCGTAGTCCAACGCACTAACCGGACGAGCTACCGACGCTAATGAAAGAAAATACATGAAATTAAAAACAAAAACCCAAAGAAGACAGAAGCATAAGCAAATTATGAAATCAAAACTAGAAAAAAGCATAAAAGTAATAAGCAACTAGAAAAACAAAAATAAAAACAAAAACACGAAATTAAAATCATAAACAAAAATTTTAATACAAAAACAAGGAATAAGCGAAAACTCAAAATTAGAGGTAAAAATAAAACATGAAAAACAAATTTACAGCAAAAACATAAAAACCAAAATACAAAAATCGAAAGACAAAACACAAACAAAAACAAAAATCCAAATTTAAAAACAACAAAAAAAAACAAAAAGTCAAAATATAAATTATAAACAAAAATAAATTTACAATATTAAAAGCCAAACCGAAATTAGTAACAAATTGTTTTGAAACACCACTTTTCGTGAGAACAAAATATTATTTAAATAATTTACATACGAAAGACGATATGTCGAATAACAAGATTCAGGACCAATGCTTTGTTAATTAATATTAATTTTTTTTGTAATAAATTAGGAATTTATATAATTTTGGAAAGCATTATTGAATATCAACCCTGTATGCCATATCGAGCGTCAGATTGGACCTAGATGGTAGGTAGATATCGAAACGTTCTGTCGGAGTATTCTCGATACGAGAAATTTTTCGAAACGATATCGAAGAAAAAAATGATTAAAGTTCGAAATTGCTGCGAAAACTATTGCGATATCTAATTTGATAAATGTTTAAATGTCGTTTCTTGTCAATGAATTGGAATGTACGACCATTTTTAAAAATTAGAATCGAGAATGCAACGAGATCGAACTTTTTTATCGAAGTTATTCGAGAAAGCTTCGATGCATCGAAGGACTCCGAGACATGGCAGACTGGGATATGATAAAATTTAATGCAATAAAATATATTTTTTATTTTTATTTTTATAAATTGTGATTAGTAACACACATTATAAATATAAACGCATTAAAATAATATTGCATTGAAAAAGGTTGCTGCTTCTTTCACTTCTTTCAATTTATGTACTGCGCAGACTTTGAAATAAGTGTGAAAAATCATCTCTAATTTATTATATTTTTCATTACTAATTACGAGTTCACGAATACACAAATAAATAATACATATTTTCCACGCTAAAATTGTGCTTTTATTTTTTAATCTATCCTTTTAAATTTTGTGTGTGTTCTTTTTCTGTCTTGGTTTTCGCATTATTCAAATTTAAATCGAATTTCGAATATATTTTTAACTGTCAGCCATAGCATTTGATCCTGCCCAATTTGGCAGACTGCTTATTTAAATGCAACGTCATCATCGTCTGGTCGCATTTCTCGCCCAATGTTCGCAAATATCAGCAAAGCTTTCAGCAGCAGCTTCATCCAAAATCCAACGATGATGAAATGTGGTTAAAAAGCTGCTGTTCTGGCTGCTGTAAATTGCACACGGCTTCTCATTCCCCTTTTTCCCATTCGCTCCATTATTATCTGCATTTACTTTCACCATAGCCGCGCGAAAAGGACTCTTAGTGTCCTTTTGTAAACACTGTTGTTGAAAACGAATTCGACGACGACGACAACGTTGACTTTAAATTGCAAATTGCAAAAAGGATTGCAATACTTTTCCCAGCATCCTGTGATGCAAGACACGACCGACGGACGTCGCCTAAATTGATAATCGGCGCACATCACAAGGTGGCTGCTGCGATGGATACCTTTAGCATAGGTCTCTTGGAATGCTGAAATTTATCATCATCATCATCGTCACCACATTTTAGTCGTCTTCTAGTAGCTGTTCAACTCCCGGTTCTCTTTTGTTTTGTGCTCATTTTAGTTGTTGTTCCAGTTATTTTTGCCTGCGTCGTCGTTCTTGTTCTTGCTGTTTTGGTGACGTGTGCTATCGCATCTCCAGGAGGATACAGCTCGAATTGCGCTTTTGTGACATTATTTTATTCGCAAGGATTTGCAATTCGTGCATGCGTCTGTGTGCCTTGGCATGGCTTGCACTTGATCCTTTCTGTCACAAAGGATAATTATTATCATAGCTACTTGTTAAGCAAGAGCAGCACAAGCGGGCGTCAAAGCGGATGAAGGACGTCACATTTGCAATTCCTTAGAAAATTTCTTCTGCATTCTGCAGTTTTCTGTGAAAATTCGTGCGGTTAAATCAAGTCATCAATTTGGTATTAAGAGCAAGATTTCGTTTCTGATTGAAGTGAAATGATTTATTTTTTGGTTTTGATGTCACATCAGATGATTTTTCATCGCTAAATTCTATAAATAAACTTTGCTCTATTTAAAATAGATATTATCACATTTTTTTGAAAAAGAATGCGATTCATCATATTAATGAACAAAAGTATATATGTACATCATATTGAAGAATGCTGTTCAATAAACCAAATTGTAATCAAAATATTTTTTAATATATAAAAAAATCTGATTTTTTTTTTTGAAAAATTTATCTTTTTCGAAATTAATTTTTTTTAACATTTGTTCTAATTTAATTTTTTAGGAAAATTTGTTTTTCGTGTTAAATATTCGAAAAACATTTTTTTGTTAAAAAATTTTAAAAAAATGTCTATCAATTAATTTAAAATATTAGTTTTTTTCAAAATAATACTTTGTAAATAAAGAAAGCGGTATAATTAACTAACATAACAAATTTGTGTCTGTAAATTTGATTTTAAAGAATATTTAATTGCAATTCAATGAATGAAATCATCCATATGATGAATCTGGTAGTTGATATTATGAACAAAATCATCATATTGAAGAATTTTTTTGTGTAAACTGAATTTCCTCCTCGAAAAATATCACATTTTATTTTTTCTACAGAGAAAGAAAATTTAAACATTATGAACTCACTAAAATATATTTAAATTTAATTAATGTATGCTATTGAATATATTTGATAAAATATACTTTTGAGTCAAATAGATTCGAGTTGAAATAATTTCTCCAACTTTTAAATTATCTTTTCAACGAATGTTTTAATTTAAATTACTTATATTTTGTACAAAATAATAACGTACTCAAATGTACGTACTCTGTAATTGAACGCACTTTACGTTTTTCGCTTTTTTGCCTTCCATTAGCGACACTTCATTAGCTCAATTTTGACGCTTTGTGCAACAGCATTTACTTACAACAACATACTTTATTCCAGAGATGTACACTTGGGAAGATTTTAGCGTGATTGGTGTGAATGACGCGTGATCACGCACAATTGTAATTAAGTTAAGTGAGCGTGAGTTGAACAAAAAACGTCCGTGAGTAAGTACATTTTTTGCGTGAGTGAGTGTATGAGCGAATATTTCGCAGAATTTAAAAACGTGATTTTAGCGTGATTAACGTGAATCTCTAATGATAACACTTATTAATTCTTAATTTACTCACGTGATTGTGAGTGAATCAAAAACGCCCGTGAGTGAGCCCATTTTTTGCGTGAGTGTGTGTGTGAACCGAACATTTCGCATCATTTAAAAATGTGATTTTAGCATGATTCACGTGAATAACGCTGATTGAAACTTTATTTACTCACGTGATTGTGAGTAATTGTAAGTAGAACAAAAAATAAAAAGCCCGTGAGTGATTTGAAAAATTCTTTCGTGAGCGTTAGTCACTCACATGCACATCTCTACTTCATACTAAAGCCGCAATATCATTAGAAGCAACAAAACCATCCGACAACAGCAACAACATGAGGCATTCATCAAAGGAATGCTTAATTACTGTAAAATAAATGTGACACCTTTTTAAATACATTGTTGACGACATCGTCGTTGGTAGATACACCATAAAAAAATTATTAGTAAATTTAGAAAAATATGTTCCAGTTTTTCAGTCACATTTTCAAATTAAACTTAGTCTGAACTAGATATAATTTCGGTTATAGTCAACATAGCACAGATATTTAAAATATTTATTAATTACTAATTATCTATAAGTACATCAAATTTAAATACATTCATTGGTTTTGATTAAAACTACAGACGTTTAAAAAATGTAGGAAGTTTAAACTAAGTTCTAACTTGCACTGCAAAATTTAACCTAAATATAAAAATGTTTATAAAATTCAGCTAATATTCAAACACTTCATTAACACAAAAGTCAAACAATGAAAACAGCAATGGAAATTGTGATTTTTACAGTTGGTATATTTGAAGCAAAACTATTGGATTATTTTAACATTTGGCTTATATAGAAAGTATTATCCACAACAATCATTAAGAAAATGGTGACTCTGGTGGTAACTCTAAGAAAATTACGACAGTGCCTCTGGATGTCACTTAGAATACTACAGTTGAAAATAACAATTCATGTGAGCGAAAATTTCAACATGTGTTGTAAAATTGTTTTCTTTTAAAGTTTACCTTTAATGGCCTTTAATGACTTTGTATATTCGCGAAGAAGTTTGAAGTCGTTGTACAATTTAACTGTTAAATCTTTATAAATTCGATGATGATGTATAAAAAACTTTTTGGAATAAAGTATTGATACGATTTTAGCCAATATTTTAAGTATTTTTCTTTAGTGAAATTCCTTTGTCTATATCTCGTAACGAAATATTGTCCCTAAATATTCGGAGATTTCTGAACGATATAGCGTGTTTTTCGTAATATTCACGTTCTATATATTCGATTTGGAGTTTAATACGAATTGAGATTCCCTATCGGGTCAATTTATAAATAATTCTCTTGACTAGAAAACTTTATTATCTCGTTACGATATCAGCATAAATTTTAAAACGAATTGTAGTATGATATTGAATGAGAATCGTAACCGCGGCCGAATGAATTCCCAACTTCTCGAAACTGTCACGAACTGAATGTAAATTTATGGCTGTGATACTTCTCGTAAACATCTTTGTTTTCTTGGTGCGTAAACGCAACTGATTCAATTTTTATTTTTGGACAAAATAGGAAAATTTTACCAGATTCAATTCAATTTCACTGAGTTTTGTGTATTATGTTGGTTAGCAAACAATTTGTTATGCTTAAGAATTTACTTGCTTCATTTATTTGGTATTATTTTTTCTGTGTAATGTGACGAGCACAAAATGTTGATGAGCATGGCTTCAGGACATTTCTACAGGAGACGTCTTTGACGCAGTGTTTTAGATTTTCAAATTAAATTAAGGACGCCACGGTGCGTATGTGCGAAGGACTAAATGTGCGATGAGAAAGTGTGTTTAATGGAATGTGTGTCAAATAATTTTTGGAAAATATGCGCATATTAAACTCGATAAATTTAATTAAAGGATGTTGATGAGTTTTTTAAATGTTTAATTCTACAGTGAAATGAATCAAAAATTTTCCGATTTACATTACGTATCGTTTTTATTTGTTAAAATGACATTCACAAATTTTTCAAAAAAGGTAATTTTTCTTTTAATAGTTAAGTCTAAATTATGCTATACATTTTGAAGTTATTTAAAGCTCTATTTGGAATTTTTTTTTTTTTTACAGTGAACTATATAAAATTGATTTTTTATATGAAAAATTATATTGATTAGTGTAATCATGAATAGACTTTTAGGCGTTGTCCAAATTGAATGACAAAATATCTGTTTTGTAGTTCCACTTATTTATTTCGTATGAAATAATTTGTCTGCAATTTGCTCAACGCCTTCGGAAATACCGCAGGACAAAACTGATATTCTGAGTCGAAAGAACACAGTGGGCGCTAGCAATTTTGCGACACGATTTCAGAGTGACAACAAAAAAAAGTGTATTTCAGAGTTTCACTTTGTCTGTGTAACGCATTCTTTGCAATCTTTGCAAAATAACAAATATTACCAAACATTTTAAAAATTTTCAAAATAAGAATTATAAAACGCTATAATTAAAAATATAGATTTTCACAAAACCAAGAAATGCAATAAGCCACAACAATTGTATATAAAACAAAAACAACTATTTGTGGTGTTATTTTTTTTTTAAATTGGGACTTTATTTCGTTACGAAATACATAAATCTAAAATTATTTAAATAAATAAAATACTTCTAATAATTTATTTGTATTTTCCATTATTTTAAGGGCTATACATAATATCAAATTTTATTTATTTTTTAAAAATTTAAATGAAACCTAATTTTTATGTAGCATTTTTCATTTATATTTGGGATTTAATTTCATCCCAATGGGTCTTCATTTTAATTTCAAAATTGAGGTTTTATAGCAGAAAATTTGGAAAACTATTTCGTTTTTTAATTTGAGACTTTATTTCTCGAGGCTTTATTTCATAGAGTTTACTAAAAATTTCAATTTTCATTTAAAAATAAAAACTTTACTGAAAAATTCATTTTTTACTAAAAGCTTAATTTTGGAATTTTATCTTTTTGTACATTAAATTTTTACTATAAATTTTAATTTTGTTTAATATTGCAGATGTAAAAACCCCTATTTCGCTATCATAAAAGTTGGTTTGGTTGGTCGAACTTCTGAGGTGTGTTCGATAAAGCGACAATTTGTGCAGACTCGTCATTGTCACGTGGGCTCAACGTGTGACACTTTTTTCACGCAGTTCGAATTTCTACTTTTACTTCATTGTCACCATTAATAAGTTTTTTTTTCTCTATAAACTATTTTTTGTATATAGGCTGCACTCGCGCAACTTGGCCACAAACGTGGTGCCTGTCACGGCAATTGCAAGAGTCAACAGCATCAAGGACAGCGCAGCGACAATAAAAGCAAACAATTGGCCATGTTCTGCGGCGTGAGGCCTGTCAGTTGGTGGCAGCACCAAAGCAATGGGTCAAATTACAATCTGACAATGAAGAAGTGCACTTTTTTTTGCAAATTATATTTTTTTCAAGTCTTTTTTTGAATAGCACGTTTTTGTAAAGTCTTGTTGCGCCCTGCCTGCAGTGATGTGAGGCACCCTACATTTGACTTGCACTTTGTCATTGCTCTTCTGCTGCATAGCATAGCAGCTACTCAGTTTGTCACTCATGTCACTGATGTTGCCGTGGTTTGTACTGCGTCCTTATTGCGATTGTGCCGTGCTGCGCTGATTGCAATATCATTATATGCTGCACAATGTGGAATATTTAAAGCAGTCCATGACTTTGGTAGCTACTTTTACAGCGAATAACAAAAACATTAAGTGAGCTGTCATCTTTGTTTGCACACAAATTGATGTCTCCATCATTGTCACTCCATCACTCGCAGTGAGTAAATGACATTTAGTTGATGTTTGTACTCGAAGTGCATCGTAAGAAAATGTGTCATTTTTAAATATTTATTTTAAAATATTTTTGTTAGAATTTTCTAATACTTTTTATACTTTTGAAATATTTATTTTATGGTATACGAGTTTTTTTTTACGCCAAAAATTATTTATTCTGAACATAAATATGTTTGAACGAAAACAAATATATGTTTGGCTGTTGTTATAATAATGTTTGGCAATGCAATAATACTTTTGTTCCATAAAGCTTCAAATATATGTTTGGGAGAGCGCTTTTTCCTTCAGCGTGTACAATTTATTATTTTAGATCTGTATTGTTGATTCAAAGTCAGATCAACTGAAAATATTTGAATTTTGCATCATCATTTCAAAAATTAACGAAATTATGTAGGATGAACAGTTGCTGAAATCGAACCCGTGAAATTTTCGCTTGAAGTCCAACGAACTTACCAATCGAGCTACCGAGAGATATAGATGATTGAAATATGAAAATCACACACAAAAAGCATAACATTTCTATTCAAATAATAAATATTACCATTTTTGTTTTAGTAATATATTTCAAATTATTTTTACTATTTTCTGTAGGTACTTTTTTATTCACAACTTTTAAATTTATTTTTTCTACTACTATTTTGCAAATAGCATCTTTAAATAGCAAATTGCCAATAGTTAAGCGTTGGCGATTGACTCTGGCGTTGCTGTCAAAATAAACAGACGTCAACTGTCAATGTTTTCACTGACGCTTCGTTACTTCTGACACCTCGCGTTGAAAGCTGGGCAAGTTACGTCCTACACGCCTCGCGCTTTGCTGGTGTCTGTCATTTGGTGTCAAGTGTCAATATTGACAACTGACTGCCCGGTTGTTTATTTTTGCAATCTGCAATGTCATTAGCAAATACAGTTGACGGCTTAGAATATATTATGGAAATTGCATATTGATGTAGTTGAAATATGAAAAAAAACTCTTTTTTAAGTCCCTTTATGTAAATGCTATAGTTCACCATGTAATCATGAACTTTTGAATAAAACTAGTGCTCTACTGATATAAAATCTGTTCAAATTTTATATTTTAATATTTCAAATAATTTAGCCTTTAAAACCTTTTAACGTTGTAACAAAATACTTTAAATACTATTTCACTTTTAAACCGAAAAACATGTACAAAAATCTCATGCAATCTGTAGCCCGAAAAGATAATCACCAACCATTGAAACGTCTTCAAATAATTGGAAACCGAAAACCAAAGAGGCATATTGGGGTTACCTTGTTGCCCTTGGCAAAGCCCTATTAAATGCAAAAAAAAATAGGTAAAGAAGTCACACAGCAGACCAAAACGTCTTTGACAATGTAGACAGACAGAGGGCTTGGCAAAAATATTGTATTTTCTGCAAAAACAAAAAATATTCTCAACATAAGGGGTGTAAAAGCAATTCCTACGAAGGTATTAAAATAATACTTTAATGAAGTTACAGAATATCTACTACTTCAATAAGAAGCAGTCGCATTCGCAGCATTTACAAAATATGTGTTGTCGTAATACAATCCACTAATGGGCCATGAAATTAGATACCATCATAAAAGCACAAAAATATTTAGAGGCATCGATTTTGCCATATGACGCTGAGTAGGCCTTTGGGGGGCATTGCGTAGAGCCACAGTTGAATGGGCCACGAGACGGCCTGGGCCGGGACAAAGACGCAGGGTGGCGTAATGACGGTCTGTGTGAAATATTGTATTTTGCAAATATTAAGTGTAACAAATAGCAGAAAAATAGCAAATATGTTACAGTTCGATGTGGGGTTCAGTGCAATTTTGGCTGGCATTGCCCTCAAGTCATTGACCGCATAATATTGTTGGCATAACAAATTGTACCGCCAGTAATAGAGTTTCGTATATATATTCTCCGGAGGTTGTATCGGGGTTTTTTGCAATGTTGCATAAACAGTTATTTATAAAATAATTAGTTTTTACTATGATTTAGAGGCACTCAAATATGATTTGTTCTTGAGATTTATAGGGGTAGTAATAAAGTTCGAAATAGAATAGTTTTACAAATGTGGGTCTCCAAAAGATGCTGTCTTAAATTTGTAAATTTACAATAAACCTATTTATATATTTAATTCTTGGTGTAAATTGCAAAATTAAGTTATATTTATTTCGTCAACATTTTTTATTTTTTGTCTGAATTTAATAATAAAAAAATCATTTGCATTGAAATGCGCTGATGTGCATTAATTCCGCCATAACACTTCCGTATTTTCTTTTTTATATTTTTTTGTATCTTTTTTTCATACAAATATAAATAAATACAATAACACTCTCAAACAATCAGAGTCTGTTGTTATCGAGACTCGCTGGTACGCATAAATAAGCAAAAATCATCAGAAAAATTGTAGGTACCAATAAAAAATATATTAAAAATATAAATATATTATGGAAAATATATTATGGATGTGTGGAAAAAATATAAAATTAAGTTATATATAAAATATTGTTGTTACGCAGTCTGCCATGTGTCGGAGACTTGCGATGCCTCGAAGCTTCCTCGAACATCGAATATTTAAAATAAAAGCAAAACATATATACACAATACAGCTTTTTAAAAATGTAGAAAACTAGTTTGTAATACATAGTGTAGTAAAATGAAGTCAAATAAATACATATGTATTTAAAACTAAGAATATGTAGTAGAACTACAGTTTTTCAAAACAAAGACACAAATTTTATATAATTTACTATCCTTTTAATAATTGTTTTAAAACACAGAATATAAAAATTAAAAAAAAAAAACATTACTAAATATACATTAAATTTTTTACTAAAAATTCAATTTTTCACTAAAAATTAAATTTTTCACTAAAAATTTAAAATTTTACTAAAATTCAAATTTTCACTCAAAATTAAATTTTTCACTCAAAATTAAAATTTTCACTAAAAATTCACATTTCATTAAAAATCAAATGTTTCACTATTAATTCAATTTTTCACTATAAATTACATTTATCACTAAACATTCAATTGTTCACTATAAATTCAATTTTTCACTCAAATTCAAGCTTTCACTATAAGTTCAAGTTTTCACTGAAAATTGAAACTTCCAATAAAAAATAATTAAATTTTTCCCTAAAAATTTATCTACGAAATATTTTGTAAAATAGACAGACTTTCATACAGCTTTCGTAAATTTATGATCAAATTTTACGAAACTATTTGTAGATTATATCTACGAAAGTCATTAGTACTTAATACGAAAGATTGTTATTTTTATTCGTACTTTTTTAACAATCTGCTTGAGACAGCGGTAACAACTTGCTATTTGACGCAACGGATTTCTGTTTTTACTAATTATTCGTAAAACGTTTCGTAAAATTCTACATACAGGATCACAATTTACGAATGTTTAGTCATTTATTCACAAATGTAGAGCTCATTTGTAAAATATGTGATTTTTTCGTAAATATAATTATAATAAAAAAAAATATTACGAAATTTTCGTAATTTAAACGAATTACAAGAACCCGCGATAATAAATTGCTATTTGACGCAACGGATTTATGTTTTTATGAATTATTCGAAAAAAAACGCGAATGTTTCGTAAAATTCTACACGAAAGTTTAGTACTTTGGTAAAGTTATTCGTAAAATGAAAAACTCATTCGAAAAATACGTGATTCTTTCGTAAATAAAATTATAATAAAAAATAATATTACGAAAGTTTCGTAATTTAAACGAAATATTTGTAATTTTGTTATTTTAAATTTACAATTATTGACTCGTAATATATAAGAATCGTTCGTAAAAAATATTTTGGTAAAATTACAAATTTTGTTTATTCTACGAATTGTTCATGTATTTTACGAAATAAAAAGAATTATGAAAGAAATGCTCATAAAACTTCTTAGAAATTACTTTTGCAGAAAGCAGTGTCGGCATTATGCGGCAACCTTGCCGAAAACAAACAGCACTCGCAGCGGAAACGGTTGCAGAGGCCAAATCGCGATGCGACTTGTGTTGCAATTATTTTTCACGACCAACAACATCAACAACAATAGGTGGTATCGCTGGTGTCCTGCACGCGAAGGACACACATGTAAATAATTGTTGTTGAGCCGATGCGGGCGAAAAAAAGGACACAGCGCAAATTGCGAATGTATTTAATTTTCACGCGCATTGCTGCAGGCGCTTTTGTGTGAGTGCGTGAATGTGCGTGCGTGCGTGAATGTGTGTGTGTGTATCCAAAGAACTCGCGTTGCATTTATTTTAATTTTTATTGAATTTCAACGCACTGCAATCAGCAAACATGGAAAAACAATTTGTGCTGCTCGCTCTGCACGTTTGTCCTGCTGTCAGCGGCAGGACATTGCGGTTTGCGCGCCGCGCGACTTCATCGTGTGTGCGTGAATTGAGCAGGACATGCATTTAATTTCCGTTTGTGTGCACCACAGGTTTTTAATAAATTTGCAAAATGCACGGTGCTCTTGCTAGCTGAAAAGTAAAAATCGTTTAAGAGTTAAAAATTCTGCAAAAATTATCAAAAATTTTTAATATTTTTTAAAAAATGAAAATGTCTACGAAAAAATGCGATTGGTTTGTTTTACTTGCGGTTAACGGCTCACTCACTCTGGCGCATACTACCCGCTGTTGTTGAAAGTTTAACTGACAGCTTGACTGACCAGCAGCCGGTTCGCGACACTCCGCGGTTTCGGCATCGCACGCACTTCGTCGGCCGCAAGTGTCATTGAGCGACAGCTGTCGACGACTCCATGGGACATATATGTCCTGTATAGTCAGACAATGACAATATTTTTGTTTTTGTGCATTAAAAAAATTGTGTTGTTGTTTTCTGCGAGTGTTTGATTTGTGTCAGACCACTTTGGTCCTCGAATCAGACGCTTATGCGGTCGACTCTGCTACTGATTGATGTATCTGCGGTTGCGAAATTTAAAATTTGTTATTATAAAATAAGTCTTATTTTGCACAATTAAAATGAGCCATTTGCGATAATTTTTTATATAAAAAAATAAAATTTGGAATATATCCGGCCGTATTTTAATCGAATTACATATTAAATTTGTAAACAAACGATTTAGAATTTGAAACAATTATTTTTCAAACTAATTCAAATTGTTGAAATCAAAAGAAAAATAATTTTTTGTACTGAGAAATTGAATTTTAAAAAAAATATATTTCGTGTTTTTATATAGAACTACACTCAAAATAAAAAGTCTGCTATTAATAGCAAACTCTGAATGCT